>JAUTXW010003115.1:0-524300 GCA_030620095.1 Kuschelorhynchus macadamiae | reverse complement strand
TAAGTAAGATTTACAGTAATTTTCTGATATGCAATCGTAAGCATATACATTTGGTGATATTGGTTTTTGCCATCAATCTGTGCTGTTTTAGTATTCAACTGATCAAACATTGTTAACACTAATCCACGAAGCTGAAATTCTTCATTAATATTACACACCATTTTGTCCAACCGACCCAACAAGTGATTCAACCTAGTTTGTAACCACTACTCTTGGTTGTATCTGAATGCATTTACCAAGTCGTTCAACTTCTCCATCTTCTTAAATTAAGAAGGGATAAGGCGGATAATGTAACCTTTCTTCCGTTTTTCCCATCTCTTCCGCCACTAGTAAATTACTTCTCATCTCATGGACTGCCCCAAGAGCTACGCCTCTCCACGTAAGGTCATAAACAAATTCACCCTTATCAAAGCGATTAACTTCCATTTTTCACGATAACCTGCCACTATCTACTAATAGCTAATCCTTAATCAAATATTAGAGATTACCCGAGTCCCTATGTTTTGCACTCTAAACATTACCAATAAGATATACTATACTATACTATATAAACTAATCAGTACATCACTAGGAAGCATACATCTATCAGTTACACTTATTGTTCAAGTAGCGCAATGTGGTAACTTGAAAAGGGAGTTAATCAAACATTTTCAAATCCCCAATATTCAGAAAATTAAATGTGGCAACCATGGAAATTTGCGAGAGTCAAACGTTCGGCGCACTAAAATGCGGCGAGACGGCTAGGATTCCACCTTCGCACTCTAACATTCTTTTTAGTTCTTAAACAGAGAAACTTTTATCCAACACAAAAATCAACAATACAAAATATGTACATTTAAAAGAAGAAATATAGATGAGCTCTGTAACAAGTTGAGGGTTTCTAAAAGTCCGGAACCAGGTTATGTAGCGATGGCAGCAAATGAGACCAAGCAATTTTCGTGCCCGAAGAGCTTAATACTACACGTTATTCTTCATACTAATCCCAAAATGTGGGGGTCCTAGGTTAGCACAACTTAATCCAAAAACATCTCAAACGCCAAGAGTGATCGGGAACTAACATCAAAAGGTTTCTGGTAATAATCCCAAACAAAGGGCACTGAAAGTTCATTCACTTCAGTATAACATACCAGGTGACCTTCTACATACTAGACGGCCATTAGGGTCTGATCTTCCCTTGCGCGAAAACCAAGGTGTACATCTAGTCATTGACAATCCCTCTCTCACCATCCTATCCATACAAACCATACAAACCACCCAATGATTGCCCTCCAAACCTGTTCATATAAGACATCATATGAAAATATCGTCCAAATAGGTTTAAAATGTCACAAATATAAAACTCCATTTTAGGAAATTTTACTTGTCTTAAACTTCATCATTCACAAAACATAAGGAGCGGTCAAAAAATCACTTGGCAAACATCTGGATGTACACTAATGCTTACTTATACTGTTTTCTCAGTTACGACACTCGTTGCCAAATTTTATCAGGCATAGATCAGGAAAAATGTGTTCATCTTGGACATGATAATAAGAAATAAGTACCTAACCTAATGGGCGAATTTGTGACAGCGCTGATTTCATTCTCCTTACGTTTCTGGTACTGTACGGTAGAGCGGACATAATCATAAACTGCTTTAGTTGTTAACAGGGCCGAAGCTATTATAGGTCTTAGCAATAGGAAAAAAACATTGTGCTATTTTATGATTACAACAGAAAGCAGATTGTTCTAGGTCTACATTTCCGATCCGCCCGAATAGAGAGTCTCGATTTGGAGGCGAGAGCGATAGCTTCGAAAATACCAAATGTGATTTTGGCGAAACGTCAGCAAAACTGTTTTTTTTTCAGAACGACAGTAGTGAACGGATGTACACCCGGAATGAAAACACACATATATATGTTTTTTTTTGTTAATTATTTTCTTGAGTTGGTTAACTCATTGAGAAGTAAAACTATAATTCATATCAACGTTTCGCTCATTATATTAAGCTGTCTCAAGATATTTATTTTCTACAATAAAAAATGTATAGTTAATACTTAAAATTTTAAATGGTTAAAAACATTACTGTAAAAATGTCTCAAAAACATTACATTTAAAACAAACCATGACCATAAAAACAAAAATACATTTAAAACAAAATTAATATTATACATAGTACGTACCTTGGAAACATGTCAGTTTTACGAAAGTTTTGAGACAATAATTTCGATAGTTCTGTATATAAAAACGAGACATTTTTTCTTTCGTAATTCCTCTTTTTTTGATAACACAAAAAGTTTTAAATATAGCAAAATTAATATCGGCCATGAAATATGTTCCAATCAGAAAATTAAAATTATTTATCCAAAAAATTAAATGTAAACTAATTAAAGCTAAGAAAGTCACTATATTGTCGTAAATTCAATTACAAGACATAAATTAGCCCACTCTATACAAAAATACGTTCTCCAATACTCATATCTCGCAGTCAGACTTAAATATTTGGAATACCCAAAGCCTAGATAAGCTTTCAAACTTACGTAAAGTTCCATAAAAAAAAATATCATTGTATGAAATTCGGATGCTGAATAGTCGACTTACTTAAAGAATGCTCTAATCCCCATTTTTATGTGTACTGTTTTATAAATGTAAACTGTAAATAACTTATTGTTTATTTTATAAATGGTTATTGTTAGACGATTACTTTCTGTTTAACATATAACATAGAATATTTCATAAAATAAAATATTCAATTAAATGGAATTATACCAGGCTGTAGTATCAAAGTATAGCTGAAAATATTGTACAATAATAAAAAGATGGTCAACATTTTGTCTATTATAATTTCACCCAAAAAAAAACTCTCCTCATCAGCTACAAAACCAAAAGTGATTTTTATGTTCCAGTATCACCTCCTTACGTTTGTATAGAATCGCTCATTTTAAATTGGTTTTTACATCTAATTGCCAAAAGCGTTCGTTAGATGACACTATAGATATCATACATTAGAATTTAAATTTTTCAGTTTACTGAAATGTATAATAACCTGCTGTTATCGAATTAAAAATAATCGTCGCAGAAATACTTAATTGTATTTCAAGTAAATTCTAAAATCATAGTTTATTATGATATAATAAACATATAAAGACAAATCCCGGAAGTAGGTATAGTATTTTCAATATAAAATTATAAAAAAATTAACTATATTGCATTATTGTATACCATTTTCGCAAATGTTTTATTGACATTATGTAGTATATGTACCAGGTAATAATCTTTAATCTACCATTATTAATTTATCGGGATTAAAAAAACAAAAACATTACAAATTAAAATTAAATAATTAAAGTAAATTTGAAAGATTTTGTAAAACAAATAGCAAAAATATATTTTTATGTATATTTGTATATTATACTTGATATTTTGTTATTGAACAGAAACAAAAAGTTTTAAATATGACTCTAACAACTTACCTGACTTAGAAAGACAGATAGCAAGATAGCTAGGTTATAAGAGAGAACGAGCGCTCACCAGTACCGTTTATTACAAAAAGATATAAGGTATACAAATAAATAAATGAATAAATTAAGGTAAAATGAGATAAATGATATCTGTTTTCATCTTAAAATGAGCCCGAGATCGAAGTATTTCTACCAAAAGTTAAAAAGGCTGGGGAGTAACCAGTGACTTCGTGTACAGCTGTTCTTACAGCATGTCAACTTTAGCGTATTTATATGTTAACTTTAGATGGACTAAGACTGCAAACAATTTTTGAACATTATACTTACTTAGAAACTGTTTAAACTCAGTACTAATGATCTGAAGACCAAAATCACAAGCAAAAATTTGAGGAACGCTATAAACATAAATTATGTAATTTTGGCATTTCGTTAGTTGCTTTTTTTAGGTGCTCTTGCATTTTTGAAGAAAGCGGATACTGTCTTTGCTAGTTGATTAGTATAGAATGGCAAATATTTCTAAGTAAATCTTGCAAATAAAAATATGGTAAAAAGAATCTGATTTTAATTGTTCTACTACTTCATACCAATTTGAAAAATTCTGTCTGTTGGTAGAAAACCAAGGTCACTGAGGACTTTTGAATATATCAAGCGGAAAAAAAAACCTTGTTTACTGATATTTCTACTTATTCTTCGATCTTCTTTAAAAATGATATAATTGATTCGTTATTTGTGAAACCATCAAAGCTTATAAGGAGGCAATAATTTTTATCCTCATATACTGAAAGTAGATATGTAATTGTAATATTAGGAGAAATTTTAGTGGTATTAGACGTTTCAGTGCCATTTTTAATTATCTAATTCAAATTCAAGTTGAATAATTTTAGTACTAATGCTTGTTTATCAGAAATATGTTGTTCTTCTGTAGGTAAGAGCTTTTGAACTTTTTTAGAAAGACACATCTATCTTCAACTATTTTTTGTCAAACAGAACTGCAAGCTTATTTACCAAATTAATCAAATCATTAAATGTTTCACAGCTTCCTTTATATCACTTGTAAATATTTTTTTATTCGATGGTTCAACAAAGCTTCGATTTGAAGATTCCTGTTTGAAATAACCACGCAAAAGCTTCCTTTTTTCATTTGCAGGTAATTGAGCAGAGTTTTCAATCTGACGTAATTCTAATTCAGAAGCTAGTTTGGCAAGATAGGCAAATATTGGAAATTTTATTTTAATTGGGGTATTTTGGATAATTTTTTAGACTTTTAATAATTTATATTATAAAGGATTGTTTTGGCAAGTTTTTTTCTCACAAATTACTATTATCACGGCTAGCTGGATTCTATTTATTTTATTGGCCGAAAATTTTTTAAGGCGTCATACTGCAGTGATTATACAAATACAATTGGCAAAATATTAAGATACAATTGAAAATCAAATAAATAAAAACAAGTTCTTTAATTGTATGATTTAATTTGCTGTTTAATTAGTGTTTAATACAATTATTTATATTCTGGTCCTTACACTTCTGGACTGGTTTACTAAACTGGAGCCAATTAGCCTTAAAGCCTGTGTTATTAGTACATAAATTAGTTGTACCCGTATTAATTTTTGAATGTTTACATCACCATGAATTTCAAATAAATAATTTAGGGATGCAATTAAATTATTAAGCATAAAATTATCAAAATTTTATGTCATACATTTTTGTAGTTCATGTAAACAGACTTACCGAAAAATAAATATCTTATCATAGACTTGAATTAATAAATAATCAAATAAGCAAAATTTAATAATACTGCACGATTAAATAATTAGCAATTGAGTCAAATTTCATTCAAGGAAAGCTTATATACTTTAATAATAGTCAATTTTCATAAATATGCTGGGATTTATATTATCAAAAATGTCTTAATATAAATAATAATTTTTTTACTGCTACAATAATCTTAATAAATTATATATATAAATAATGTTGGTAAAATTATGCAAATGCATAAAAATTATGCAAATAAATAAAACAGCTAACATCTGAATGGAATTTCAATTCATTTTTTTTTTAATTTAATTATTTAAAAGATATTCTGTATATTTAGATTATTACATACGTAATAAGGCCCTTAAAAAATCTTTACCTTCAATATTATATTAAAATATTACAACGTTATGAATCAAATTCCTATTGCCTTCACTAGCCTCTTTCAGTATTCTAAATTTACTAGACAACGAACCCTTCAAAAAATGTGGCATAAAAACCTCCAGTTCAGTTAAGATAGTATTCAGGCATGTTATTTCTGTAATTTATCGAATTGCAGTCAAATAAGGCAATAAAGGTAGGAAAAATGGCAAACTTTAAAGTTCATCAGCCCAAATATTCTTAAATATTAGCTATAAAATAAGGATAAAAATTATAACATTTCAGGAATGTTTGGCTTATAAAATAAACCGGGTTTCGACTTTGTTTCTGAATCTAATTAGCTGGATTAGTGTTCTCCTTTTTTTTTTTGGAAACACAAAAACATTTAAATATAGCAAAAGTAATATTGGCCATGAAATATCTCCCAATAAGAAAATTAGATTTATTTCTTAAAAAAATTAGTTTAAAATAGTAAATTGGGAAATTTACTATATTTTCGGCAAATTCAATTACAAGACATAAGCCCACTCTGTATCAAAATAGGTTCGCAAATACTCATATATCTCAATCAGTCTTAAATATATGGAAAATACTTAAAGCTTTCAAACTTACGTAAAATATGAATAACCAAATGTGATTCAACAGATTTATATGTTTCAGTATCAAATCGATAGGGATTGCGCTCCCCACTTTTTGGTTTCCTCGTCGATAACCTTAGTTAGATGACCTCTATATTAACCGAATTATTATAGTACCACAGTTGTATAGAAATAGCCGAAATAGCCTTTTAAATTGATTTTTACATCTAATTGCTAAAAGCGTTTGGTAGATGGCACTATAGTGTAGCATTATATTTTTCATGAGCTAAATTGTTTCATTTGGTGAACAGTTTAATTCACGCCGATATATATTAGAAGTAATTTGGGTTGTCTATAAGTGGGATTTAAAACGTAATATTTAATTTTAGGGTGGAAATGTCGTTTTTTTATAATTTGTACATAAATCAAAATAAGTAATTACTTCGTATTTATTTTTACGTTGCCATCCAGATAAAATCACAATATTTGCCAATCATTTCAATATTCAAAGCAGGTAAAGGAATTTTATATTTAATACGAACATATCCTTTTGGTACTCTCAAGTCATGGATTCACGGCGTCGACGTCGACTTGCGTTTGAATTTGCCGCTTCCTTTCACGAGTCACTTTACTGACTATTTCCGTGTTCGACCTTCTTGGTTGGCCAACGGTCTTCATCCCTTGGTATCGTCATTCCGGTTGGTAGTCGAGGTACTTACAACACCTCCATGTGTTGATCAGAAGAAAAATCGGGAATCATCCCGAATATACCCAGTAGTGGTGATTTGAATTTTTGTTTCTTCACATGGATTAACTATCTGCTTTATCTGAGAGCCAAAGTAAAGTTTGTGTTTTGGACAAAACCTGGATTTTTATCCAGCAATCTTTGGCCATGCCGGAATCAAACGTTTTGAAGTTTTTTTTGTATAGTTACTTTGGGATTTAGTTAAGGTAAGCCGCTTATAATAATTTCACATACCTTTTTTCTTCGTTTTGAAAAATGTTATGTATTTCCCAGTTTTCATTTTTTTTTTGGAGTACTCATCCATGGTTTTCCTCTCCTTTTAGAATCCACATGGGAGTCGACTCCTAAGTTTTGGCATACCGTACCGTACCATGAGTTATGAATTATGGTCTTAAAAGAAACGTAATCTGTTGTCCCGCCTAGACTTCTTTATTTGATCCAGTTCTGTTCGAATGCTGTTAGTTCCCGACACTCTAACTGTTCCTGTAATTTTGAAGTGATCCTCTTTTGATGTTTGATGCAGCCGTTGAAGTCTTGACATCCCTGGAAGGATTTATAAAGGCCAGATAATTTTTTTTATTAATTATCCATTTTTATTCATTTTTTTTACTACAAGCTTTATTTAATATTATACATTTATACATTTGATTTACAGTTTAAACGATTTATGCTTTTTAAAAGTGAACCAGTTAATTAAATATTTTTTCCTAACTTTCATTTATGTAACAATAATTAAAGGTGTTAAAATTATTAATGAGTTATATGAACTATAGTCGACTATGGAGCTTATTTAATTTTTCTTTATGAAAAATATTGGCATATTAAATTCCTTTTTTTTACCTATTTTGAATTATCTTATTTAAATTGTACATTTGCTATATAATATATGAGTCGTGTTAAGAAAATTTACCTCATATTTTCATTTATCCCAAGTCACACTCACCTAATTTTTATTTCAGTTTTTTTTTTACATAGGAACTAGCTTAGGCTAAAGTTTATTTATTTTTGGTTTCAGTTTTCCTTTTATTAAATATATAAAAAAAAAACAGACTGGCGCACTTTTCTACTTGGATTATGTAATGTATTTTTTTTAAGATTTACTTTTGATTTTAAAGAACACACCAAAATTTAATAATGAAATTATAATACCTAACATCAAAGTTAATTTAATAAAATTTTTTTTTCATTTACCCCGAACCCATAGTGTTCTCCAGATAAAAAGCTGCCGTTAGCTGAGCGTAAAAAAAAACAAGGGGTATGATACGCTACACAAATGGCGCCCAACGTGGGGCTAGAAGAAAAAAATTTGTTTATGAATATGCTCGAAAAATAATTAACCTTTATTAAAAATTTTCAATTCATTCATTTTCCTAAATAAATTCAAGTCTATTTGAAAAATATTTGTTTTAGTTTATTGGTGAGTGGACAGAGGTATATTATTCTAGGCACATATATATAGTTTTTTATTTGGTTTTGAACACCACTATTTTTTTTTCAGGTTTTGATGACAAATCAAAATATATATTTTCGGAATATTACCTGATAATACATTTCTTATATGTAATATAGAATATAGAACTATATATTTAAAATCAGCTGATAATCATTTATTGTTGAAATCACACTGGATTTAATGCCATTTACATATTCTGATGCAAGGAAGTTTTTATTGATGTTGTTATATTTTTTTATGAATTTCGGATACCTGTACTTTTAGACATTTTATCGTATGTTCAGAGAGAGATATGTTTTTTAAATATGGACTTGGAGTTTAACGTATTTAGATGTTGCCATTTTCGACAAATTTTCATTAAATAGCTTTTGCAGTACGATATTTATTAAAAATTATTTATTTGTATATCGGTGGATATAAATAGATTCTGTGGGGTTATGATTTTATTGTTTTGGTTTTGAAGTTACTACGTAATATAGTACTGCGATTTTTTTTTTGTTTTTTATTAAGATTCAAGTTTAAAAGTATGTTCTAATATTGGGCTTAGCTTTCAGATTTTTTTTACTTCATTAGCTATTGACCAGAAGAACTTATTGAATAATCGCCACAAATTTTGGTTTTGTTTTTGTAAAGGTATTGCAAGTACAACATTTGAACTTGATAAAATTTTTATTTTGCATAGGATACTAGTAGAGTATTCATTTTTATTTAGATGTTAGTAGATAAGTTTTAATTTTTTATTAATCTGGCAAAATATTAGTGATTGATGAATATTTTTTTAATATTACTTCTTTTTGCGATACAGAGTGTTCTAAGTTTCAATTTTTTTTAAGTACATTGATTTAAATTTAGGTTCGCTTAGAATTTTATTTTTTTTAGAAAATAATATAAGCATAAATTATTAAAAATGGAGAAATATTTTAAACCTAATCTTTTATTGAAAGATGAGCTAGATTATGAACTTAGAATTCGCGCGATAGTTACGGATAGAAATGTTAATGATAAAAGGAAGATGCTTACGCGGCTTTTAGACAAAGAACGTCAATCTAATTCAGATGTTCTAAAATTAGTTGACCATTTTTTTGATTTTGATAAAGGAAAAAATGAAATAGAATATATATCAGATTCTATTAAGAACTTAATATCAGATTTTGAAGGTCCATCTTCTGATTCGGTTTATCTTAGAGCCCGAACGCGTATTTTAAGACTTCACCAGCGAATTTTAAGAATGTCTTTGATGAGATTGAGGTTAATGTAAGTCAAAAATTAAAATTCAAAAATGAAGCTTATGCTTCAGCAATGTACTTAGATGCTGACTTACACGATAAAGTTAGGGAACCAGATTTAATTGTAAATGATTCTGTATTACAACCTTCTAGTTCAGGTGTTATGCAATCACAAAGTCTTTCAAGTTCAAGTTCTTTAAGTAACAATTATTTTAAGGGCACTCCAGTTCATAAGTTATTAGGAATTACGTTTGATGGGTAACAAAAAATGTGACGTCTTTCATAGAAAGAGCCGAAGAAATGGCTTACTCTAAACATATTTCTAAAATAGATTTGTTCGAATCTGCTAGTGATTTATTTCTTCACAAGCATTTATATTTTGCCATGCATGTAAAACCATTCTGTTGGTATGATTGGGATTCTTTGATTGCGAAATTAAAGTCCAACTTTTTTGGATTCTGATGTAGATGATGATACATGGAAACAAATTAGGGAGAAAAACAATCTATTTAGAACCAGTTGTTTGGTATATAGCCCGTGGAAGGTCTCTTTAGCCGATTATCTAACACTCCAGCCGAAGTAACGAAGGTTTTAAACATGGAGAACTGGGGCTATCAAAAGGATATCGTTTAAACTTATTAGCGTTATATGAAATATTTTGTTGGCCTGATGAATGTTAGGTTACAAAACTGCTTTAGAGCCGTGTTTATTTTAGGTCATTCTTCTACTTCATCTACACGTCAGGTGGCGGTCAATGATGCGGAAAGAAATAAAGAATGAAAGAAATTAACTAAATAGGAAATTTAATAGAAAAAATAACAACAATAATTATAACGGTAAAAATAAATTTACAAACCGCAAAATCATAACAACACTGATAGTAATAGTAAATTTAGTAGCACAGATAGTAGTGTTTGCTGGAAGTGCGGTATACCGAACCACATGTTTAGATACTGCCGGGCTAATATAGATAAAAAGTTTTTGTTTTTAAAAATGTGGTGCACCTGATGTCACTGAAAAGCTGTTCTACAACAGCCCGAACACCGAAGGAAAACGTGTAGTTGACCCGCGTCTTGCCTTACCTTCAGAAGTCAACCAAAGAGATTAGTACTAGTATAGTAACAAGTCTGTAAATACTTGAAAAAAAATAATTTCTGTAAGAAATTAGCCCCCGTTTTCTTGATGAAGAATAATGATAACAGGCCTTATTTGTCGGTTAAATTGTGTGACCAAAAAATTATTTATTTTTGTAGATAGTGGTGCAAATATTTCCATAGTAGGGAAATTCGGGTTAACCATATTAAATACTTTAAATTTATAAATTCACAGTTCGTCTCTGGAACATGTTGTAACAGCAGACGGTGCTAAACAAAAAATAAGGGGAGTTGTTAATCTACCTATTATTATGGGGGAATCAGTGCAACTTTTGCCTTCCTATGTAGTACCTTTCTGCTACATTCTTTTATTTTTGGTGCAGTGATTTTGTAAAAAATTTCAAGTTAAGATTGACTTTAAAAATAAGGAGTGTACACTCAGAGTGATCTATCCGGAAGTAAAAGTTGACACTTTATGTTCAGAAAAAGATTCTACTTTTTCAAGGTTGTGTTCTCTAGACGCTTTATCGGGAGATAAACAAGTACAAACTAGGAATATTATTGACTTTTTGAACATTGAGTAGTAAAAAAGTTAGGTTAGGTTTTACAAATAAGATACCATGAGACGACACAGGTGACGCTAAACCTTTCAAATTAAGACAATATTTAATTAGTCTTAATGTTAAAAATTCAATGATGAAATGCTTAAGTTAGGTGTAGTTGAACCATCCCAAAGCTTCCGTGAATAGTCCGGTACTGTTATGAAAATCAACTGGTGAATACAGGCTTTGTTATGATGGAAGAAAATTGAACCAGTTCACTCGTCATGATAATTACCCACTTCAAAGGATTGATAGAATTCTCAGTTCATTGCGTGGTGCTAAGTTTATTTCTAGCATAGATTTGCGAAAAGCTTTTTGGCAAAATTCCATTGGATCCCGCTACTCGTGAGAAAACTGCTTTTACCGTCCCATCAAGGGTCTTTTTCATTTTAGAGTTGTTCCCTTTGGACTTTGTAATAGTGCCTCAGACTAACAAAGACTTGTAGATCTTTGTTTGGTCCTAAATATGAGCCTAACATCTTAACCTATTTGGACGGCATAATTATAACTTCGGAGAGCTTCCAGGATCACTTTCGTTTTTCTATCACATTAGGGACATTTGTCTAAGGCATTTTAACAATAACAACACCACTCCAAGCATTCAGGTTCATATCATCGCAGGCAGGTGAAGCTTATCCGGTACCATCGACAAGGATCACAGGTGAATTATCCCATACTATCCACTACTACAGAGATTAAGAGGTTTATCAGCATGTGTAGTCGGTATAGGAGGTTTATTCATAACTTTTCATCTTTGGTGTCTCCAATAAATGATTTACTGAAAAGCAAAAAGAAAAAGCAAGCGATCGTTTGGTCATCAGGGGCAGAGGAATCTTTTATAAATATTAAAAATGCTCTTATCGCCGCTCCAGTTTTATGTTCGCCCGATTTTACAAAGACTTTTACTATTCAATGTAACGCTAGTGATACAGGCCTAGGTGGTATTTTATCGCAAGAAATCGAGGGTGGTGAAAGGATTATTGCGTATTGTTCCAGAACTTTGTCGAAAGCTGAACGCAATTATACGGTTACTGAGCGAGAACTTTTGGCGTTACTATTTTCTCTGGAGAAATTTAGGATGTATGTTGAAGGCACAAAGTTTAGGGTTATTACAGATCACTATAGTCTCCTCTGGCTTAATAATCTTAAAGATCCGTCAGGCAGGTTAGCCAGGTGGTCGGTTAAGTTACAACAATATTCATTTGAACTTGTTCTTAGAAAAGGTGCTTCTCATAAGGCCCCTAATGCACTATCTAGAATTCACTCGCATTCTCCAGATTGTAATGAAGCCGCTATCACTGATCTACCACTCGACGAATCAGATATTTGGTATTCTAATTTTCGGAATAAAATAAGTCAGGATTCTTCTTGTTATCCTCAGTGGAAAGTTGAAAATAACTTTTTATATAAGAACATCCCTAACAATTTGCCGATTATTAGTAATATTTGTGAATGGAAACTTGTAGTACCGAAAAATTCCCGTGCTTCAGTTATTAAGAGTTGTCATGATACACCTTCTTGTTCTCATTTTAGTTTCTATAAAACTCTTTCACGAATACAGGAAACCTTCCATTGGCCGAAAATGAAATATGACATTAATAAGTTTGTTAGGTCTTGTAAAGTGTCAGTCACAGAAAATTACCAATTCTTCACCTTTGGGTAAGATGGGCAAGGAAAAGTGTGTTCAGTATCCATTTCAGGTAATTGCCGTAGATATTATGGGTCCGTTGCCGAGATCTAAAGGTGGAAATTGTTTTTTGCTTGTGGTTACTTGTTGGTTTTCAAAGTATACCCTTTTATTCCCGATAAAAAAAGCTGTTGCTTCTACTATAGTGAAGTGGTTGGAAAATAATGTATTTCATATTTTCGGAGTACCTCAAATGATCATTTGAGATAATGGGTCTCAGTTTGCTGGCAAAACGTTTAAACAACTAACAGATTTGTATAAAATTGCGATATGGTTTACACCACGATATATCTTGCTCAATGCAATGTCGTGGAACGCACAAACAAAACTGTTGGTAATCGCTATCAGAAGTTATATTAAGGATCATAAAGATTGGACTCTTCAGTTTGCCATACTCTCACCTAACATGAGGTTCATAATTTTGCTCCATCATCTATTATTTTTGGAAATACGTTCCAATATCTGGTGATTATTACTGTCTAGTTTTAGAAACGTACAGAATCCTATTCTCGTGATAGGAAATCGAGTATGTTAATATGTATTCAGGTTTAGGTAAAATTTCTGAAGACGTGAAAACGAAATTAACGTTGGCTCATCAATGTTAGGCCGTATGGTACGCGTAGTTATCGAACTAAACGGAAAATATATAAAAGAAACTCGTTACAACTCGTTCTGAGTAGTTTACTATAAAATATGTTGAAGCGGATGTTTTTATAAAAAAAAAATATTTAAGGGTTAATATTTTTTTTCTTTTGGAGGAGAATGGTGTAGCATTATATTTTCATGAGCTAAATTGTTCATTTGGTGTATAGTTTAATTCACGCCGATATATATTAGAAGTAATTTGGGTTATCTATAAGTGGGATTTATAACGTAATATTTAATTTTAGGGTGGAAATGGCGTTTTTTTATAATTTGTACATAAATCAAAACAAGTAATTTACTTCATATTTATTTTTACGTTGCAATCCAGATAAAATCACAATATTTGCCAATCATTTCAATATTCAAAGCAGGTAAAGGAATATTATATTTAATATGAACATATCCTTTTGGTACTCTCAAGTCATGGACTCACGGCGTCGATGTCGACTTGCGTTTCTACTTTCGGTTTTCAATTGCAGTGTTGGCGAATCGAGTTAATGATTTTTCTTAAGTTTCATGGTGAATTTGAATTTGCCGCTTCCTTTCACGAGTCTCTTTACTGACTATTTCCGTGCTCGACCTTCTTGGTTGGCCAACGGTCTTCATCCCTTGGTATCGTCATTCCGGTTGGTAGTCGAGGTACTTACAACACCTCCATGTGTTGATCGGAAGAAAAATCGGGAATCATCCCGAATATAACCAGTAGTGGTGATTTGAATTTTTGTTTCTTCGCATGGATTAACTACCTGCTTTATCTGACAGTCAAAGTAAAGTTTGTGTTTTGGAGTAAACCTGGATTTTTATCCAGCAATCTTTGACCATGCCGGAATCAAACGTTTTGGAGTTTTTTTTGTATAGTAACTTTGGGATTTAGTTAAGGTAAGCCGCTTATAATAATTTCACATACCTTTCTTCTTCGTTTTGAAAAATGTTATGTATTTCCCAGTTTTCGTTTTTTTTTTTTTGGAGTACTCAACCATGGTTTTCCCTCTCCTTTTAGAATCCACATGGGAGTCGACTCCTAAGTTTTGTCATACCGTACCGTACCATGAGTTATGAATTATGGTCTTAAAAGAAACGTAATCTGTTGTCCCGCCTAGACTTCTTTATTTGATCCAGTTCTGTTCGAATGCTGTTAGTTCTAGACACTGTAACTGTTCCTGTGATTTTGAAGTGATCCTCTTTTGATGTTTTGATGCAGCCCTTGACGCCGCTACCCTTTGGTAGTATGAACGGGCCGCCTCTGATTTCGATCCTAAGTCGATCGTTTCATCGTTACTACTATCATCTTCATTAATTACGGGCTAGTTGCGTATTTGCGGACGTGTCATGTTTGGGTATTCTGGCATGGTTCCTGACTGGACGGTGGCTATCCGTTGTCCTTCATAGTCAGACATATCTGTAGTCGTTACTTCGACTGAAATTCTGGATAGTACCCTCGGTCTCCGAAGGTCTCGTTAAGGTCTTACGCGAGTCTACGAAACAATAATTATCCATCCCTCTCGGTTCCGCTAAACGTCTCTAACAATCAATTCCCTATTATAGCTGGACTGCGTCCTGACGCTCCTTCTCGCCGTTGGAGCCCCGCCTCCTGGTTTTCCTGTTTATAAACACTTCATGATCATCTGAATGAAATCTCGACGTCCGACCTGCACGATGGGTGGGGGTGGACGTCATTATATTCTCATTTCTATGGGAGCGGCGTCCCGACGCTTAATCCTGCTTTTGGGGCTAAGTTTTCTTGTTTTTCTGTTTATGCATACCTCTTGATGCACTAAATAAAATCTCGACATCCTACCTGCACCTTGAGCGGGGAGTGAACGTGTGGACACTTCTTATCCCTGTACACAACTTCTTAACGAGGAGCGAGCGTTGATTGGTCCTTGGTTCTGGCTTCAAGACTCCGTCACCTGACTTCATTTTGCTTAACTACCTGTTCTTGCTTACCTGTGATTTTCAGCTCCGGTCTTCTCTTCCTAGAGGATGGTACAACCTCTCGAATAGCCTTCCTTATTATTACACTTTTGAAGAGATCCCTAACCTACTGGGCGGCAAGCCTTCCCGCACTTTATACGTAAGAGTACCGACCTGATTACTGTTCCTAGGGTACCGACCTTCTCTGTGATCGCTATAATCCAGCGTACCTTTTCTTAACCTACGTCTCCCGCAGGTAAATGTAAATAATGATCAACACATCAATTCTAATTTAGTGTGCCACTTTAAAAGTCTTCGGCTGATGAGATGCCCAGTAGCCACTTCGCTCCAGGTATTCGGTAGTTTGAACTGTTCGGTAAGCGTGATCCCGAACGACTGTTTCTTTCGACTGAACTTGGCGTTCTTTCACAACAAGCTCGGCGAAAGAAGAATGATACGGAACCACTGTTAGTTCTTCCCTACTTACATTGCACTACAGACAAAATAAGACAATTATTTAGGCGTGCAATCGAAACGGTCTAATCGCAAGAACCATGATTTTTTAATACCAGACTTGATCAAATGCTTTGGATGTGTCAAGGGAATAATTTGGACTTCTTCGTGGAATTCGATGGACTTATTCTAGGTGAAGTATACTAAAGCTTATACCTTTTAAGGTAATTTAAAAGAACAATATTGATAAACTACTCCATTGCGTTATTCATAATTTGTAGTTAGACGGAAGTCTTTTGGATTTCTTTTTGGGAAGTAGAGATTACTAGACAGGTAAACTCCCTCCGTCGACCCCCGGAGGAGCTAGCTTTCATGTACTATGCTTTTTTAACCTAAATAAAATCTGTCTAACCTAGCTTTATCACCCATTTAAATCGGGCTTGACCCAACTTTATTACTCAATTTTTAATTATTTTAAAAATATATGTAACCTACCCTATTAGATGCTTTTAGATTCCTCCTCCAACAATAGTCAAATGGATTCTGACCCAACTCTCGTGATGTTATTTCTACGTACATCTTAACTCTGCAATATTTTTGAATTATGAATTCCATTTAACTCAGCGACCATCCATTGTTAGAAAAGTAAGTACTTATTTACTCTCCGAGATTGATTTACATTCATCTAAATAATACCTGCATTATATCATTTCGTTAACAACACATTCAAAATGGTATAATAGCTACCACCATTAATCAGTCATTAAGCGCACAAAATACGATCCTTGCCGCCCGCGTCAAACCACCAACGCCGATGCGCTCCCATACCGTTGACTTTAATATAAATATGAGGTGAAAAACTATTTTTTAATAGTTTAATATTTTTTGGTTTAAGACCTTCCAAGTATAATTTAACATCAACTAGATTTTTTTCTTAAAAAAAAGACGGTAAGAAACAATATGGTTTTTAAAAGCTGTTCTTACAATTTGGATATCAGGGGTTATTTTAATGCAACATTTTTTATTTTTTTAATGACTTAGTCTACGTGAAAAAGAGGATATATTTTCGCAATAGTCCTCGCATAACAAAGTCATATTTAAAACTACGCACTATTTATACAAAGATAACTTTATAAAGTATTACAGACAACATATTTTTACTTAATACATTTCTAAATATTAAAAACTAAAAATTTCCAAGACGTACGGATCCATCTAAGGCTTTGTAGGTGAGAAAGGGGGCATGTAGTTTGAGAGCGTAAACTCTAATGTTCTTGTCTTTCCAAATACAGCATTGTTCATACGTTTGAAAAACTTTTTTTCAAACTTATTTTTTCCATCGTTTATTTTGGATGTGTTTAGATCTATATATGCTTTTAATCAGGGTGACTGGTTAAAAGAAAGAACGCAGTGTATTTCGAAAGTTTAAGTTCCTGATTTAATCCCTGTTGAAGATTTTGTTTGAATGTGAATAACATATTTTCCAAATTTTCACTTTAATTTTTTCATCTTTCGAGACAATGGATTCTGGGAAAAAGGGTAGCTTATTGTGTATATCATGTAAATATTTTGGGTATTCTACATCGACTTCTAAAACATACCCAGTGTTTAAATCTTTACTAATGCTCATATCATCAAAATTTTTATCTCATCCGCGGAAAATCAGCTAAAATTACTTGTTGGTAGATATCGTTGCATGGCTGCAAATTTGACATATTATGAAAGAAAATAGGGACAAAGCTAGGATCTTAAAAGTTAAGGTTGCATATAAAATGAGCTGCACCCCAAAAGTTTCCTGTTATGTGACAATTATCCCTTATTCTTTTATCTCCAACTTTAAATGGTTTCTCGCAAGTATGGCAGATAGTTGCATTGTAAAACTCTCTCTTCTGTTCATTACTTAGATGTAACATTATTACAATATCTTTCATAAACCGATTGTAGATTGATTTGCAATCACCCTTCAACCAGCTTACAGCTGTTTTCTAAAAGTTTTGAATATTGAGTGATAATCATCGAAATCACATTGAATGTAATAAGCAGGCCAGCAAAAGAATATGGGATATGTGTTTTTATAGTATAGGAGTTTTCGGGATCCAACGCACATTTCTTTGTATCAATGGGTTCTAGGATGATCTCGAAGTCGGCGTAATCCTTCGAACATTGAACTAGATATAATAAGCATCAGCCACCGACTATAGACACTTGGGTTAATCTAAGTTTGTTATTGTCTTCGAAATTAGCTACTATGTTGCCACCTAATATCGTAACATTTAACAGATTGGAGATAGAAAGTTTGTGTTTTGAGTGGCTGTTTGTCTTTGTTTGTTCTATCCTTGTTTTTTCACTTCCTGATATTGTCTTTTTATTGCTATTTTATACAGAATCTTCTCTGTCGTTTGATATAATTAATAATATTTTATGATTTCTGTTAACACGGCAAAGTCAGATTATTATAGTGCTTGGGTGGGAATAGGTGGGTCTGCAATCTGATTCGTTAATCCCTCAGATTAAGAATAGACAAGATACATAACGCTCATAAGAAATGCATTGGATGTTGTGTCCGATAAATAAACAAGAAACTGAAGTGAAACTTGTTTACTCTCGCACGTTTTCAAAACAAAAGCCATAGACGGCGTCAGTATTTCAGGATCAGAAAAGAAATATTAAATAAATTATTTCATAGATATTCCAAATATTCTCAGAGTATAAAAATTTATGTAGAGAATGGAAAAGTTTGAATTTGCTTTGTAAAGGTTAAAAGGTAAAATTGTATTTTGTAATAATTATAACAAACATAATATTTTTTATTCTTGTTGTTCCTGGATTATTGTACAAGTGTATATAGGTAAGTATACATACTTCCAAGTTTATTTTTGTTTGATAGTCATGAATCTCGTTTTCGAGGATTTGAATGACTGCAAGGATTGGAAGTCGGTAATCAATTAAACATTTTAAAAAATTGCACGTTCTCTCGACCTTCTATAATGGAATAAAATGATCCTTAAATCATTAATGAAACTTTTGAGTTCGGCATATGATATTTTGCGATATTTTTATCACGCTTTTATTAGTTTCCTGGTTTATATATATATATATATATATATATATATATATATATATATATATATATATATATATATATATATATATATATATATATATATATATATATATATATATATATATATATATATATATATATATATATATATATATATATATATATATATATATATATATATATATATATATATATATATATATATATATATATATATATATATATATATATATATATATATATATATGTTACAACTTTGATGGGATAACATTGGAATTTAAAAAAATCTTAAAAGATACCAGTAATTTAAATCAGGGCAAAGATAAACGTTGAATAACATGTCGGTGATAAACTTGAAATTTCCGACTACTTCCGAAGATATCCGTGAAAATCTTAATTTTCCTTTTTATTTTTTTCTAAATCTTAATTTTCCGTTTTATTTTTTTCAGGCTGAATTTCAAGGGATACTACAAAATAAAATTTACATATTTATAGTCGCTTTTCCTCCCCTACAAGATTGTGCACTTAGATTTAAAATCCGACGTTTCATCTTCCAGGTCTCATCAACAACTTCTTGACCTAGCAAAACCATTGATGTAATGCACCCATAATTTAGAGTATTTAAAATTATCCTTCGTGAATTTGGCAAGACTGGTTTTCCATCTCTCTTTAATACATTGTCTGTTATGGGGAAATCTGAATTATTCTGATCATTATGATACATCGTTGGTTTTGGGAGGTCAAACCTTGGGACGAAACCTCGGATTTTAAATCTTGTTGCTAACCTTGTAGAGGAAAAAAGCGGCTTAAGGATACAAAATTTATTTTGTAATTTCTCTTCAAATGCAGACTGAAAAAAATATGAAAATGAAAATGACCTTTATTTTTACGGATATCTACGGAAGTACTCGAAATTCTCCAACGTTATCAATAGCATATTATTCACGTAAATTGTGCAGCTCTCCAATTTAATCATCCCCGTATTTGTGACGATTTTTGACATGACAATGATTTATTTTTTAGAGTGAAAACTTTTTGGGATAAGGTTCATACAGGGAATAAATCAACGTATTTTATTTCCTGTGCATTTTGTTTTATTTTATTCCAAGAAACATTCTACCAATATATATATATATATATATATATATATATATATATATATATATATATATATATATATATATATATATATATATATATATATATATATATATAATTATGCTTCCATAATTTGAGTATTTCAAGAATTTTTATTGAATACTGTGGTTACAATTTTTATATGACTGAATGAAAGTATTTCTTGTCGGGACTTAGAAATATTAAAAATTGAAAAGGGTTATAAGAAACGTATATTTTGTATCGAGTCATAACTGTTTAGAATAATAATATACATAGGTATAAAATTTCTGTATTACATTTACAATCAATGACAATCTTGACATTAACTTATCAAAATAGATACTCACAGACTGTAAAGTAAAGATTAAATTCATAGTAACCCGAAACTAATGCAAGCTTTATGCTATAAAATTTAGGAATTTCGGATGATATGATGTAAAAGGTTAAAATATATTCATAACAAACAGATCACTTTTATGGAATCTTTGTACTGTGAAGTTATCTTCATATTTTGCGGATGACGCAAGTTATCTAAAATTTACTATAATAATAATATCAATATTTTAAATTAAGAGAAAACGTATACAAAAATACACAGATAATTCGTAAACTATATAACAACTTATAGAAAAAAAAGCACTGCTACAATACTATTTTAAGCCAAAACCAATACACTTTCCTTATCAATTATGCTGTGAATTTAGCTAAAAACTTATTTTAAAACCTTTATGACTAGTTATGGTTATGGGAATTCAATGTTTTAGGCAGATTGGGTATAAATGATTCAAAGAGAGTAACTAAAATTGCAAAAAAACAGTACTACATGATATTAGCACTTTTAATATAAAAACTATAACATAATGTCTTTCTCAAAACCTCTTGTAGAAACAGTTTCTGCTTTGAGGTAGGTCACTTTCCATTGAAATTGGATATAGCCAAAATAACAAAGAAAAAAAATATAAGAGTTCTAAAAACAAGCTATATTGTAAATAACTATATAATCCAATTAAAACCTTAACCCAATATAATAATATACTAACTAAGCTTAATAACTATTGGTTTTGGTACAATATAGGATGTATCAAGAATGCTCTTAACTCTTTTCTTTACCTCATCGTTTTTTTTCCTGGTTTCATGGTGAAATCTAATCGTGAAATATCTCTTTAAAATAAGTTTTATTAACGAAAATTGATGATTATCCAAAAGTTCTCCATCAAAAATATGGTCACCAAACTGCGAAAAAATTTTGGTAGGCAACAGCTGTATAGTTTTATGTATCATTACATCCTCAATTTTATTTGATTTAGAATTAAAAATAATGGTGTCACTCTGCCTGAAGACCTTTTCACCCCATTTACAAATATCTATTACAAATGATGAAGCTTTGACGAGATTTCCAAAAGTTTTTCTTTTTTGCAAAAGAGAAGTAGTCTCGTTGCTTTCTAATAAAGCAAGGCATTTAGAACAAGTGACACATTTTTTTAAAGACTTAACAACAAAACCGGCGATGTACGTTATCTTCAGACAAAAACGATGAAAATTGCCATCCTGTTTCGTGAAAAAAAATCGTGATCATCCAATTCTTGGCATAGTAATTTATACTCCTCCCTAGTTTCTAAATCTTCTTTATTGTCGTCAATGGTAATTTTTCTATTTGAGACTTTTAAAATAAGAGTGTTATCCAAGGTAATAGCATTGGCCGTTTCAGCACCTCTTACCTCTCTGGATATAAGCAATTTTTTATATGCTGACTGAAATTGCCTGCAGGTTGGATTATTATTAAAGCCATGAATACTTCTTACTGAACTAAACAAAATTTCAAGTTGGTCTTGACTAAACTTATATCCTAGCAAGAAATCTAACCTACCTTCGATTTTTACATACTTATTATATATAGCTTTAAAACTAGTCATTCCTATAAGAAATCTTAAAAACCCTGTTTTCATTGTATATGTTACAGGAATATTTTTTAAAGTTAGTCTAAGATCATTTTTTCTTAGATCTGAAAATCTATGTAAAAAAATGTCTTCTGTTTCTGAAGAAAAATACTTTTTTATATGGGTATGAAGAAAATTTATTTCGAGAGTTTAAGATGTCAAAAACATCATTAAACAACAAGCAGAAATTAGCTGTTTCAGAAGAATCACCAAAAACATCTAGTTTTAGATCTTCCTCGAAAAACTTCAGTGCATCACAAACACTTTTACTAAACGTTTGAGATGCGATTTTGACCTCATTTTTCTCTAGCATATTGCATGTGACGTTTTTTAATTTTTGTTCCTGCATGTAACCCCTCATTACACTGAATGTTTACAAGCTCATTAAGGTAATGCCAACTGACTATTTTGCCATCTCCAGTTTGTAAAATTTTCATATATCCTAAGCAATTTCTTATTAATTTAATCATATGACAAATATCAAAGAATATGAACACATTTTCTTTTGTGATCGGATGATCAAAATATGTTTTAAGATTTTTAGGGTCCGAAAAGCTAGGCATCCGGGTTGATTAGCCATGCTAATATTAGAAGCAGCCCCATCAATGTAAGTGATAATAATTGTTATGCTCGAGGCTGATAAAATTGTAGACATTGGTTGACTAAATTTGCCCTTTCGTTACCTGACAAATGCACAATTATCAATGTAATCAAAAATACCCCACAGGTATCTTCCAGTTTCTATTTATACTCGTAACAAGAAATACTATAGCCTCTTTTGCTTCGGGTAACGAATCAGCTTCTAAATTTGCCCCAATGTCTACATAACCTATAAATTTGTCTCCCACCCATTCTACCTTTTTCCTAATAGACATTTCATCCATAACTAAGTTACCAAAGGTTTCTTTTCCCAGCTCTCTATTTGCAGAAACTTTTACCTTCAGTGCATTTAGCGATTCTTGGGTGAACCCTGGAGAACCATCAATTGTTTGATACCATTTGCTGACAGTGGAAGGATGAGGTAAAGATTTATTAAACTTTTCCCGCACATAATTATATGCACGAGGCGAATAAAAATGTAAAGTAAAAGCAAAAGCTCGTAATGCTGGAGAATACTGTTGACTTCTAGAACCTTTTAAAATCCTCTTAACCATTTCAGATATTGGTCCTGCTAGTGAAGCCTACAAAAATAGCTGTTGTTTAATAATTCATACATTTGAGTACGGTTTGATTAACATTTTTGTTAAAAATTAAAACCTATTTTCAGTTGCCGTCATTTTAAAATCTTTAGGTGCAATTGGATAACATGTTTGAGTCACATATTATCATTAATATACAATCATAGTATATGTAAATGTGTAATGTCAACTTAAATCAATAGAAATACAAATAGAGGTTTAAAAAGGCAACTGCATTTGATTTAATTACCAACAGTTTTATAGTTTTATCTGTTATTTACCTCAATAGTTTCCTGAGCGCTTTCAGAGATCATACTTTTCGGTTTTAAAATCTCAACAGATTTTTCTGAAACATATTTTGCACGCATTTTCCTGTTGATTTTCTGCAATGTGTCCACCTTTTTCGGTATTTAGTTAACTGAGTTTTAACTAAATTGAAGGATTTTTTTTTGCCTTATTTGGAGTTGCCAGTCTCCACTGGTTATATCACAACATATATTTCCCGTTTCATTCTGTAACAGAAAAAAAAAACATTTAACTTTTACATACAATTTTAAAAATTTAATTAGGAGTGGAAAGTATAATCAATAATGGGATCAGAGCTGCATTTTTGATAAATCAATAAATTGCATTAAAAAGTTCTCTAAAACTCAAAAATATATTACCTTTTTTTGGTGGTTCCATGGACTGCTCAATTTTCTGAGCTACGTCAACACTGTCTTCAAACAATGTTGTGGTACCAAAAGAACATGAGTGAATGATATATGTTTTGAAATGTTATTAATTATGAAAATGCAATTTTTAGTTTTAGTTTCAGCATTTACCTTTTGCCCAGTTGATCCCAATCTGTGCTATAACAGCAGTGTTAAGATTAGGACTGGACTGCTCTGAATTACCCTCCTCAATTTCTGAAGCAGTTAGTGTACTACTTTCAGATACTGTCAAGGTACTTTCAGATCTATTTGATACTGATAAGTACATTCTGAAGCACCCTCAGAAGCAGTCTGAGTTTTTGATGTTAAACATCCGTTCTAAAAAATATTTACATTCTTATTATACAAAGAAAACCAAGATAGTGTAAAATAAATAAACTTTTACTAATAAACCCATGTCCAGAAATGCATAGTTTCTGTACTGCATTACAGAGAGAGGGCTTACTACTTAATTATCGTTATTTACAAAAATGAAAGATTCATTATGATGGAACTTCTGGGTAATCGAGAAAAACTCATCTGTATAGGACTTTTACCAGAACTTCCATGGTAATGAATTTCATTTATAATTTGATACCTATGTACAGTTTTAACTGTAAAATATACAAAGAACAGGTACAAAAGTTGTAGCATTTTGCATGCGTCAACTTTAAAAAATTGTCTAAAAAAAGAAACAGAAAATTTATATATATTTTCAAATGGATTATCAGTGTCATTAAATCCATCTCTTCTTGCCAATTATCAATATGTTAAATATTATACCTTATCTTAAAAAACAACCCATAAAACTTAAAAAAAAACCCTGCCATAAGACACAATGTATTACAAAGAGAATGAACATTTTTACTTTTAATACCTAAATGTGATCAACAGGAATACAATGCTGCTTATGACAGTTTTTGTCAATTTTCTCGAGTGTCCTCAAGGATACAGACATCAAACTCTATATTTATAACCAGCTAAAAGAGATCCAACTAATAAAATAATAACATACATGGTTAAAGATAATAAAAAATTCTACTTTTGAATTTAAAATTTATTTTGTATCTCTTATATTTAAAGCTATAGGTAGATTTGAAAATATAATTAAAACCCTGTACATATTACTAAATAACTACATGCAAGACTAAACTGGGCCATAGTTCACTTTCTAAAGAGGGAAGTTTCAGGTGACCTGGTTTTAACAATGAAGAAGTAGCAAAAAAATGCAATTGTTTGGACGTTGCAGATGTGCAATTTTTTTTTATATGGTTAGTTTTCAGTCAATTGATACTGCTTGGAGTAGCATTTTATTCCCAATCAAGGTGAGATTTTTATAATACAGTTTTAATATTTCTGGCAACAACATTCAATCTTTCTCAAAAATATTATCAGTATTTGTGACTAGGTTTTTTGACAATATATGCTTTGCGACAATTATTATTTAGCGAATCATTAAGAAAGAAATAAACATTTCTTGACTAGTACTAGTACCCATATTTTAATAATTTTTTTCGATTATTATTATTACATTTTTCTCTTTTCCTTAGTTTTAATGTTTTTTATATAGTTTTGATTTTCTATTATGAAATAAAATAAACGTAATATTTTTTATATCATTTAATAAAGTAATGTTTCATCATGGATGCCTGGTGATATCGATATTTTTCCACAAAACTTTTATCAATTCATTTCAATCATACTTGATTTTTTGTCAGAAATCTGAAGTCAATTGAAGTAGTTTTGTATACCTACTAATTTTTTAAAACATTTCAATAGGCGTCCATTTTTATTCTGCCATACTAGATTTACACCCAAATTTTACTAGTATTATAACATTTAATTTTTCCCAAAATTCGAAGTCGATTAAATAAATATTTTTTTAAAACAATTTATTAACCGCCATATTGGGTCAGGGCCAAAGTCTTAGCAGTTTATCCTTATATCACTTATATCACCACAAAACTACAATATTTCCTTCTTACGAAAAAGAAAGAATTATATAAAAACTATGCATTTCTGGATAAGTTTATTTATTTTACATACTTTAACCACCCTAGAAGTTTGGCAGGCATATTCATTTACACCCAGTAGATTGTAGAAACGTTTTTCAATTTGAAATGTTTATAATAAAATGATATAAAAATACAAACATACCTTTTTGGAGCTGGAATCATAACAAAAGAACTAGTAACTTCACTAGTAGTTGGTATGTCAATCATCTGATCGTTTGAATTTCATGTATTGGATAATGTTTCTGGCTTGGAAAATAAAGCTCGGCGAACACTTTCTGCTTTAACATTCCTAAAAATTTAAGTAATTTATTATCATCGCTAAGTCAAAGGCCTTTAGCCACTAATGTATGTTTTCTTTTTTGTGTTTATACTTTTATTGCTTTATAGATAAATGTATTAAACAAAAAAACTTGGGATGCCAATGAAGGAAAAAATACAGGAAGTATTTAATCTCAATATTACCAAGAACTTCCCTCATTATAATTTTTTTCCATTTGTTAGAAATAGTGAAGTGTGTCCCAATTTAGTTCACAACATAGTCACAGTATATAATATGTGTTAAATATACTGTCTTTTAAAAGATATCTATTGGACGCCATTTTGTTCCATCATATTAGGTTTCTACCGATATTTTACCAGTTTATTTCTCCCTATGTCACCTTGACTTTCCAGCATAATTTAAAATAAAGTCAATAAGCAATTTTTGACACACAGCTATTTTGTTGTCATGTTGAATTTATACCAGTGTGTCCCATTTCACAATTAATTTTACAGCAAAATTCAGATGAACAAGATTTTTTAATTGACTTTTTAAAAAAATTATTTAGCCTACATTTGTTTCGCTATTTTAAACTCGTACCATAATTTTACCAGTGTTTCTCTATATCACATTAATATCTTGGATTCATATCAAAATCACTTGTTTTTTGTGCAAAATTTGAGGTATATTCGATAATTACTTTTTTAGTAATAATTTTTTAGCATTGTTCCGGCATATTGGATTTTTACCAAACTATTATCAGATCATACCCATATAACCCTTAATTTTTGACTAAAATTTGAAGTCATTCTGGTAAGTAGTTTTTAAGCTAACCCGCGAGACTCTAAAACGCGAAGATATGTAAAATCTGAGAGAGTCATTTTTTTTTCACGATTACAAACCTTTTATTTGGCCGCCATTTTGTCCCACTATGTCGAATTAGTAACACAATAAAACTAGTGAAGGCATACAATTTGAAATCAATTCACTAAGTAGTTTTTCAGGCCGAATTTTTGAAATAATTTATAATGCCGCCATTTTATTCCGCCATCTTGGATTCGTACCAAAATTTTACCATTTGATTCCAACATAATATTAATATTTGAGCAGAATTTCAGATAAATTGGATAAGTAGTTTTTTAATAACATTTTTTTCACTAGGCTGCCATTATATTTCGCCATATTGGATTTTTACCAAAATGTTACCAACCAAGTCAATCGGAAAAGTAGAAAAAACAGGCAGACAGACCGACGGATATATATATATATATATATATATATATATATATATATATATATATATATATATATTTATATATATATATATATATATATATATATATATATATATAAAAATCCATTATAAAATTTGAACCAGACAAACACATAATATACTCACCTAGATTCTAAAGACAAAAATGGCACAGCATCCATTTTTAAAACTTTTAAGCCAGATCTTTTGATTGCATAATCATCGGTTTGAAAATGCCTGGAACATACATAATGCCATTTATTTTAGCATTTTCCAATGCAAGAGATTTGAGCCATGCATCTTTTCTCAAGCATTAAAATAATAATTGGTCGGTAAATAAAAATTAAAGAAGAGAGTTTCTATATTTCCTAATATTTAAATACAATTTTATTACCCTCATCTACAGGGTTCTGATATGACAACAAAAGTTTATTTGTAAGTCATTTTAATTTTCGCTTTGGTCTACAAGGGAGAGATAAAAATGACCTGCAAGCAACATTTTATTTGTATAAGAGAATTGTCCAGATCTAGGTACAAAATTGAATTTATATGTATATGGACATCAAAGTCTAAGTATTTATGTTTATGGTGGGCCCTTACTCAGCCTGTTTTTTTTTTTAAATAGGAAACTAAATAAAATAACAAATACACCAAGCAATCTAAAAAGATATACAACATTCATTTTTGCCCTAAACTTTACCAGTTCAGCTGAAGCTAGAAAATATAAGAGGGGGATATAAAATAATATTTTACATTTTTATTTGCAAATAAAATATAGTATGATTATCATTGAAAAAATAGTTAGGCTGAGCACAGGGACCCTCTAACTATGAAACCCTAGGCCTGACAGATATAAAAAAAGTAGATCATGGGGCACAGGACTTTTTAAATTGAAACATAGCAAGGCACTTCTTTACTTTTTATTTATTTTCGTAAACTATCTCACAAGGAACCAAGCAATACATTTTTTATACCCTGGCTCTAACACAAGATGACATTCCTGTGGGAACTGCTGATGAAATCTCAAATAAGTACCTTTATTAATTTCCATTTCTTAGTTTTTGTCAATAGAAATACAAAAATCCTCTTCATTCCTTAAATGGTTTTGCCACTATAAACTTAAAGATCTAATAACAGTTATTTGAAAACAGAACACACTAAACCCAGTGGCCTCCTCTGAGGTTCCGACCATGAAATATTTATGCTTACTTACCTATGAAATGATAAACAACGTCCTGATTTTCCTGTTTTTGCACAAACCACACATTTTTTAGTCATTGTGAATGTCTCAAGGGATATCAAAACGTTCTTGCAATGAAAACTTTACATAAAATCACTCGTAAACACCTTGAAATAAACGTAACAACGTA
The DNA here is from genome assembly GCA_030620095.1 of Kuschelorhynchus macadamiae. Classification (NCBI taxonomy): domain Eukaryota; kingdom Metazoa; phylum Arthropoda; class Insecta; order Coleoptera; family Curculionidae; genus Kuschelorhynchus; species Kuschelorhynchus macadamiae. The sequence continues at coordinate 495,441 of JAUTXW010003115.1, read as the reverse complement.
AGAAATGGCAAAGCGCCTAACCAAACAACCATAAACAAATGTAGCCGCTTCGTTAAGTTTCGGAAACGCCGAACGATGGGACCGCGTGGTGTCAGTTCTGACCAATCCGGTGGAGTCCTCTAATAATATTTTCATAGCTGACGGAGGACGAGGCTTCTCGGACACTTTTTGACGTGTTGTTACTTATCTTGTCTATTCTTAATCTGAGGTTAATCCAGTGGTTGTCATGGTGATACAGTGGTTGCCACGGTGATGTAGACGCCGACTAATTGCGATGTTGCCGGGTCATTCCAAAAATGATGGGATTTCATATTTACGTCCTTTTACAATAGAGAAATTAGAACGAAAATTTATAATAAAGTTTCTTCATAAAATAATATGAAATGTATATAAAAATTACTGCTACATTGCTTCTGTTAACTAAACAATATGTTTTTATTAATTATTCGAAAAGGATATTAAATAGTTTTTGCGGATAATGTTGCAACCAAAAAGTACATATCCCCTTCACCCTCTTTTTTAGTTGGATACCAACAAATTTGTATATATTTGTATTCTATCTAATTCAATGTTCGATGGCGTCAACAATAAAAAGTGCTTTTAATCTCTTCTTGAAACTTGTAAATTTAAGAATACTCTCGGGAATCTCTTCACCATATTTCTTTTTCTTTAAGTCGATAGTTTTAGTAGCTAACACGGGACGACAATCATGCTTTTGATGAGTGTTTAAGTTTTCTTTATAATAAAAATACAACAAACAATCTTCACATAAATGTTTCGCTCCGTTATATAAAAATAACTGACGTGAGATTAATCGAGAGACATTTTTTTAAGCAGTAATGACTGTTATCGTAATTATCACTGATTAATAACTAATTGACATGTCTGTATTTTCGAGACCCCGTGAAGTACAAGAGACCAACGACTTCAATTTTATTTTTGCCTTTACGAACACTTTTTCTAATCCATAAACATAAATATTATCTTTTCAAGTTTCTAAGTTTCATTGAGAATTCCATACGTGTAAAGTCTAGGTCATATTTGCTTGGTTGCCAAGGCTAACCATATGAAACATTTCTCCTCGTTGTTTTAAATGTTTAATAAAGCCACTCCTTGGGTAGTGGTAGATATGATGATAGTTTTAAAGTGTTGATCCTATTAATGTTTAAATCTAAATGAAAAAGTTGGTGGAAGGTCTATCCTGTAACAACATAGAGCATATTTTAACATATTTATGAAAGGAAAAACGCACCACTATCTTTCTACTGGAAGTCCGAAGCTTTCCTCTCCAGGATGGTGGCAAACTGTTTAAGCAACTGCTCTAAATCTGTCTCTCATACACCAGTTGAAACTTTGCATTGAACGACTTACGTTATCGCTGATGTTTGCAAGAGGAAGCGTCCGAATAGCTTGACACCGACTTTAAGATGTCCAAATTCTCTATCATTATACCCCACCAGCTTAAAAACGTTCTCTTTGAGATTCTGAACAAATCCCTTCACCCTGGTCGGGTCTTTGTTTGAAAAAAGTAAGTATGTTGCAATTCGGTTTTTAAACGATGTTTTAATGATCTGGATTGCTTTTTCCTGCTTCACGCAGATATAAGCAATATGCTGGAGAATCCACAGATATCCATTGAGTAGTAGAAATTCCAGCGCACATTGATTTCATCGATTTGTGGACAACGTAGATGGTTCTTGGACAATGTAATGCTTTGTTGGAAGTATTCAAAAAAAGGGTAGAATAAATATTTAAAAATATTCAGACAACTTCTTACCGTTATTTTGGTCAAGTCTCGCCCTCTTCGTCATAGGCTGTGGCAAACCTTCAATCAATCGTTTGGGAGCAGGGTGTTTCTACAAATTTCAAAAAATTAAATTTTGTTTTAAACAATTAAATTTTGTTTTGAATCATTTTCTGATTAAGAAAAAAATCTTAATCATATTTTTTAAAACCCTTGAATTTTGAAAACTAGTCAACTAATAACCATTAAACAACTTTAAGTAAATAAATTTATTTACAGCTTTCAGAAGAAATTTGTTAACTTAACAAATAACACAACCCAAATAACAACATGTAAAGGTACAAGTTCACAACTGTGTTTCACACAAAGAATGTGTACACAAATCACATGCAACAACACATCACACACACACACACACAAAAACACTTTTGCTTACACACAATTTTACCATCAGAAGTTACACATTAATAGTTTTGACTAGAGATCAAAAGAATTGTCTCCAATTTAAGCACAACTGTGCACTACAAATTTTGATATCACACATTTAAACCATCTATTTCACACACACACACACACACACACACACACACACACACACACACACACACACACACACACACACACACACACACACACACACACACACACACACACACACACACACACACACACACACACACACACACACACACACACACACACACACACACACACACACACACACACACACACACACACACACACACACACACACACACACACACACACACACACACACACACACACACACACACACACACACACACACACACACACACACACACACACACACACACACACACACACACACACACACACACACACACACACACACACACACACACACACACACACACACACACACACACACACACACACACACACGCACACACACACACACACACACACACACACACACACACACACACACACACACACACACACACACACACACACACACACACACACACAGTGATACACATATAAAATATAGACACACACACACACACACACACACACACACACACACACACACACACACACACACACACACACACACACACACACACACACACAGACACACACACACACACACACACACACACACACACACACACACACACACACACACACACACACACACACACACACACACACACACACACACACACACACACACACACACACACACACACACACACACACACACACACACACACACACACACACACACACACACACACACACACACACACACACACACACACACACACACACACACACACACACACACACACACACACACACACACACACACACACACACACACACACACACACACACACACACACACACACACACACACACACACACACACACACACACACACACACAGACACACATACACGCACACGCACACGCACACGCACACGCACACGCACACCCACACACACACACACACACACACACACACACACACACAGTGATATAGCTATATAAAATATAGTGTAGGCAAATTTTATTGAAATTAGTTTTATTTTCGCTATGCTCTAAATAGAAATGGTTTTGCTATTTGATAAATTTGAACATGATTATGGTTATTTTTCCCACCGAAAAGTCGTAATTTGCGGCGCAGGGTTGAGTTGAGAGCCTATATAGTATATTAGTAATAATATATATGGCCTGGTATACGTGGAAGTAAAAATATTTTCTGAACTTCATTCCGAACCCCATGGTTATATGCCTCCAAAGCTGTAATGTTTGATAAGTATCTTTCATATTTATTAACAAAACATTTCATAACTTATTATTACATTGTTGTGTATTTACTCAATTACTACTACATTTTTCGTCAGTGATATCAAATGTTTGCCCAGAATATGATGATATTATATGTTGGATTAAGTTTCTATTTATTTAAAAATTCTCAGTAATATTTGCTTATATTAAACAGTATTTTCAATAAGACAATTTTATACGTTTTTATAAATATAAGCAAACGACATTTTGATTCCATATTAATGATTTTTGTTATGAATCTGGAAGTTATATGATTCGATTTGTGACTATTATCTCTCCCACCTCTCCTATGACTTTTGAGAAATGTGTGTGTCTGTGTTTGTATATAGTATATTGCTAACTAATCTTTTTAATTATATTTCAAGGTCCAGTAGTAGCCGTGCAAAGCACGCAGTCTGCACCTCTCAAAGAAGAGGAACCAAAATTAGTGATTAGTTGAAATATAGTATTAGAGACCACATTAGTAGGAAAGTATGACCTTTGAGTTTGACTACCAATTATGTTTGATTTAGTTCGAGTGTGCTGTCATAGAGGACAGCGTCATCGGCTCATCAGTTGGTTAGGCAATCTAGTATGTTTTTTATTATCCCGTAAAGGCTCGGGATCGGTATTATATATACATTTAATTATACTTTCTTCATTTATAAAGGAAAACAAAACCAGAAGGTTAGTATTTGCCCAAATATAGTATGTATATTGTTTATTAAACAAATCTCGTTACTGTGACACAGTTTTGAGAGTGGCGACGCGGATATTATATGAGGAAAAGTAAAGTCAGTTACTTAAAACTTTCAACGCGAATGCCGAATAGATAGCTTAAAACTAGGTTTTTATGTTTCCCTTGATACTAAGCACTACTAAACTCCGGCTACTTTTCAAAAGATTTTTGAAAACGGCTTTAATAAGACACGCAAAGTCTTTTGCTTACAATTATTTTAAAAAAATGTTTCCCACAAAAATGTCCTGAAGACAAGATTCCTTTGATGTTGGAATAAACTTTTTATTTAAAAGCTTATCGTCCAGTGGACGAGGATAAAGTCTTCATATTTTAGAGAAAAAGTTGTATATTGTGATATATGAGTCTGCTATATGTGGGCTAACTTCTTTGTCTTCTACATTGTTGTTTTATTTCTCTTTTCTTCATGTCTATCTTTAGTGATACTGCCTCTGACTTAACATCTGGTTAACCGTCTGGACTGTATAAAACTACCTGTGTGTGTTTGTGGGCCCTTTACCCCAGAAATCCAAAGGGTGGCACCCGAGATCCAGCCGTTGGAAACTTTAAGTAATCTAATGGATAGTGACCGATGTATGCCGAAGACCAGCGAGGTATGGGAGAGATTTACACCGGTATGATTTTTTGCCAAATTTTCCTATAACTTTTTTATATAAAATTTTCAGATAGTTGAATCTCCTTGTATAGGAAGTTATTTCCATTTAGTTTTATCATTCTACCTGAGTCAGTCAGTTTCGAGACGGAAAAATGATATTTTTCGTTTTAACATCTTCCCCAGGTAAAAATCGGGTTTAGCGTCAAGAATTATGAATAAAGTTATTTAGATAAAAGATTATCCGTATTTTTTTTCCAATGACAATTTATTTGAAACTAGGATAAAGTTGATGTTTTTCATCGATCAGCTAATTGACTCCAGGCATTTAAAAAACAAATTTCTAAAAATCCGAAATAAATAAATAATTTCTAAAAATCGGAAATAAATAAATTTTAAAAATTGGGAAATGTTTTCCAAATAAAAAATAGTAAAAAAGTACATTTTTTTAATGACTTTTTAGTTCCCGTCATTAGTTTAGCTACGACAAAAAAATGGCGTTTTAATCTAAAACTCGAAAAAAAAAATCGAAAACCTTGAATGCTTATAATTCGATAGGGGGCGATGAAAGCTATCTCTCTTGTTCATAACTTTTGAGTTTTGGCCCTTATTTTAGCTTTTACTTCAACGACTTGTGGTCAATGGTTAAAAAAGTTGCAATTTTGGACTGTCAAAATTGCATTTGTTGCCTTGTTCTAAAGGAACTTACATCACTCTTGTATCAGAATATAGGTAATTTGTTTAGCTAGGCCATGCATAAATCCGCCTTAACCAATTAACTATTGCTGATTAAAAAACAGCTGTTATTTATTATTAACCCTTTTGGCTCACATTCCCTTATGAGATTATGATAGCCTAGTGAGAAATACGTATGCTTGAATGTTATTAACAATTTGGTTTTGTTATTCTATTTTATAAGGGATTCTTTCGAAAAGCATAACTTTGCTTCCCAATCTTCCTTGCAGATTATATATGTTTCACTAACATTGGTAGAATCGCAAATGCCGTGCTTTTCGTCAGGCGCCATGCTAGGTATTACGGTACATGATGCGCATGTTTTTGCAGGTTTTTTATAACTCAGTCAAATAAAAGAGCCATTTACCTTGCCCTTTATTTTGCTGAACACCAGTGTGTATCACAATACCCTTGTTCTGACCTTGTCTTGACTTTCATAAATAAATAAAATTCAATAAATAAATTTTTTTTGCATCACACCCGAGAAAGGGTCGCCTTGTCGATGACAAAAGCTAAGAGTCTATCGGGGGGCCAACCAACAATTTGACTCTTTATGAAGAACTGGAAAAGGTTAATTCCACAGAATTTGTTTGAGTTAAAACAGTTACCACCTGGATATTCCCATATTTCTCGGACAGGGAATAACCCGAGTCCGCAACCCTACGGATATTTTACGGCCGCCAACGAGGCAAGCATGCTACCGATTCGAACAGAATCAGCCAACTCACTGATACCGAGTTTGGTACCTCCTCACCTGTAATCGAAGGCTTGGCAAAGGCTGAAATCATGCTTAAATTAAAAAATAATTTTTTATGCTCTGAAGCTGCCACGCCTTCGCCTAAGCGGTAGGTAACGAAGGCAAAATTTCGTCCAAATTTAATGCTCCACTCAGTGGCGGCTCGTCAGGGTAGGTCTCTGAGGCCGCGCCGCACCCCCAAAATAAAGGAAAAGAGAATTTTTTTATATAACTTTTTATCTATTACCAATTAGAAATATACTTTTTAACAGTTTTACAACATAATAACATTAAAAAAAAAACAAAATATAATCCCATAATAAATATTTTAGAAAATAAATTCTGACCACATCAAAAAATCGACCGTGCAATCCGTGCAAACTCATTCCTAAAGAAAGTGCTCTCGAATGAGGCGAAATAATTTTAGCTTGGAAAGTTTCGACTTCCGACCTATTTATCAACGACCGGTGCCGATGCCGGCGAGTCACCTGATTACGACAGAGCGGGATGGCGATTGCCGATGCACGCGTTTTCTATTGCATTCTTGAGGCGATAAATCTGTAGCTTGGATATGCTTTTATTGGTTATTTAAATCACATGACTAGCGAAATATTCCAACGGCTTCTTTTTACGTGGTGCGTGCGGCTGAGAAAGAAATAGGAAATAGATTGCGATAATCGCTGATTGAGGGCGTTCTGTCTTTTAAGGTGAATAAATACGCGTGAGTAAGTTTTTGTTTTGTTTTGATTTGGTAAGTTGGACCGTTCCATTTTTTGTATTTGCTTTTTGCTTTTGAAATGAATCCTATTCACGACATTATTGCTTCATTAATTGAAATGCCTTTTTTAAGAAGAAGCGAAACTGAAAAGAAACAGATATTAGGTAGCCGTCCGACGCCGAAAATTTTAGCAATATTTAACGATAAGAGGCAAGGTAAAAAATATTCAAGAACTTTTCAAATATCTTGGTACGAAACTTATAGGTGGCTATGCGGAAGTATTTATAAAGAAAGCTTATATTGTTGGCCTTGTATTTTATTAGGTTGCGTCAAAAATAATTGGAGTTCAGGGGGCGGATATTCGGATTTAAAAAATTTTTCACGAGCAGTAAAATCGCATGAAAGTTCAAGAGAGCATATTAAAAATTCGGTAGCACTTACAAGACTGGAGCAAAATAGGGCGACTATTGCGGATGCACTACAAGAAAATGCAAGTCTTAATAAAATTGTTTATAATGAAAATGTTCGAAAAAACCGTTTATTATTAAATTATTTAATTGATGTTACTATTACTTTGGGTAAACAGGACTTGGCATTTCGAGGTCATAATGAAACAACAGATTCTTTTAACCGTGGCAATTTTAAGGAAATATTTGCATGCTTAATAAAAAGAAATGCCGAACTTACTGAACATTGTGCTAAATTTAATAATATTTTTACGGGACAATCTAAGACTATACAAAATGAACTAATTGGTTGCATACATGACTATATTCAAGAATATATAAAAAAAGAAATCAATGACACCGATTGTTGTTTTTTTGGCGTAATTGCGTATGATAGTACTGATATAACAGAAAAATCACAGTGTTCGATAACAGTTAGGTATGTGACCAACGGATCTTTAAAAGAAAGATTTTTAGGATTTTTTGACGTTAGCGATAATAGAACAGCAGAGAGCCTTTTTCATTTAATACAAAACAGCTTAGAGCCTTATGACTTTAAAAATAAATTGGTCGCGCAGTGTTACGATGCGAGAATTCCGCGAGCTGTAGAAACGCGATGGTATACACGGTCTAAAATTTTAAACTTAGTGGCTAATGAATGGGACAATTTAATTATAGTATTTGAAACTATTATTAATGTCTTAAGTTCTGGAACAGAATCTATTAATGGTGCAAAAGGATTTCTAAAGCATTTTAATGATTTCGAATTTTGCCTTTTAACGCATATTTATAAACAAATTTTTAGTTGCACTGATGTACTGTTTCAAATATTACAGTTAAAGCATTTAGATATAAATTACTGCATTTCGCAAATAAACCTTGCCAAGTAACGAATTATTGAATTTAGAAACGAGGACCATTTCAAAGAACTTTTCAATATTGCTAAAAAAGCCACTATTCTGCCAACTAACACACGTCGAGGGCAATGTTCTAGCGACTTTGATATTTTTACTAAATATAAAATATTATATTTCGAAATAATAGATTGTATAATTCTTCAATTAGGGACGCGGTTTGAAAATTTAAATAATTTAAATTTCTTTGCTTTAGTCGATTGCACAAAATATTCGGAATATGTTAAATGCTTTCCAGACGACTTATTAAATAATTTATTAAAAAATTATCCAAACATTTTTGACACAGATAGATTAAAGAATGAGCTTTCTGTATTGTATAGGGATGAACAATTTTCAAATTTAGATGTCGAAAAAAGTCTAGCTTTGTTATTTAAAGATTTTAAAGCAATTTTTGCGGAAGCATATAAGCTTTTTAATTTAGTTTTAACTATTCCCGCAACAAGTGTATCGGCCGAACGAAATTTTTCATGTATTAAACGGATCAAAACCTACCTAAGAAACACAATGACACAAGAACGGCTTTCGGGTTTAGCAATGATGTCAATAGAGCAGGAATTACTGTCAGAACTTAGTGAAGACCAAAACTTTTACGACCAAATTATAGATAAATTTGCAACCTTAAAAGACAGACGTATAGATTTAATGTACAAAAAGTAGTTTTTTTATCTTATTTCATACAACTATTTATTTTAAATTTTAATAAACTAAATTATGTTTTTATTATCGCAATCACCGCTATATTTTAGTGATAGGTGTACATATTTTACTTGTTTTGTTTACTTTTTATTTACTTTTTTTAGAGTTTATTTTTTTAGTTTTTAATGGTTTAGTAGGGCTATTGGCGATGACCTCCATTAAAAAAAAAGGTCAACGCGTCGCAGAATAATACCTCATGGGTGACGTGGAAATTTATTCACATTTAAACAAAATTAACTTCATGTAGCCTCACCCTTCAATATACTCACGAGCCGCCACTGGCTCCACTAACCGAGACGGAGACCTCGCGGGTAAATATTCTTACTTGATCTTTCTAGGGCTACTAAACTAAAAACGAGCCGTAGGCCCGCAGTGACTCTCCAGAGGGGTCTACAGGACACCCATTCCTCCTCCCTTCTAACCTTCAATAGAGGATATTGGTGTTCTCGTGGACACGAGACAACACCCCGACCCAACCATGCAGCAGCTTTCGCGACTAGTGAAGCCTGTGTTGATCGGAAGAGGTGCGTAAAGGGTCTCGAGCTCCTGCGTGTCTGCTGTACACAACCATGAGGATCAACAGATCTGGTCTACGTTTAGAATTAATCTGTGATTAAAGTGTGCAATTTTTTATTACCTTCATTTTTAATGAGCCGCAATGTGTGTGAAAGGAGTAAAAAAATATAATTTAAAAAAGAATTACTGCCTCTCGTATCAACTATTAAACGTAGTACGTTTTTTCATATAACTATTAAACGTAGTATGTTTTTAAAATGTTCCAAATGTTTAATTTTTATTAGTCAACATAACTTTCAAATTATTTTAAAAAACTTACTTAACTGTCTTTCTGTCTGTCTTTAAATAAAATATGTATTTTATTAATAAATTTATTGAATTTTACTTACAAAAAAGTGATAAATGTAAGGTTATCTTACATTTTATTCAGTTTCAAGGGACTAAACTTTTTTAGAATTATATCTTATTTTTATATTCACTGAAAACTCTCTTAAGTTGTATCGTTAGATATAGGGTGCTTTATGTGGGGGGAAGTACTACATTATCCCAAAAGCTCTATGACACAAAAATTAATTTGAAAAATCTATAACTAGATTATTTTCATGTATAGGTATAGAGAGTTCTTTCTATATATGAATACAAATGTATGTGAATTTTTTAAAGACGAGTCCCGAAATGTATGATCGTATGCATCTGAGATGCTACTGATATATTGGCATTTTTTTCGGGATTAAACTTAAAAATTCACTGAAGCACGAAAAATGTTCACAAGAAATAATTATCATGTTCTCATATTTGATAATTTTTTAAAATCTAACTATCAGTACATTAAAAGACGAAACCAAAGGTATTATAACAACACTGGTTTAAGGCGTATTGTTATTTGACATATTGATGGTTATTTGTCTTGATATACTGTAACTACGAATTACTTTTTAACACCATACATAAATAAATGATGACTATTTTATTTTTACAAAGCCGTCATTTTCCTGGTAAACATCAATAAACTAGATAGTTCGAAAAATAAAAGCAGTAATTATTGAACATAATAAAAATTACTTAATAAATAACAAATTAAACAATAAATGTCAAACTGTTATTGTGTGTACGCTAGTTAGTCCTGATAAGACATTTCTTAACTTTGCGATCAAGGGCGACTTCAGGAGGTAAGTGCAATAATTTATAAAATGAGATTACAATTTATTTAAAAAGCAAAGTATATAGGTACAAAATATTTCACGTTTAATTTAATTTAAGAAAATCCACTCACAATAAACTTTAACAGAAACAGTGGCGCAGCTACAACCCTTTTTTACGCATTAATTTGTCAAAAATTGGGGGGTGAAGGGGGAAGATATTTTCCTTAAAGCTTGAGACTTCATTTCACACCTCAGACCTTTAGGAAAATATTCAAATTTTCGAAAATTCTTTCTTCTCTTAAAATATATTTTTTTATTTCTTGGTTTAATACTTTATAAATAAAAGCTTGTTTTTAAAAAGCTGTTTTATTCTTATTTTATTTTGTATCTTTTAGCATTATTTTTCCGCTCCCTATATAAGATATTCACAATTTTTTCACGCCAATCTTAGTTTTGGGGTAAGCAACATTTTTTATGAAGAATAATTTTTTCTGCTAAAATTAATAACAAAAATGATTCTCAACATTTAATTTTTTTATGTACCCTGTATAAGATATTTTTATTCCATGGTACATTATTATCATTATTACATTGTCGTCGAAGATATATAGATATGCTAAATTTTAGCTCCATCAGTGTTTGAAAGATAGATTACAAATTTTGACCATGAAAGACATAGATACGAAGAAAGCAGGTTAGAACAGATTTAATTTCCTTATTACGTTATGTAATTTCTTAATCTCTTAAATTGTTTTGTTATTTTTTACCATTAAGAAATTATTTAGGAAAATATTCATTCATGCCTACCTAATTTTAAGGTTATAATGTATTAATATTACAATTTTACCATTTTTCGCGTGTTCCGTATGCCAGGACTAAGCGTGTATATACATTTTGCTAAATAAATTTTAAACAGTTCAAAATATTGCAGAATAGAGTATTGGAGTAATTATTATGTTGTACATGAGTTACGTTATAAGACCCTATAGAATATTGAAGAATTACACTAAGACCCGATCCTGCAGTGTGAGCAAGATTCTTTATAAAACCAGTTGCCTTTGCCAGCCAGTTAGCTGAAGTAATTGAGATAATAACAGTCGTTCTAAGTAAATAGTAAAACTTCGCTCTTTTAGAATAAAATTGTTTTTAAAAAGAGTTCTGGTCGGTAAAGAACTGGCGCAGGCGGTAGAATATCCGGAGTATATTGATTGAATATCAATAATCGGTCGTTTCAACGATTTATTGGATTTTCGAACTTTGATGAAAAAATTATAAAGAATTATTAAAGGATTAATCGTAATTCCTAGTACTCAACGAAAGCAGTTCATCGGAGATTCGTTCACAAATTATCTCAAAATCGCAAGATGGTAGAAAATTTGGAAAGTATCGTGCTCTGCGAATCCGTTCTGTATAGAAAAATTAAGAAAGAAGAATCGCTTCACTTGTAATGTAAGTGCAACTTAAATGTGTATTGAATTTAACTGGTATTTTAAATCAATTATAAATCCCTTCAGCAGACTCAAACTCAAATTTTGAATCTCAAATAAATACTTCTTAAGAAATAAATTTAAATGCAAGTAATTTAAATAATAATCAAATACTTTTTAACATGCCAAACACACAATTTAAACCTGAATATCTAAACTGTGTTTCTAGTTTTGACTGGAACACTAATTACTTAAATGGATATTTTGCAACATGCGATAGTTTAATAATATAAATTTTTGATCAAAATAATGCGGAAAAATTTGAAAATATTTATTTAATTAATTGTTTAATAGGAAAACTTGTCGGAACAGCTAAATTCGTTGTGAATATTCAAAATATGAATAGATGGAATTATTTAAAAAACACATTACAAAGAAATTTTTCTGATCAACGCGACGAATTTTGTTTCTATTGTGATTTATGAATGTTAAGAAAAAAGACATAATGAAAAACCAAACCAATCCTTTGACAAGGTATTACACGTATTAAATTTACTTTGCTCTTTTGTTGACAATTGTGAAGTAAATGATGCCGCAAAAGTTCTTAAAAGAAACTTATATATATAAACTTATATAGAATTAATATTAAAAACATTTTTGTCAAGTCTAAAAAAACTTTTAGGCACTAATATAAGATGCATGAGACCATAAACACTTGCCGAAACGTTGCAATTTGTAAATCAGGAATATAATAACTAATATTTCCAAAATATCTAATTAAACCCTAACCTGCAAACAAATTATAATAATTATAATGTTAATAATAATATACCGAATGATTATTTTAGAAGGCAAAATAAAAATGTTTATAGACCTAACCCAAATAAAGTTTAACTCAAGCCTATTCCAGTAAGTATCTCGACTAGACAATTTTAACAATTAACAATTTTCGGAGCTTATCTAATAATCCATAAAATTATGCTATGCCCTCTACTTCAAGACTAAACTACTTTGCACAGACGCAACATCGTAATTTTGTTTCGGTAGAACTTTATAATACAGAAGTAGAACAATATCAGTTATTTATATAAAAAATAAAATTTTAACGAAAGCCAAAATTTTATAAACTCCGAAAATGACTATACACACATTTTTGAGTCCTCAAACGAAAATTTATATATTTAAAACACTAAGCTAGATTCTTCAGCAAGTTCGTGAGAGAATTGTACTGCACCAATTTACATGATTTTTTTAGAATGATTGTCTGGTTACCCAAACTTTTCAACACTATTTTTTGTATAGTTTTATTGCGTATTTTTTCTATAAAACTTTTTCTTCAATAGAATTTCTTGGCAATGTGGTGAATACGCCTCTTATTCCTCTAATTCTACTTATTGTGTCAAGAGGAAATCAAGTTTATTCTGATAAGCACAGTATAATAATCCCATCATTAAATATATTTAAATTACCTTCAATAATGTTTTTAAAATTATTTTTATTTAAATTCCACGATACATTCGACGACTAATTGGTCTTAATAATCTCGAAAAATTAAAAACAAATATAGATTTTGAAAAAGGTTATTTGAATATAAATATATAATAACTGTATTTAAACACTAAAAGAGATCTAAATGAACTAACGATTTCTCCACGAACAGAACAAATAATTAGGGTAAAAACCTCAATTAAAAATGGTGAAATAATTATACCTTATTAAAAATTGGAAACTGCGAAATTCCTTAGTGCCTTACTATTTTAAAAAATGACACAACCATAACAACAATTTTAAATAATTTAACTCACGAAGTTTGCTTATATCTCTCTGAACTAATAGATGTCGAACTGTTTGACAAAAAAAATAGAATGTATCGATTTAAATAATTATGAGTACTACTGTGAAAATAACAAAAATAGTTTTAGTATTTCCAAATTAATTAGCACAAAGCATATGGATTATGAGGAAATAAAAAACTTATAGGACTATATAGAGAATATTCTGACATATTTTATAATTAGTCTGAACCCTTAACCTTTACTAATAAATAAAACGTAAAATCAAAACATTTGACGAAACACCCATATACTCGAAAACTTATCGTTATTCCTTTATCCATAATAATAATAATCACTTTGGGTAAAGCACAAAAAACTCGACACTAGTAGTCAACTTCAATTTAGATGCGTTATCGATTACAGATGACTTAATGAAGCCACTATAGACCAACGATACCTTTACCGAACATTACAGACTTTATAGACAAATTAGGGAAGTGTCGGTACTTTCTACTCTAAATTTAGCGACTTGTTTTTATCAAATATAAATGGACGAAAAATATATTTAAAAAACCGCATTTAGTTGTGAAAATGGATATTACGAGTTTCTATGAATTTACTTTTAGGCATTAATATAAGATGCATGAGGCTACAAACACTTGCCAAAGCGTTGCAATTTGTAAATCAGGAATATAATAACCAACATTTCCAAAATATAAGACAAAATAACGAGCCTAATCTGTTGCAAACAAATTATAATAATCATTATGATAATAATAATACACCGAATGACTATTTTAGAAGGCAAAATAATTTACCTTATGCCCAACCAGTAAATATTCAACATCGAATTAATTCATCCGCCCCAGTATTTCCTACGAAATTACAAGTATTCAGGAAATCACCAAATAAAAATGTTTCTAGACCTAACCAAAATAAAGTTTTACCGGAGATTATTCCAATGAGTATCTCGACTAGACAAACTAGTAATAATTTTAGTAGCTTATCTAATAATCCTCAAAATGATGCTATGTTCTCTACTTCAAGACAAAACTACTCTACACAGACGCAACATCGTAATTTTGTTTCGGATTACCTTTATAATAGAGAAGTAGAACAATATAATCTCAATCATAACGCCGAATACGAAAAGTGTCAATTATATGAGAACGAAAACTCTGACGAAGGCCAAAATTAATAGAGGCTCTATTCTGACGCGAGAAAGAAAGCTTCGAAAATGCCAAATGTGATTTTGGCGAAACGTCAGCAAAACTGTTCTTTTCAGAACGACAGTAGCGAACGGATGTACACCCGGAATGGAAACACATTATATATATATATATATATATATATATATATATATATATATATATATATATATATATATATTGTTTATCCTGAATATATACATAAGGAGAAACATTAGCCAAAAAGTTGCCAATCTATTTTTTTCTGCGGAACTCGAGCCAAAGTTACATATGAATAACTTAAAAAGACCTCGCAAACAAAAACAAATTAAGTATTTTTTTCTAGATTTCCAACGCTCATCGCTGGTTTTCGAGAAAATATTGCCGTGGAAAACTTAAGCAACAATCATGTATATTTTTAAAATTAGGTAATGTAAAAGTTCAAGACTCGATATACACGCTCTTACATTTTTATACCCTCAAGCCTATAATTGACGAGATTAATTTATTAAATAATAAATCAGAACGTCTCTCTAGATTTATAGAATTAAATAATATATATATATATATATATATATATATATATATATATATATATATACCCAATCAACATTTTTCACAACCTATGGTAACATAAATTTATATAAGGATTATATAAAGGTAACCAAGTTATATAAGCATGTTTCGGGGTTTTATAATATTACTCTAGTCATTGGTCGGGTTTATAAGGTTACTATAACCTACAGTTATATAATAAAGTGCTATAAAATTTTCCATCACCACTTTATAAAACTTTCAGTAATCTTAACTAATAGTAACATAAAGAGTTTATATAGTATTTGCCGTAACCTTATTTATAAAACTCACACACCTTCAGTTATATAAGAGCGTTGTTAATCACTATTATAGAAATTGGTATGCTTTAGTGTTGCCTGTATTATTTTACAAAACGCCCGGTGTCAATATAGTAGCGACTGTTCCTTCTATAAAACTTGGTAACCGTTAGTAACACAAGTTGTCCTTATAAATCATTAAACGACATCTAACATATATTTATAGAGTGTGTTTTGCAGTAGTGTGTGCATTGTGGAATATTTAATGTACCGCCGTTTTTACACTAAATCATGAATTATAAATGGAAAAAAAAGTGTAGCACTTCTTTTCGCCGCAAAATCACAAAAAATTTCAACAAAATTCTAAATTCTGAACCAAAGTTTTCATCCGAGAAATATGTTCATATCCTGAAACAAGTCGGCTCGAAGCACAATCAACAACCTACAATAAAAATTGAAACAGATGTTTCTGATCATATTGGTACTGCAACAGAACCTTACGATGAGTCCCTGGAAGAAACCGAAAAAAATGCTAACAATGAAAGCAATAGCAAATGGTTAGTTGAACTCGGCGATGACAATTTTTCCGATTATGAAATGCAGGAGTCTCTGGAACAAGAAAAAAATGAACAATTAAGAAATGATTTTAAAAAATGGGCCTGCAATTTCAATATTACACAACGAGCCTTGAAAGAGGTGATAAGAATTGTTAACGAACGTTTACCTAATATATTACCAACAGATCCGAGAACATTGTTAGGAACCCCTACAACAATTTCAATTCAACCAATGGGTGATGGATACTATTGGCATCAAGGCCTTCAATTTTGTTTAAATAAGTGTCAGCAAAGCTTTCAGATATTATCAAATATTTCGATAAATATTAACATCGATGGCTTGCCAATATATAAAAGTTCTAAGGACGAATTCTGGCCTATACTGTTTAATATTTTTGAAGTCCCTCAATTGCAGCCCATGGCAATTGGAATCTATAGTGGGAAAGGCAAGCCACCTAATGTCGAAGAGTTTTTGACGCCTTTTGTTGAGGAGGCAAAAGTTATTTTAGAAAATGGAATGAAATTCGAAAATGGGCACATTTTACAGGTCAAAATCAGAAGCTTTATTTCAGACTCCCCTGCAAGAGCGTTCATAAAAGGTGAGACTATCTATACATGTACAATTAAAGTAACAAAAAAATTAGTACAAAAAAATCTCCTGATCTATTAGAAAAAATTTTCACACCATATTTTTTTTCCTGAAAAGTCAATGTCACGTAATTTACTGTTAAATTTTTTTATAATAGACCGCGACCTCAAATGGGGGTACTAATTTTTGTACTACCTTTTTTTGATCGCAATCGTACCTACACTTTTTTATGTATCTAACAAAGCGATATATTGCAGGTGTTGCCAATTTCAATAGCCAACATGGATGCCTAAAATGCACGACTGTGGGGGAATACTCATATGTTACTCATTGCAATATTTTTCCACGAATTGGTTGTCCCAAAAGAACTGATGAAGGATTTAGATCAAGAAGGTATGCCTCACACCATAAATGTTATACACCGCTAGAAAATCTCTCGATTGATATGGTGGATGATTTTCCAGTGGCAGATTCACTTCATCTTATCGATTTGGGAGTAATGAAGCGGTGTTTAATGGGATGGAGAGACGGAACTTTTCGTGCCTTCAGAATGAAATGGTCTGCTAGAGATGCCGAGAATATATCAACGTTTTTACTTACCTGCAAAATGCCAATGGAAATTCACCGCTCTGTCAGAGGTCTCGACTGTCTTGCACAATGGAAAGGACTAGAGTATCGCACATTTCTCCACTACATCGGTATAATAGTATTGAAAGAATATTTACCTTATGATGTTTACGAACACTTTTTGGTTCTTTTTTGTGCTATTACAATATGTTCCTCAAATTTTTACTCTCAATACATTCAGCTAGCTGAACAAATGCTTCTCCACTATATTGAACAATACAAAGAAATATATGGAGAAGAATATATTACAAGCAATGTACATAATTTATCACATTTAATTGATGACGTCAGGAAGTATGGAATTTTATCATCGTTTTCATCATATCCATTTGAAAGTAAGCTATATCAGATAAAAAATCTGCTTAGAAATGCACGGAATCCATTAATTCAAGTAGCTAAAAGATTGAGTGAAAATGACAATATTATTAAAAATGACTCTTTAAGAAAGAACTACCCCATTTTAAAAAAGAAAATGATGGAGAAGGATTGTCCATTCCAGCCATAAGCACAGCAAAATTTTACCATCAAATAGAAATAAGTGATGGTTTCACACTTAATGCCAGTTTTAAGGATAAATGGTTTTTAACAAATGAAAATGAAATTGTCTGTATGAAAAACGTTATTTTTGAAAATGGAAAAATTTTAATTTATGGATCTTGCTTAAAATATATTCATAACTTTTTTGAGACTCCGATAAAGTCCTCGTATTTAAATATATATGTGTCTGACTGCGAGGAAAAGGATGGAAATTTCTATATTTTAAATAATATAAAATGTAAATTAGTTTGTATAAAAAAAAAGCACAAACATCTTTGTATTTATGCCGTTATTACATACCTTAAAATAAACACATGTAAGCAACAAAAAAGTTTTTTTTTCAAAATAACTTTTAATTTTTTAGGAACATGAACTGGAAAAGTCTGCCGACTACATAAAATAATAAAATATTAAACTGAACAAAACAATACTCTATAAACACAAAATAACTAAATACTTTTAGTGAACCTTTTTTAAAGTTTAACGAATTAACAATTTTAATAATGACAAAAATATATTGCAACTAATTGTCTTCTTTCTCTTTGTCTGTATCTTCTTGTTCCATTACTTGGTTTTCCATATCAATTACATTTTTCTCGGTTCCTCTATTAGTTTTACCTGTCCCACCTGGGTGTGCTTCTTGGTTATTTTCATCCTCATGTTTGCTTTTTTCAATTTTGTAATTTAAATTATGTGGTCTTTTTTTACCACTAGATTCTCTTTTCTTCCCAGTGACGTTTTCCGCAAGTTTAAAGCGACGCCTAGCATTTTTAATGACGCTTTTAAAAAAAAATTGGCATTCCATTTCCGTATAATTAGAATCAGCTTTTCTGATTATGTTATAAAATGTTGCCATTATGTTATTATATTTCTTAAAAGCCATCTTGCCTTCCTCATTCCTGCTTCCACCACTCCATGAAAAATGCAACAACAACTGTCTTTTGAAAAAACTATCAATTAATCGATACGAGCAGTTCAAAACATTCAATTTGCCACTCGTTCCACAAATATGAGATTTCCATTTAACCTGAAATAATAAAAGACGAAAATATATGATAACCGAAATAATTGATAAATGTGTACTAATGCTTAAATAGAGTTTTAAAGTAATATCGCTAGTAGTTATTATTAAAAATATAACCCATACCAAAAATTATAGCTTACCATTTTATTCATGTATGTTTCATCTCTAAGGTCCATTTCAAATTGTCCCAATTTTTCCACTGAATCAAGTGGGAGAGGATCAGCTGTATCCAAGCTTTCAGTTGCTAAGGCCGCACTAGTAGCTGCTGCGATTTTTGTACTAGATAACTGCTGACAAATAAGTTGAATCATGGTCTCTTGATTGGCCAGATGCTCTATTATTCTCATTTGATTTTCTAGCAGCACGTTTTGATTTTGCAATATAGTATTTTGATTATTTATGGTTAATTTTATTTGTTCATCAATGTTGTTTTGTGCTACAACTTCATATTCGAACTGCCCATTTTCTTCATAGTCCATCGTCTGACAAGAAGACAATATACCTGATGAGTGTGGTGCTGGTGGTGTTGGATTTTCAATGCATAATGGTAGTGTGTCTCCCGGTTTTGCTATCTAGAAATGAAAAATAACAATCAATAATTCTCCTATACCTGAGAGAGCAAAAAAATACTTGAATGACAAATCCTAACCCAGAAAAGTAAAATACAGAAAAGCTACTGACATGCATTGTTCGAGTCCCTTAAATTACCAGCAAAAACAAACATTTTTTTTAAATGGAATGCCCTACATTTTATATGATATTTTGATTCTACTAGAAAAACTAAGCATTTTTTATATAATATACCATATGCCTAAATTCAATTGTTTTTGAATTATTCAAGTTTGAAAGTTGAGATTTTCTGATTTTGAAGTCTTGTAAAAACTATGCTATTCATCTTAGAGCAAAACCGATTTTACATTTTTATCTTAGTTTTTTTATGGTCTTTCTGATGGCATACCATTTTGACAGCCAGCAAAGATTAATAGGAATTTTTGAAAAATATTATTTTTCTATTAAGTTCGAATTTATTGTCATAAGAAAGACCATAAAAAACTAAGATAAAAATGTGACATCCGTTTTGCTGTAAGATGAATTGCATAGTTTTTACAGGCCTTCAAAATCTGAAAATCCCAATGTTCACACTTGAATAATTAAAAAACTATTGAATTTAAGCATATAGTATATTATATAAAAAATGCTTAGCTTTTCTAGTAGAATCAAAATATAGTATAAAATGTAGGACATTCTAATTAAAAAAATGTTTATTTTTGCTACACAACTTTTTTGACGCATCCTGTATAATAATTTCATTACCTGTAAAAAAATCCAGATGATTTCCTATAATCTGGTAAAAAAATCAACTCTCTATATTTAAAAATAAAGAAGTTAAAGGGGGAGTCAAAATATAGTGAATATCCCTGTATATAATTTGTACTCTTTATTGTTCCATCGCTTTGCGTATTTCCGTGGCCGTACAAGGGCCAGGCTGAAGCAACAAACCTAATTTAACTAAACCTTTCAACTACTACTAAATCATACATTCATATACGTACCTTTATAGAATGGATGTTAATTCTGGGCACATATCCGTCATTTTCTGAGATTACTGAGCATTCTTGAAATGGCGAAGCATTTCCATTTCTCTTGGTTGACTCTTGTGAAAAATTAAACTGTTTTTCAATGCTTTCATTAATTTGCTTTCCTACAAGGTTTGTATTTTCTTTCCCAAATAATAATTCCTCTGCTTTCTATAATATAAATAAACATTTCACTAGCTTTAAATATTTCAGGAATATAGGAGTACCTAATGAATGAAGGCACATTAATATTAAGGAAATATGCGTAACAAATTTACCTTGCATTCTTCGGCAAGTACGTTAAAATTAGCTTGGGGAACTCTCCCAACTTCCATTCTGTTTTTGAGTGACAACCTCTTTTTTGGGATTAATTCCTCTTCTGACCCTTTCTGGACTCCCATCTTCTTTGGCCACTCTAAACTTTGGGAAGCTTCACTATCACTTTGCTGCTCCATTGCAGTTAGTTCTAAGTCAGCTGCCTCATACGACAGGAATGTTTGCCTTTTTTTGGAGCACGGCTGCGGTACCCAATCTGGTTCTGGTCTAGAGTTTCCATCTTTAATTAGTTTGACAATAAGTGCCCTTTTTTTGGTTGGAGGCCAATATAGCGTACCATCTTTTTCCCAGGCCGTCGGAACAATCGATAAAAGTGGCCCCTTGGCCCCTGGCTCTTTTGTCTGTACAATCTTAAAAGACATCACTATACTTAAATAGAACTACACAAAAATAGTTCTACCGAGGAACACTCTCCAAATAAATAATTAAATAAAGAACACGGGACACGGGAACAATCTTTTAGCTTTCAAGGAACGAAAAATAAATCGGTTTTCGGTTTGCTGTAATTTAAATTATTTAAATTGTTAGGTTATGTTTAAGTGTCTACTGTTCCGTCCTACGGACAAATAGTAAAAAAATGGTCGCAAGTTTTAAATGTTATTTTTTTATTTAACGATTGAACAAACATGATTAGACCGCTTAAACTCTTAACTGTTTGCTAATTTATGTTTTTTCATATTATATATGGGCTTTATTTTATAAAACTAAGTAGTCTTTAACGGCTTTTTATCAAAGCTACAGTTTCGCTCGAATGCAAATATGCACTGCATTTTCACGCCTATAAAGGTTATATAAAATCACTATCAGTAACGTCTGTTTATATTAAAGTGTTTTTAGGGCCGTTAAGTTATATACTGTTACTACCAGTTATTTAGGAATACTTTAAGCGTTATTATGGTTTCGAAAAAGTATATTCACGTTACTACACATTTTCCGCCATGATTGTTTACAATAAATCAAACCTATGCAAGAAAATCGAAGAAAAAACTAATATATTCAACTTATTTTGAGAAATCTTCCAAAATTAACTATTTCTTTTTGAAAGGTTCCATAACAGTAGCACCTCCGTTACTAAATTGTTTTAAAAATAAAAATTACATTATATATTTTTTAAATTTATCTGAAGGTCATTTGATTAATACTGCATATTTTGAGGGCCCCTGCGTTTTTTCGAAGTATATCATCTACTTTTGCAGTAAAAAATAATTCCCACCTAAATTTGTAGTCACACTTAGTGAGTATACTTAGAAATACTATCAGTATTTTCTAATAATTCTCTCTCCATTTTGTATTTATTATTTATTCGTATCATAAATATTGGTTAGGCAAATCCCAAACAACAAACTTAACGATTTTAGAGCAATAGGAAAGAACCACAAATATGTGAAATGTGTACAAGTGAGAAACAAACAATTGACAAGTTATAAATGACATAGGACCTAGTAAAAACAGAAATATTTTTAACACCCTTATAAGCAAGCTATATAAAGGTAACCGAAATATATTCAACACTATTTTATATTACTAAAGTTTTTCAAACGTTTCTCTGGTAAGTTATATTATGGTTACCAAAATAGTTCGGTTACTGTTACTTACATAACTTAAAGGTATATAACGTCACCAGGAACAGGTTTCCGCTACTCTTATAAATGCCACATTTAAGCGCTTTAAGAGGTCTATAGGAGTAATGTAAATATTTTTGTTACCGAGTATATAACTGTAGGGTATATAACGTAGGTGATATAAGAGTTGCGGTAAATATTATAAAAACAAAAATGTTTATTGGGTATATATATATATATATATATATATATATATATATATATATATATATATTATATGTTTATATATATAATATAAAAATTGAACTTCTAGCTACTTTAAAATATTAAAATTAATAAAGTGGAAGTGGAAATAAAAATAAATTAAATACTACCCCATTCAAAACGTATTAAACACGGTTTGATCATATTATAGTACTTTTAATTCAATCAGTGGCAATTTAGACACCATAGACGGAGAAAAATATGATAATCTAATTAAACAACTTCGAAGCAAACAAAATAAGTTAGTAAAAAGTATAACTCAGCAAAATGCTATCTTATTTAATATTATAAATCAGTGTAACAACACGGTTAAATAATAAGAGATAAGCGAATCTTGGAAAATAAAACAAAGGAAATGTTTACATTTATCAATGGTTCATAAGGACATTCGCTTTTTACAAAAGATTTCCTGAAACAGCTAATTAATCTTTATGAGATAATTAACTCTCTTATGCAAGATGTCTAAAACTAATTTTCTTTAGCGACACTAAATACTATGCATCCTAGTTTAATAAAAACAAAGAGCTTATGAATATTAAATTTAGTTAAAAATAAACTTTCAAAATACATTATTGTTCCAAAAAATAATTAATATAGAATGCTATATCAATTCAAACTTCTAATAATATAATCACATATTTTAAAAATACCAATAACACAATAATCAGTGTTCAATTATTATCACCTATATTCAATACCTATATATAATGTCAGTTCAAACGTATCGAAGAATCGAGCCAAATTATAGGACTATTTCCACAAATGAAAAATGTTAAATTAAACTGCGAAGACAAAGGAGAAAACCTGAACTTGATGGGTTCCCTTATTTTCGATGTCCCAAGAAAATGTAAACTAACGACAACCTAAGGAATTTTTAGTACTGAAGATACAATGATCAATAGTCAATCAATTCTATTCCCATATATCGAATTTATCAACCTAATGAAAAATCGAACTTTACAATCCAGTTATATGACACTGAATTCGACAATTTATTTTCCGTAAGAAGTCAAAATGAACTAAACATCGAAATGGACCCACTTGTTGAATTTCCAAATTTTTGGACTTTTTGGACTTTAATCTATTTATTTTTGATTATCCTGTATAAAAGGTGCGTCAAGAAGCCGAACCAAGCTGAACCAGCCACAGTCGACATACCACTACCACACTTCAACTTCTTAGCTAACCCTTAAAGTTGAAGTTTATGGAAGAGGTTACGTCATGAGCCACCCTAGAGAACTCTGAAAAATTACATTTAAGTCCCAATCTAGCACTGTCAGCAAGATAGTTCATAAAACCACTTCCAGACGCCATTATCAGTCAGTCAGCTGAAGTCATTGAGGTAGTAACAGTCGTTCTAAATAAATTTTAAAACTTCGCTCTTTTAAAATAAAATTGTTTTTAAAAAGAGTTTTGCTCGGTGAAAAACTTTAACTCATGATCGAAACTGTATTTATGCAATTTGTTTTTGAAAATAAACAATATTATTTTTATTATTATTATATGTTTTTCTACAATATGCAGAGGGACAGATCTTTTTACTTCTCTCGTAAAAGGGAAGTAAAAAATCACTCTCCGAGATTTTTTTCAGATCTTCACGTTTCAGCGTCTCCGATGACGGAAAAATGATTTCTCAATTCCGTCGGTCTGTCTGTCTGTCTTGCTGTCTGTTCGCGGCGTCGCCAAAAACTACTTATCCGATTGGCGGCATAATAAAATATTTAAAAATTCAGCCTGAAAAAACTGCTTAACGGCTTGATTTCAAATTGTGTGCCATAACTAATTGTGGTATAGAGATCAACTAGTAAAATAGTGGTACGAATTCAAAATGGCGGCCAAATAAAATGTTTGTAATCGTGAAAAAATTACCTACTCAGGTTTTACACATCGTTTTAGAGTCGCTAGATAAAAAAAAACATGTTTTATCAATTCCGTCGGTCTGCCTGTCGGTCCGTCTGTCTGTCTGTCTGGCTGTCTATCAGTTCGCGACATAGCTTAATAACTACTTACCCGATTTTCTTCAAATTTTGGTCAAAAATTGAGGGTCATATGGGGATGACCTGGTAACATTTTGGTAAAAGTCCAATGTGGCGAAACAAAATAGTGGTCTTGTGAATTCTTAAATAAAATATTATTAAAAAACTTTTCATCCAATTTATCTCAAATTTTGCAAAAAACATCACGTATTATCTTGGACTCAACTGGTAATATTTTGGTACGAATTCAAGATGTCGGAAAAAAAATGACGGTTTAATAAAATATTCAAAAATTCAGCCTGCGAAACTGCTTAATGGTTTGATTTCAAATTGTGTGTCATAACTAATTGTGGTATAGGGAGCAATCAGTAAAATTCTGGAACTAATTCAATTAGGCCAAACAAAATGGCGGGCAAATAAAAAGTATTTAATCGTGAAAAAATCACAATCTCAGGTTTTAATGGAAAAAAGATATTGTACCATTGTGATACTAATTTTTTAAACATTTAAGCGTGCATTTTGTTTCTCAGTTTTAGATCCACATCATAATTTTAGAACTTCATCACAATATTACCTTTTGTTTTTGTGCAAAATTAAAAACCAATTAAATAGGCAATTTTTTGACATGGATTTTTAAAGCATTTTATTAGATCGTCATATTGTTACCTCACATTGGTTTATATCAAAATCTAACCAATCAATTTCTATGTCTGACTTAACTTTTATACATACAAAATTTAAAGTTAATCGGATAAGAAGTTTTTTACATTGATTTTTTAAGTATTTTATAAGGCAGCCATTCGTACCAAAGTGTTATCTTTTGTTATGCCCCCATTTTTTTCTGCTATATAATATTCGAAAAAAATAACACTTAATATGCAAAATTTGATTTAAAATAAATCAGTTTAATATAAATAGTTTTTTGCACCCATTTTATAAATATTTAATAAGGCCTCTATTTTGTTCCACCATGTTGGCTTTCTACAATAATTTTACCAGTTAGTTTCTAGTCATACTTGAGCGTTGTGCAAAATTTGAGGTCGATTGCCTGTCGGTCTGTTGTTTATTCTCGGCATAGCTAAAAAACTGCTTACCCGATTGACTTCAAATTTTTGATCAAAACATGGAGGAATAAAATGGCGACCTAGCAGAAAGTTATTACTAAAAAACTGATTATTTAGTTTTTCTCAAATTTTGCACAAATATCAAGTGTGTCAGGGATAATGAACTGGTAAAAATAATAAAATTATTTAAAAAACTACTTATTCGATTAATTTCAAATTTTGCACAAGAATTAAATCTGATCTAAACAAGGGCGAAATAAAATATTTAGAAAATTAACGTAAAAAACCTTCTTAAACTACGAAAGTGTAGAACGGACACACATATTTATGTATATATATATATATATATATATATATATATATATATATATATATATATATATATATATATATATATATATATATATATATATATATATATATATATATATATATATATATATATATATATATATATATATATATATATATATATATATATATATATATATATATATATATATATATATATATATATATATATATATATATATATATATTAAATGGAACTGTTTGACTTGAACTTAAAGATGAATAAGATAAGATAAGATAAGATAAATTTTTATTTGACTACATTTTGATACAAAAAATGTACAATTGTAGCACGTCATTTGTTCAATAAAAAAATAAATGGTAAATTACATAACAGTAAAAATAAAAACATGTGGGTTAAACGAACAAACTTAAAACATTTAAGAAACTAACGTCTCTATTGAAGCACAATCACTGGAGAGGGTGTGCATGTAATCACTCACCGAGTAAAACGCATTTTTTATAAGAAATTTTTTCAAAATTGATTTAAACCTACCTAAAATAGAATCCGTAATAGAACGTGGTAAAATATTATATAGAGAAATGTTTAAAGAGTTTTTGTAGATTTTATCTAGTCTATATCTAGGAGGTCTAATTAAATTGGCGATACGAGTTTTGTAATTTTGATATGAAGAATTAAATTGAAAATTATCTTTATTTTTATGAATTTCCAATAGCTGATAATAAATATAGCTGTGAGCTTCCCAAAGATAGTGATGCAACAAACATGAACTGTAGAATCAATCTCCAGAATATATCAGAATTGCATTATTCGGGATCAGAACATGGTAGAAATAGGGTTTTGTTGCTCACTGATAATTTTGGAAAATATTTTTATTCTAATCTTTCATATGTTTTTGCTAATAGTTTTAAACTTCAAGTTATTTGTAAGCCTAACGCCTTATTCAGAGACCTAGTATCTAATCTACCCGACCTTATTAAAGATTTTACCATGTATGACTATGTTGTAATTTTAGGTGGTGGTAATGATCTTCATATAGAAAAGCAAATTATAAAAAAAATAGCAATTGGTAGTTCTCATACGAATTTGATTGTTTGCACTATACCAGGAAATAACAGAAAGGCGGGATCAGGGAATTCAATTTTCAATATAAATAATAATATACACTTTGCTATTCCTTGCTTGACCTCAAATTTCAACATTCATATCCTCGATCTTGATAACTTACCTTTTTATTATTATGACTTTCTAATCAATAGTTGTTATTTAAACAAAAAAGGGCGTCTCAAAGCTTCCAACTACATAAAAAACTCAATCTTATCTTTTAATTTTAATTCCCCTTCTTCACGTACTCCTAATAAAGAATACTGCAATCTTAGTGTTCATTATGACGTAGCTCTCAATAAAAATAAAACTTTAAATTGAGAGTGTGTCTCAAATGTAGACCAAAGGGAGGCCCCAATTAAAAATATATGCTCTCCTTTTTTAGGAAAAAAGATTACTCAGTAATAGGTATGTGCTTTTAAACACTCAGTCTTTGCGAAGCAAGATTGCAGAGTTTGAATTGTTTGTTGATAGCTGTGGCTCCCCAGAGATCATACTTTTGACAGAACACTGGCTTATATCTAACGAGCCAGCTTCAGTAATGAATTACACCATGATTTCGAAATACTGCAGATCGGACTTTATTCACGGTGGTACTTTGATTCTTGTTCGAGATGACTTTCTTGAATTTATTGACTTAAATTGTTATGACTATTTATGCCAGGAAAAAGATTTTGAGTTTTCAGCCACATATTCTTCAGTCTTCAATCTGTATATAATTTGTGTTTATAGATCTCCTAGTTCTGATTCTAATATACTTTTTACAAGACTGGAGATTCTTTTTGATGAACTGCCCCTTAATGCATCGTTTATATTGGCAGGTGGTTTTAACATAAACTATGCTGATAAGAATCTTCAATTAGTTCATTCTTTAAAGGACCAATTTAGTTCATTTGACCTGACCATGCATGTTCATTCATACACCCGGGTAACTAATACTTCCAAATCTATACTCGACTATCTCTGTTCGAGGACATCCAACATAATTGAATGTTCTGTGGAAAATGCTGGCTTGTCTGATCATGAAGCGGTTGTAGGTTGGAAAATAGTAAAATACCGAAGTCAAAAAAAGACGTGGGCGCTTATTAACCAGACAACAATATCGTTTATTTACTGAGCTCTGCTCTGGCTCTGACTGGAATTCCAATGTTGTAGGCATAAATCCTTTGGTTTTCTTTCACAATAAGCTTATAAACATTTCTAATAATGCTTTTCCGATGGTAAACATTAAATCAAAATCATTAAAACCGTGCAAAGAAATAAGCAGAAGGAAATTTGGAATATAGTCAATCATTTGCGTGGAAAACAACCAAAAAATTCTGAAACACCTTACAAGTCAAACTTAAATGCTGATGATTTTAATATCTACTATTGTTCCATCGCTCAAAGTCTTTCTAATAACATTGTTCATCCTACAATCAATCCTTTATCTTTCCTTAATCATATCAAGGTTTCAGACACTTTCTATTTTGAACCTGTGGACACTGAGGAGTTAAAGAGGGTGTTTTCTGACATACAGTACAAGAATGGTGCTGGATGGAATAAAATATCTGTAAAAATATTTCAGAATTGGCCACATATTGCCTTAGAGTCCCTTCCGGAAGCCATTAATTTCTCTATTTCCAGTGATTTTCCACGCCTTCTGAAGATGGCTACTGTTATTCCCTTATTTAAGGGTGGTGACAGCAGTTTGCCTTCGGATTACAGGCCAATTTCATTATTATCCACCTTGTCCAAAATCATAAAAAAACATATGCTCAGTTTTTTGGAAAAACATAAATTACTCTCATTATCGCAGTTTGGGTTCCAGGGTTCAAAGAATACTAATGATGGCATATTTCACATATTTGAAGACCTGTACCTGAGTCTCAATGATGGAGAGGTTGCTTCAGCAGTATTCTGTGATTTAACTAAAGCATTCGACTGTGTCTGTCACAGAGTACTGTTGGACAAACTTGAAGTCTACGGTTTCAGGGCAACAATTTTAAAATGGTTCAAATAATACCTTTCAGAACGTAGTCAGTCTGTCCATTTTCTAAATGTAAATTCAGCTAGGCATGATATCTCAGTTGGAGTGCCTCAGGGTTCAGTTTTGGCCCTTTATTGCTCCTTATCTATGTAAATGCTGATAATACCACAATACTTTGGCACAACAGTGATGTAAACATATTGAATAATATGATATCTTCTGACTTAATAACCATTAAAAACTGGTGTGATGCGAACTACCTTTCTCCTAACATCTCCAAAACGAATATATTATACTTCAAATGTGAGCTTAATGATATTCAAATAGCTGCCATAGTGCCAAATTGTCCTCTGGTTTGTTTGCTGTTCGGGCTGTTAGAACTGAAGTAAACTATACTGTCGCACGCATTGTATATTTTTCTATACTTGAATCTCACCTGCGTTTTGATATCTGTTTTTGGGGCTCTTGCTCACAGTACCTATTTCAGAGAGTTTTTTGTCTGCAGAAGCGCGCTATTAGATACCTCTGTTGCCTTAGACTGCGTGACTCATGCAACCCAGCTTTTATTTCTGAAAAGATCCATCCAAGATTATGCAGAGAGAGTTTGCCTCATGCATAAAAAGTTTTCTACACAAATTTATTCCACACCATCTGTTATGACCTGCAGTTCTTATAATATCAGTCTACCAATCCCTTCCTCGGCATTAACAAAAAACTCTATATTTTACAATAGTAAAAAAATATTCAACAAACTGCCAGTTGGGCTTCGCAAAGTCACAATGTACTCTGTTTTTAGAAAAAAAGTTAAGAAATTCCTTATTACTAAAGCATATTATCGACTGGAAGAGTACCTAGGTGATAATTTTTATTTTATTTGAATTAGTAACTGTTTCCGTTTCTTTGTTGATAAAAGGTATGTATTGTTTGTTCTATATTGTGTTGCTGGTTTTTTATTTGTATTAATGTTCTTATTTGTTCTTGTTGGTTTATATTTCTTTGTTAGTTCTTATTTACTAGTTATTAAGCTTTTATTTGTTGAAGGCTGTATCTTTTGTGTTCGCAGCCCTTTTCGCTTTTATTTTATTTATAGACTAATTTCAAGCTTTGTCGACAACAATTGTTATGTTTATAGACAATAGCAAATTTTGAGTTTGATTTTGAGTTTATAAATTTCAATAGGCACTGCCTTCTCTTCTGCTATATCGTAAATTATCAATAGAACTTCATTATTTATTATCATTAAGAGAACATTCCTTACAATAATTAAAACAATTTGTCATTTTCTCATTTTCCGTACATTTTCTATTACTTCGCATGCTCTCTATAACTTATGGAGTTGTTTTTTAAACTAAAAACCACCATAAAAAATGTTGTTGTATAACAATGTGAAAACCTCATTCAAATGTGTCCAGTAGTTGCAGAGAAAATCGCGGACATATATACATATACAATATACATGCATACATATATTATATATACATACATAGATACAAAAGAACTTTTGTTAAGTCGGTTAAAAATAAGGTTTTATTCGAAAAATGGATTTTTGGCGACTTTTTAAACATTTCGTTACAACGCTATTTTGTTTTTGCCATCTTGGATTCGCATAGAATTTTTACCAGTTTATCCTTCTGCCACTTGAATTTTGTGCATAATTTAAAATAAATTAAATTTAAATCTAAAAATTTTATTAGATCGCTGTTTTGTTTTGTCATACTAGATTTTTTACCAAAATGTTGCCCTATGACCCTTGATTTTTAAATCGGCTGGTAATTTTTTAAAATAAATAAAAATTAGGATTTTATAACAACAAATTGGACAGTTTGTGCCAAAAATTCAAGGATGCATGCAGCATTTCATTCAAATTCAATTGTTTTTTTAGAATGTTTTTCTCTTATCATTTCATATCGGGAGTGATATTAAAAAAAAATGTTTGATCTGTCTGTTTATTTAAAACAATCAACATTGAAACATAATATAATTAATGTTTCTTAATATGGTTTAGAAAAATTAAATATGTGTAAAAAAGCCTTTTTTTAATCCCTAGTTTTTAAAGTACGAGGGAAGACTGTGATTTTATTTCCAACCGCGGCGTGGGTGCAGAAAGTGGCTCGGTAGATCCACAGCACTTAGGTCTTATTCGAACCGTCTAACAACATCCCTGTGAACATCGCCTATATTAAGGTATACACAGACACAACATTTATATAGCGGTTGTTTTTACGTAAAGACTTAATTTGAATTTCTTCTTAATGTTGAGCTAAAAGGTAAAAAGCTACTTTTACATAGTTTATAGTAGACAAAAACCTATTTAATGGATTTTGTGTGAAATTTTGATAATTATTAGTACAGGGTGTTCACAAAATAAGATTAAAAATTAAGTTGAAGAGACTATCAAAAATATTTTTTTTCAACTGGAAATAACCAATTTTTATAATCTCGTCTTATTTAACATTAAAAATTTAGATAACTTTGTGTGAGGTTGTCTCGAATATTTTTAGTTTTCGAAATTATTGCCAACTAAACATTCTTCTGTTGCAAATGATATGCTATTACCCTAACCCTTATACTTTCAATTAATGTGAGGTTGCACTACGTCCTTAGAACAAAACAAGTGCTAGAGTAATGTCACTGTTATTTACCATTTAAAATTAATCAATAATTATGCCGGGACGCTTGAATTATACCCAAGTGGATTATTCAAATGTATTTATTATTTACGGATAATGTAGAAGAGACGTTACAAAAATCATACAAAATCATTAAAGAATTACAGAAACTTAATATTAAAAGACAATAAGAATAAATAACACTAAATTTAAAAAGAAATTATATTTTAGTAAATGTTGAATCCGACGTCCTTGAACTTCCAGACATTTTTCGCATTGAAGCATTAGTTCTTCTTTTCTTATTGATTATGAATTTAAATTTTGGAACTTGAATCTGACTCGCTGCTTGCACTCCAAGGTTGTCACTGGAGTTTATAAACTCGGTCATTTATTGTAACCCAAATCGAGTACTTTTAGATCAAGGGATCTGGGTGGCCTAAAAAAGGACTATTGTTGGCTATCTGTCGGTTATAAAAAACAGCTTGTGAAAAAACATCGATTAAGTAGCCAGCATGTAGAGGAACGCCGTGATGTTGATAGAATAGATTTCTATGATCAGCCAGCGGCAAATTGTCTAAATATTAATTTTTAGAACTTCCCAAGGTATTTCAATAGCCTGCATCTAAAATCAATTAACAGTTAATTATCCTTAAGCATCTATCTTTTTTATAGTCAAATATTAAGACTTTCAAATTATTCTTAATAACAATGAAACACGTAAGCAGAAATTTTCAAAAAAAAATAGTTTTTGTTGCTTTCGTTCTCAAAACAGCGGCTTAGTAAAAGAATTGTTAACTAAAATTTTCCCTTTTTAACTTTTTTCATACTTCTCATAGTGTAGTTTCCAAGATCCCAACAGTGGCCCAATCCGGAACATCCCACCGACTATCAATATTAAAAAAAAACTGCCTCAAACTAACAAAACTTTCCACTCCACCAAATTAATAAAATAATGACTAGAGGATAAATATATCGACAGGTACACTACTTTATCAGTATCACCAAAAAACAATTTTACCTACATCTACCTTCTAAAGTAATATAAGTAGTAATACGCGAATACGATAACCGTTCAGTAAGTAGTGATCGATCAAGACACGACAATGAGGGTGATTGCTTTCTACTACTAACGAACCATCATCGCCCTCGATTAGTCTAGCTCAAAATAGCGTTAATTCTTGCAACTACTAGTAAAAAATTTAAATTTAAATTTCCAATCTCGTATCTGACTCGCTGTGGTCGGTTTTTTATTATACCCCATATAAACAAATCTAGCACAGCTAGATCAGGGGATCGGGGCGGTCTAAAAAAGGACTATTGTTGACTATTATCTGCCAAAACGCTATTATTTTATATTACACAATAAACATTCACCTGTCGGGATTCATGAAAATTTTGGTCTCTAAATACATAAATACAATCACTCTCATGTCTAAGAAGAAATTGGTTCCTTGCGCCCAAGTTAAAATGAATTTACAGAATGCGGCTCTTCTTAGAAAATCGGTTTCTTTTAAGTGATGAACTGTGGAAAATGCATATGGATAAAATTTATGTTTGCGTAATATCCTGTGAATATTTAGTTTGGATAATCTTGACTCAAAAACAGTTTTTAATCTACATTGCTGGATATGCTGCAAAATAGCGATTTCAGCATGTTTCAATATTATCAACAATAGGTCTATTTCTTAGCTTTTCCACTTTAACTTATCCAAAGTTCTAAAAACTGTCTATGAATATTGTAAAGGTGTGAGGTGATGGTCTCTGTTTTTGCGGATATCGAATAGCAAATCTATCGCATGTTTTTGGATATCACTTTTAAATAATCCTCATGATGGGTATAATTTAATCGGTATGACTATTGATAAGTTTCAAATAGTACATAACAGTGACATTACTCTGGCAGTTCTAACGCCATCATGGTCAACTCACATTGACTCAATATATAAGGCCTAGGTACTGTGCCTTTGATAATTATATTCCTAAATGTAGATCAAGAAAGCTAAAGTTTCCTTCTTGGTATTCAAATGAACTTAAAGATTTAATCTTTAATAAAAAAATTGCACATATAAAATTTAAACCATGTGGTCACCAAAGAGATTATATTGAGTAGGTATTATCATTGTAATTGCCATAGAAAAACGTTTAATTGGCAATAATTTTAGCAACTAAAAATATTCGGGATAGACAACCTTATACAAAATTACCTTAGTTTTTTATTAATAAATAAGACGGGATTAAAAGAAAGGGTGGTTTCCATTTGAAAAAAATTATTTTTGATAGTTTCTCAATTCAATTTTTATTTTTATTGCTTTTATTTTACACCGGGTACTAGTTATTAACAAAATTATACACGAAATCTGCTCAATATTTATTATATTGGCATGCAAACGTCACTTTTGACACAAAATATCAAAAACGGTGAGACTTAGATATAAGGACATTGTATATGAAATGTGTTTAGAATTTAACGTATAAGCCAAAAATAAAATAAAATAAGTAAGTTGAGATCTACTTCCGGTATAACCGGGAGCGCAGCCAACTTGAAAATATTTTAGCTAAATGGCCCCCATCGACAGTAGCCTAGCGCCAAATTTTCAGATTTTTTTTCTAATTATAGTTTTTCCATAAACGATCGTTGCAGTTCGCTGTGTGACACCATGTGTATATTAATACTACTGACATGCGTTTTAGTTTAAGTTCTAATAAAATTTGTTAAGAACTCATAATTTAATTCATTGCCCATATTGAAGGGTGCTAGGCATAGTACCTAAAATTTTCGATTCTATAGCTGGACCAATATTCCCGTGTCCTCGTGAATTATTTTTTGACCAGGATAAAAGAGCTTTAATCCGGGATAATTCAGGCGAAAGTAGGACGGATGATAACTCTATTGAGATTACCTATTTGTCTGTTCTTAAATTCTGTATTGTAAGGGCAGCACTACACTAGTTTTATCATCGTCGTGATATCCGTAAAATCCCTATAATTTTTCTGTGGTACTATTTAATATAATTTGAATTTTAGATTATTTCTTGTATATCCCAGGTATTTTTAATTACCAAAAAGCGGTTTAAATTTTTACAAACACCATATAGATTATCATAAGTTAAATAAACATATTCCTCTGTTATTTATGAAAATGGTTTGGATTTTTATTCACTCTGTGTAGTTCATAGGG
Organism: Kuschelorhynchus macadamiae; assembly: GCA_030620095.1. NCBI lineage: Eukaryota > Metazoa > Arthropoda > Insecta > Coleoptera > Curculionidae > Kuschelorhynchus > Kuschelorhynchus macadamiae. The sequence goes on along the minus strand of JAUTXW010003115.1, from coordinate 460,116 downwards.
TTTTTCAGTATGTCCTCGACAAAAATGTTTGTCTGGTTTCTCTTGACCTTAGTTCAGGCATGTGAGATTTTATCACAGGTAGGAAAGTATAAAAGGATAAAATTAAAAGTCTGCTTTTCTAATGCATCGTTATAACGAGTTTTCTGATTTTATTCAGGTACATACTGTGTTCATTGTATTATTTTATTTTTAATTTTTTGATAAAGTTTTCTATATAAAAAAATTTCATCGTGTAAATAGACTAAAATATCTAAAAAGGATAATTTCAAAATTGAGAAAGCTTGAAAAGTTTTTTTTTTAAATAATAAAATAATTTATGGATATAGTTACTTTTGTCATAAAGTGATTTTAATATTCAAAGTACTGACTTCAGAGCACAAAAATTATTTATAATTATGCTGTTGTATTTTTTTTCAAATTAAAATGTGTTTAAATCTGCTTTTTCTACTGCATTCGACAAATAAAGTACATAAACTATTATATTTACGTTTAGTAATTATAATATAAAAAAAATTCTCATATAGCCAGTGCAAACGTGAAACGATTAACCGTCGCGGTCGTATTGCACTGAGTATTGAATTACAATTATCGCACTGACTACAATTAGCCATTAATACAAAAATATCTACCAAATTAATGTGTATAATGTATTATGTATGAATAAATCTAATTTAAACCTGATTTTACTGATACTTCAATACCAAAAAAAATATAAGGAAAATATTAAGCTAAAGTTTAAAACTTAAAATATACACACTTATTGAAGAATACATTATAGAGAAATTTAAATAACTACTCAGTTGGACAATTATATTTTTATGATACTACTGACATGAGTTTTAGTTTAAGTTATATTAAAATTTGTTAAAAGCTCATGATTCAACCCATATTGAAGAGTACATAACTTAGTTTCTAAAATTTTCGATTCGTCCGCCCAAATTTAAAGCCTCTTTAGTTTTTTCAACTTTAATATATCGAGTTTTAAAGTTGAATTCCTTTAAAAAGATGGAATGTATCCAAAGAAGTAATTATGCAACAAATGGACACTTTTTGATTATTAATTTCTCATAATTTTTTTTTGATAAAAGTTAATGCTTAAAAAAAATTGACAGTATTAAACTTCAGGTCAGATATACAGGATGTTGAAAAAATATAAAAAAGTAGATTTTTAAAAATAAAAATATCAAAAAATAAAATTTCTGTGACGGCAGTTTTAAAAAAGATAGGTAAATCCAAATTATTATAGTTAAAGAGATGTTTAAGGTCAGACACCGAAAACAATTTCGATTTTTCAATCTAAATATCTCCAACTATAGCTAATATAAAAAACGTTACTAATCTTTTATTCACGATTTTTTGCGGCTGTTAAAACTGCTGTCACAAATATTTTATTCCTTGAAATTTTTGGTTTTTGAAATCTACTCTTTTGGTATTTTTTAAGCACTCTATATGTTTAACCGAAGGTGTAATACTCTCAACACTATTGTTTACTTCAAGCACCAACTTTTATGAAGAATAAAATTTTCTGAGAAATGAGTAATAAAAAAGTTTTCCGTTTGTTGCATACTTCTTTGGACACAAATACTATCACTTGTCTGTATCTAAACAAGAAATATGGTGCTTTTAAAATACTAGACAATTTCTAATTATTCTTAGTAACTGATTAGTAGTTTGGTAAACAAATTTAACGTAGGATTGTTGAGAAATCATTAGAAAGTATACGAAAAGATTTCTCCAAAAAGTAAAAATAATATAGGGTGTTCTAGAAATATGTTAAGTTTATTAAATGCTACCGTCCTGAATAATATGACTGCTTAATTTGTTATTAATTTAAAAATATGTAATTAAATTTAAATAGAGAAAACTGTACTTAACAGTTTTTCTAACTGGGCAGCTGAGAGGAAATATTTTACTCACAAAAGCTTTATTTTTGAGGTAAAATAATTCCTTGTTCATGATTGAAAACAAATGACAATTGGAAAGTAAAAAAAATCAGTAAAGTCGACTTTACCCTATTACCCCCATTAAAAAAAATATGTTATATTATATTTTTCAACTTTTTAAAGAATTTAAAACAATCTTAAAACTTTTATATTTAAAGTTTTTTTTTATATTTCCAATATATAAAGTTCTAGCTAGTTGCCATTTTTTTAAAGTTTTTTATTATTAATTTTGTTTATTATTAACATTTATTATTATTATTTATTTACTTTCATAATTTTATTTACATAGTTTATAAGAAGGAAACTATGGCATTCATTATTTTCCTCTATAAAAAGAAGGTTTCATTCCAGGAAATAGAATTTTATCGAATATTTAAACATTTGACTAGGCCGTCATTTTGTTTTGCCAGTTATGAATCGCAATACATTTTTCGTTTAAATGCATAATAAAAAAAGCAACTATGTAACTTTTTTGAATAACATTTTTTTGTGACCCTTAAATTAAAACTCAATTTTCCTCCCTTATGGTTTAGCTAGGTTCAAAGACCTACGTAGTTTTTTTGATGTCAAAATTAACACAATTGAATGTCAAGTAAAAAAAATTGCAGAAAAACCAATTTTAGACCCTTTATTTGGAATTTGACAGTTAAGGTTATATGAAATATTTATGCATTCGGTTTTTAAAATTCACTTTGGATTTACTCGGGGGGTCCCAGAAGTAGAATGTTCGAGCATAACCACACTAAATTTTATCACAGTTCGACTCCTGAGCTCTTTCTCTTGATTTCAAAAACAAATGGATTTATATATTTTTGAGTTTCGAATATTACCATTGCCTACTATTGGAACAGTAGATTATATTGCAAATATTCAAACGTGGATATGTCGAAAACTCTAACAGATAAATATATAATTGATATATTTTTGAAATCAGAAAGAGCTCTATCCAACAGTATTAAAGTTTCATGGGTTTCCGGTAAAACTGGAAATGAAATTTAAAAGTTCTAATACATGAGAATAATTTGTATAACCCTAATTAAAAATTAATTTTTCCGCTATATATTTTTATTTGATTTTCAATTATTTTTTTGATGTCATAATCCGATAAACTGGAAAAAAATATATAGCTTGAGTTTTTGAATATATGTTCTAGATAAACCATAAGGGAGTAAACTTGAATGGCCCGCTCACATGAGACACCCTGTACAAAGCATCACAGAAACTGAAATTTTTCAGTGCGTTGCTTTTTTGAAAACTGAAATATGTTAAACGTTATAATATAAGCTTTTACGGAAATCTAATAGACATTTAAACGAAAATCCAACAGAATCATTTGTTTTACGCTATTACTGAATTTGATTCAAATATTCAACGATCAACACGTACTCAGGAATATTATTCATATGCAAAGTATGCCTGTTCAATTTTTTTTAGTCGCTAAATTTGCCACCTCCAGGAAGTCATTCTAAATACGCCACTGTTATCTGATAAATATTATACCTTATAATAAACATTGCATAACAATAAAATTAACTCAGTGTTATATAAAATGAGTTAACAAAGACGACGTCAATTTTTAACGGTTATCCTGCGTAAACACAAAAATTCAAAGTATTGCCCTGCTTAATTAAACACCTTTTTGTACTTCAGGGTGATGATTGGTTTCAGCAAAAGTATGCAGAAGTTATTTGATTCCGTAATAATATTTCTTAACTACTTATCTCGGGACAATTTCGTTATTTTAATGTGCTTGGTTATAGAAGATATAATTTGTTTAAGGAATATGTGCAGTCCTAAGTGTTCAAATTGACTAAAAACTAAAGTGGCTTTAAATTAAAGCTAGCGCTTCAAAATACGTACCATGATTTTAATTTTAAATGTTTTTGTAAGTAGAGATTTATGAAAAAAAGAGATATTTATAACCAAATGTTATTTTTTTCATTTTTTTTTTATTAGACTGACTTTTATTAGAACACGTGTTATTCTTTTACACATAGGCCTACTTACTAATATATGGATATGTTGTTCTATAGATAAAAAAACAATATAGGGTGCCTTTATAGCTATACCGGTCTGCTAAAAAAAATTAAATTAGACTTCACATAGTATTCTGATTTGGATCCGATTTACCTAACCCATGTAAAGCCCAATGTAATTATTTTGTTTATATTTTTTTATCATCTATTTAATAACATTATCATCTATATAATAACAAAAATATAACATACATTTATTACCTTAAAGCATTGACGAATTTAACAAATAAAGCTGAATATGTTCATGACAAATCATTTCTTCTATCAACATAGAGATGAGAAAAAGAGAACACTTGCAGAATATTATAATTGGACTAAATTTGGGCAAAAATTAATTTTTCAAAATAAGGTCGTGTTGAAATTTTTGCATGATATGATATAACTCCCTGTATACTAAGCAGAGTTAATATTTTATATTACTCATTCTAGGTTTAGTAATTAAGTAATATATTAATCTATTGAACCCAAAAAAAAAAACGTATTCGATTTGCTTTACCTAAAACAGAGATATCTGGTTTTATAAATGGTATCAAAATTTTAATTATTCTTAGCAATTGGTAGTTTACAATTTAAAAAATCGGTAAATTTCCTTTACGCGGAAATTCCCTCGTAATGATTTTTTTCCATTTGTTAGGAATAGTGAAGTGTGACCCAATTTAGGTCAGTACAGAGTTACACTATATATTTGATACGAATACTGTATTTTCTAACATTTTTATTGGGCGCGATTTTGATCCATCATGTTGGATTCCTACCAATATTTTACCAGTTTCTTTCGACCTATGCCACATTTGCCTTTTGGGCATAATTTAAATTAAATTCAAGAAGTAGTTTTTACATTGACACATACGGCCTTTCTGTTACGTCATTCGTTCCAGTTTATCCCATTTAACATTTAATTTTCTACAAAAGTTAAAGTCAATTGAATAAGATCTATTCCATTGATTTTTTAAAAATTTGGTTGCCCGCCATTTTGTTTTGCCATCTTAAATTCGTACCACAACTTTAGCAGTTTATTTTTATATCACACTTAATTCTTGCACAAAAATTTAAATTAATTTAATAAGCAGTATTTTCAGGCTGATTTTTTAAAATATTTTATTAGGCCGCTATTCTGATTTGCTATCTTGGATTCATACCAAAATATTACTAGCACATTTCTATGTATCACTTCGTTTTTGTGCAAAATATTTAAGGTGAATTGAATAATTAGTTTTTTAGTAATAATTTTTTATTATTGTTCCGACATTTTGGATTTTTACTAAAATATTAGCCAGGCATCTTCATATGACCCTTAATTTTTGACTAAAATTTGAAGTCAAGTCTGGTAAGTAGTTTTTAAGCTATGTCGCGAACTGGCAGACAGACCTACAGATGGACCGACGGAATTGATAAAAAAAATTTTTTGGCAACTATAAAACGTGAACATATGTAAAACCGGAGAGGGTGATTTTTCTCAAGATTACAAACATTTCATTTGGCCGCCATCTTGAATTTGTAACACAGTTTTACTAATTGATTCCTATATCACAATTAGTTATGGCACACAATTTAAAATCAATCCATTAAGTAGTATTAGAATTTTAAAATATTTTATTATACCGCTATTTTGTTCCGCCATCTTCGATTCGTAGCAAAATATTACCAGTTGATTCCAACATAATACTTGATGTTTATGCAAAATTTGAGATAAATTGGATTAGTAGTTTTTTAAAATAATATTTTTAACATTTCACTGGGCCGCTATTTGGTTCTGCCATATTGTATTTTTACCAAAATGTTACCAGGTCATCCCCATATGACTCTTAATTTTTTACTACAATTTGAAGTCAATCGGGTAAGTAGTTTTTTAGCTATACCACGAACGGACAGACAGACAGACTGACGGAATTGAGAAAACATGTTTTTCGGTATCTAGGGACCCATAAACGTGAAGATCTGAAAAAATCTCGGAGGGTATTTTTTTCACGATAATACTTTTACCAGGGTAGTAAAAACACGAAAGTTTTTCTCTCATAATGTTAGTCTAAAATTGTGATACCAAGAATATTATGCAGGATTATTATTTTGATTATCGAAAAAACATTTCACTGGGAGAAAAGCTATTGGAATTAATCATTTTCCGTTAAAAAAATACAGAAATTACCTAGTTTATTAATCATTAGACGACAAAAATAAAAATAGCGTTTAAATTATGAAGCAGCAAATATCAAATGTTAAAAAGTTCTGCATTACCTACCACCCAGCTGAACGCCCTTGACAAAATGTTTTCTAGATTGTTTTGATAAGTTCCTAAATATTCAAAAGTCGTATAATTATTTAGATTGGACGAAAATTAGTTGAGACAGATTTAGAATTAATACTCTTATCATCTAACGTGAATGAAAAGGGTATCAAAAGATTTGTCAATATTTATTTAACGAGTATAACTTTCAAAGGAATTTTAATATCATTTAACTAAAAACCTAAAATATATATATGCCGGGTAGAAGTTTCCTAGAAGTTTTTCAATATCTGAAGGTTGAATCCAACGTAAGTGACAGAAATATAAAATATATCAAATATGCCATTAATGAGAGCTTTTATTATCAAAAAAATCTTTTCTTAATATTTGAAGATAGTATAATGTTGAATTTAATCTCTGGGATATGCTGACATATACACTTTTTTATTCTCCAGGGATATACAAAAATCTTAACCTTGTATCAGTTATATTACAATTTAGTTTTTCTAAGAACACATAAAAATATACTACGTCTGTTGACAGCATACGTTGACAAATACCGGAATATCAGATCTAGAGATGAAAACTCCTATAGAATTGCAGGTATAACTCACACTTCGTCATAATTATTCTGAATTTTATTTTCCACACAATATGAAAATAATTTTCAAAACTGGAATATATCATTCACTGTAATAATTGGTATTATAAAAGCACAATATAATTATAATGATAATTGGATTGTCCGGATGTCAAGTTAAAGCTTACTGACCATTTTGCCAGGCGTCAGTATTTTAATTCTGAGGTTTATAGTGTTTTACTCGTCGAAAATCATTTTCCAAAACTAGTAAAAAGTGTTCTCACTTGGAAAAAATATTATTTATTTGTTAAACAATATACTAATTTCTGAATTTTAGATTTAGATATTTGGGAAATAGTGCAAATTAGAGGCTTCAAATATGAAACACGTTTTATTTAAATAAAATTGTATTTTCGACTATTTACTAAAAGTGATCACCATGTATAATGTAAGTTTTTCATCCGAAAAATGTAATTTATTTAAACGAAATTCCACTATCATAAAACTTGTTTCGAATTACTGTATTTGTATAAAACATATTATAATATTTGATGCAAACGATTGATTTTAATAATAATAAATTTTAAGTTTGAAATTGTTTATAAGCGAGCCTATTTTGAAGTAAAAAATACTATATATACAAGCATTGGCTTTGATAGATTTATAGACCAATATGAACAAAAATTATGTGAAATTAAATAGCTCTTTTCCCACTAGATTTGAAATATAATATTTAAGTCAAGAAGAACAAAGCAAATACAGTAAATATGTAATATCTGAAGGTTTGTCAAAACGTAATGTTCTTACAAAAAAATAAGAAAAATATTAAGAAAAACTTCCCACGGAAGTGTTATTATTATACTACTGTTTTCTATTGAGTAAGAGAAATGATGGCTTATTAGAGCTTTGCCCAACACGCATCAACCATCATCTTCTTACAAAATAGGTGATCTCGCTAATGGGAGTTCTTATAAATTAGTAATTTACTTTAGTAAAATACTTCAATCCTCTTCCAGAAATGACTACGTGATCGGTAAAGCGGTAAGATAATCAGATTGTAAATAAGAAACTATATCTCCTATAGGTTCACGTCTTCTTGAAAATTAAGCTTCATGATGAAGATCTTTTGGTAGATATCAGTCTGTTATCAGGATTGTTGTCAATAAAGCAGATTTCTCCATAAGATTGTCAGATCTATTTTACTATCTTGTTTTATCGGATTTGCATTGCCATTATTTTTTCGGCCTCACACCGTTTCGAATTGTATCGCCAATCCCATCTTCAATCGTTGTTAAATATAAACAAAAAACGAATTTTCATGTTATTATTTTTATTAATGTCCCAGTATTGGAATCAGTCACGGAACAGTTGGGAGTGCCTCCCATAAGGCATTTAGTTTGAGTCCCAACTCGTTTTATATTTTCAGCCAGCTCAAAGCATTTGATTCTCTTGCCTGTCACTAAAAATTTCCTCCAGGTTACTGAAACCATTCATGGGGGTGGCATCTCTGGAGGGTGCCCTTTTAAGGGGCATTCACCTGCATGGAGTAATTTCTCTAATTATTCTTATTAGGCGTACCATTTAAGCCTGGTGACGTAATTGAAGAGTTGTATTTCAAAAGGTGCTACATTTTAATATTCTGGGATTACGGTGAGGTCGTATAAAGAAAAATTGTGCCAACCAATTTACATTGCCAGTATTGAAAATTGCCGAGAATGAGATAGTTCAAGGCAAAAAGGTGACAGTTAATAGAAGACGAAGAAAGAAAAAGGTTCTGAATGTGTCAAAAAAGAAAGAAAGCAATGGAAATTTTGCTCACATAAATTGTAAAGAGCGACTTAAGACCGGCTAAACATCCCACAATGCTGAGGTAAGTGTTTTTAACCTAAACATATGTCCGGGTTGTTTTTTATGGGAGTGATTCTTGCACTGTCCATCTTTAAAAGTATTTTAACTGTCAGTGTCTCTAAGTTTAAAATTTCACGCGAGTTCGTGCAAATTCCAGTGCAAGAGTCTTTATGTTCACCACAAAGATTACTTTACGATGAATTGTATGAATCCGCTGATTTCAACAAACAAAGAATCTACCTACATGCTTTGATACAGCTTGGAACTGGAGGCGACATATTACGAGGTTTTCTATTATATTTTGCCCTCCAGTTAGATGGTTCAATATTACAGACAGAAAATACTTTAAATAGAATAATTGTAGGATTTCACCTGTATTATCTTTTAAAAATATCAAAAATTTTGAAAATCAATAAAAAGTTGAATAATATACATACCCTAATATTGTTTTTAAAGGGACATCCTGTATATTATAATTTCATTCAATGGGTTTCATATATATCTATATATCGATGGTTATCGATAAGTCACGATATGTGGTTTATTATTTGTTTAAAAAAAAATACAAATACTCTCTGCTAAACCTAACTAACTTCCTCATGAAATTTATACAAAATGGCTAGATACCTTATTTATTATTTACCTACACAAATATACAAGGGTTGTTAAATACTTTACTAAAACGTAAGACAGTTTTCCTAAATACCCTTTACAAATAAAGACTTTATTCTTAGGCATTATAACCGAGCAGCGGTCGGTAAATTTAGTTATTAATGCTAAGAAAAAAACAGTCAAGTGATGACTGAATTTTAAATGAAAAAGCGGTGCCAGAAGCAATGAAAATATATTTGGCAATGCTTAAACAGAAAATGACCAAATGATGTAGTTCAAGTCTGTTTTATATTACTCGGACTTACCCAGCCCTTGTCTTTGTCTTTTGACATATGTGATATTTTAAGAAAATAACAAACAAAAGTATTTTTTCCTAACAACATTAAAGATTTAACGGAGAGATGTTCAAAGCTTATTTTCAACTGTCAGAATTTACCTCTCTTTTGGTGACAGAACCTCTAAATACAGACGAAGAAGAAGAACGTTTCAAAGGGAAATTTCAAGTTAAAAACCAGAACCTCTAACACCCCAATTTGACAGAACCTGCGAGTTTTTAATATTTAATTTTTATTTTAGTTTTAATTTTAACAGAATTTTTAGCAATCAGAGTCCACCACCTCCACAGAACCTCTAAACACAGATTGAGCGGATAACCTTTCCAAAGGCAAATTTCGTTGATGACCAGTAGCTCTACACTCTAACTCGAAAATATCCTTCGGGTCTTTATTCTTTAATTTTTAACTTAACCCTTATAAGATTTAGTAAATCAGAAAAGATTTTTATTTTATTTTTAAACTTAAATATTTATAAAATTTCTACCAAGCCAAATAAGATTTTATAGTTATTAATGTATCAATGGTATTATAAGGCTAATAACGCTCGAGGTCGACACAATGCTTCCTGAGGGCTTATAATACTGTAGTGTCGTCAGCGTTAAATATCCAAATAAAGAATTTTTTTTTGAGAAAAATCTAGTAATAATAGTCTTTAAGGCTGAATAACGGGTTCATATTTTCACGACCAGTAGTAAATAAATGCCATATGCCCCTAGGTCAGATCTTAGGATCCTTAGCCACTCGTGATTCCTTGATTGCTGTATTCAAGAATCCCGAATGTTGGGTTTCCACACCTGGATCTCCATTTTGAAGTTGGCATCCGAAGTCCCCAGTAATGTCCCTCTCAATTTTAACTTCATTGAATCCTTTCAAGGAGCCTGCCACCCTTTTAATACCCTTTAAAAGATGCGAATCACCACATTATTTGCCTTTAGAGCGGTTGGCAAATGGGGGAAAGGGGTCGAATCCCTAGCGTATGTAGGTTTAGTGGCTAGGGTTAGGTCGATTTCAACAAGTTCATAGTTAAAAGATTGCTCGGGTATTGAAATAAGTCTTTTATTATCATTTGCAGCCCCTAGGCACTTAGCAACTTCCTCAAAGGGCGACAGAGGCCTTGTGTGTTCCCTATATTCACTGTGCCGTTATTGTCTTATTTTGTGCCTTAACAATGTCTATTCTGATTTATTGTTTGTGAGATAACCTAACTTACCAGAGATGATCTGTTGTTGCCTATGTCTCAAAGTCCTTTGATGTGTCCATTAGGCCATCTCTGAATTATCCTCATTTTTTTTACTAATTTATTTTAGCAATCACACTTTCATGTTGGCGTCTGAGTCGGACAAGCTCAGCATGATGAAGCAGCATGTCGGTCTGCTTCATCAGCCGCCGATACACGGCCAAAGGGTGGCCACTCCGACTACATCCCCACTAGGTTATAATTCCTTAAGACGATACTTTCAAAAGAACATTTATTTATTAAGACTATAAAACTTAAAATCTGAAAGTTATAAAAAAAAATTCTTTCAATTTGGCGCAATGTACAAATCTCTGCATAACCTAGTAGAGAGAATCTCTCTGGACTGAACTCGGCCACTGGCGATAAATGACTCTGGCTTTTATAGAAGCAGGATTCCGTATCACCTGCAGCTTAAATATCTAACCCTCGGTAGAGTTCGGATTTTGCTTGTTAATTAGTGGGGACGTCCTGAGCAAGGTAATTTAGGCTGGTAAAAGCTGGTATCGTAAGGCGAGCGCTGGTGAAACCAATTGACGCAGTTTGGAGAATAGAAATTAAATATTTCCGGATGCTTTCGCGATAGATTAATATATATATATATATATATATATATATATATATATATATATATATATATATATATATATATATATATATATTTTATAATTTATGTATGAACACGAACCGGATTTTTCTCTGAAAGCTACCTCGACCATGTATTTACAATAAAAAAAACTTAGTAACTTCGTTACAATGTTTCATGTATATACTAATATACAAAATGGTATAACTTAAAAAGAAAGTTAACTTAGTTGGGTTAGATTTGCCCCACTTTTAAAAACAGTTTTGATAATTGTATATTGGATTTCGCAAACGGAAAACTTGAATGCATATTATATTATGTATAAATACTGTCAGCTTAAGGGTAAAACAATTTCGAAAACTTTATCTTTTTGCGTTTATATTAAATAACGTAATTCAATTTTAAAACCTTATTAATTTCACAATTAATATTTTTTCACAATCGCGCTGGGGTATTTTCCTTAACTGCCAACAAAATAAAAATCCGTTATAGATTGAACATTAAAATTTAAAATGTGGTTTAATTTGGTATTGGGAGTTTCACTAAAAACGGTCATTTTTTTCCTGAGGTTGAATTTTTTTTTACGAATGTGGTATGGTGTTACGAAAAAGCGTGTAAAAAAGAGTTTATATTTTGAATAGAAAATACTATATTTTATTTGAGCATGAAATGAATTTCTTTTTGGTAATTGTAAATTTTTCAAATTTAATATCTTTATAGACAACTCAAAACCAACTGTAAAGGAACCTAATTGTAAATTTCTTCCTGTATTTTTACTTTCCTCCTAAGAGAAAAGAATTGTAATTGTGAAAAAAATCACCTTCCGAGATTTTTTTAAATCTTCGTTTTAGGATCCTAGGTGCCGAAAAACATGTTTTCTCAATTTCGTCGGTCTGAAAATAACTTATCCAATACTTCAAATTTTGGTCAAAAATTATAGGGATTAGATGGTAACATTTTGGTAAAAATTCAATATAGCGGAACAAAATGGCGGCCTAATAAAATGGTAAAAAATTACTACTAAAAAACTGTTCCAGTCAAATTTACGTCAAATTTTGCACAAGAATCAAATTATGACACAAAAATAAACTGATCAAATTTTGCTGAGGAGCCATTAGGACGAAGCAAAATGGTGTCCTAATTAAGTCTTTTAAATATCAGTATCAAAAATTTCTTACCCAATTAAGTTGAAATTTTATATAAAAATTGAGTGTGAAACATGGATGAACTGGTAAAATTTTGTCTATCATATATGGGAAACAAAATGATGGCCTAACTAAATTATGTTCAAAAACTCCGTAAAATTCTACTTTTCTAGAATAAAAATGTCATAACTGATTTTGTTTAGATTATGTAAATAAAAAATTATAAAAATATTAAAATAAAAATAAATAAAAACTAAATTTAGAAAATGAAATACTGAAGTATCGAAGCAGTGGTTGTATTTAAGTAGTTGTGGTAACTGAATGAATGTTTGTATGTACGTATGTATGTATGTTAGTATACTTGTATGTATGTATACTTGTTTTCATCTGAATGTATAGATGTATAAATTAAATAGATTATTAAATATAACTATTCAAGAGAAAGATGACTTTCGGCGTGACAAACATAATGTAGAAATGTAGCAGAACCGGTAGAAAATATATTCAAAATAAATGTGAAGTTAAATAAATTTAAAAAAACCGGTAAATTGGCCCTTACCAGGAACATCCCTCGAGTTTTACCGCACAGCGATAACATAGTTTATATATACATATATTTACTTGGCAATAACTTTATAGATATTCTATAGATTGTAATAATATCAGAATTTTATTATAAGGTAAGTCCTTGGTAATTGGGCACAAAAACAGGTATAGCCCTTTAACAGAACTTTCCTTTTTAATAAAGAAATGTGACACAAATTGATATTTGTATAATGTGGTAATTTATTATCAAATAATTATACATATATAAACTGTGTTTATATGTTTATGGTGAAATCTATTACGTTGAAAGTTCCTGGTAAAAGCTAATTTTCCGACTTTTTATTTTGTCTACAAAAATGAAAGATGACGCAATTTATATATGTATTAATAAATGACTACATATATTTTTCTGTTTTTCAAAGTATATTTGCATGCATATTATTTGATTTGTGTATAATAATTATTAGGAAGCGAGAAAATACATTTTCTATAGACTGTTGTTCTCCTAAGGACCTCTGGGATATGGAATGCGGTTAATGTGTCTTCTGTTCGGTGGTGGCAAAAAATTACCTGACAAAAAATTGTTTACTCGGCGGAGTGAAACATTGGCCTCGTCAGTAGGCCCCTAAATGTATTTTCCAATTTTAATGTGATTTTGGTGTTGATATTTCGGGCTGTTCTTTCAATCTGTTTAGATGATACCCTGTGAGAAATAAAAGGTGTTAAGTGTTTTTTGTAGTTTTGATATACCATTGTTAATTAATCTTTCAGAGTAACCATTCTGCGATAGATTTTTTTAAATCTATGTCCGCATTTCAGAATTATTATAGCTTTGTTATAGAGGATAGTTATATTGCTGGGGGATGGTTAGAATCCTGGTTGAAATATGGTACAGCATGAATGTGTTTTCAGTGCACAGCAGTTTTGATTCCTCTGCACACCATTTAATAAGAACGTCAAGAAAAACAAGAGGGAATTTTATTTTTTTTTTTCATTAAAACTTAAAATATATTTTATACTATTTTAGAAATTTGAAAATTTGTATTTAGGGAGTGCTAATAGTGTGCTTTTGGAACAAGTCTACATATATGTTGGTTACTACCGAATAAAGAGAACTCCATTAACTTAAGAGTAAAACCTATCTTTCACTTGAAGACAGCATTCCAGTAGCAAGAGAATGTTATGTATGTTTATATAGCGTAGAAACAAATATGTCACAAAATGAATTTAAATATCTGCAGATTTAATTGTTAAGAAATAATTATTGTTACTTCAATAAGAAAAAAATATACAGGTGGTTCCTTACAGTCGCCTTAATGGGCGCTGAAGGGTTACCGCATCTATTGGACCTCCCATCCATACCTATGGAAAGATCGCTTATTTTAGGCTAGTAATCATCGTAATCGCATAAAATAGATGATGATGGAGTTCCTTTAAGCTGGATATGACAGGCTAGCCCTCTCTTAGAATAGATTTTCAGAATAACCTCTACAATGAGAAAGACTACTAGATACCACCTCATGATTTATACGTTCATCTGGTTTCTTCAAGATGCTCATTTAAAGGAAGTTTGATCATTTATATTGTATATCAAAATCCTACCGCAAATACTTTTAATTAGAGATACACTGAGCGTCGATTAAACTCGAACACCTAGTTTTTTAAAATGCCTATTGACCACTTTGAAACATGAATATAAAATTTTGTCAATAACTTTGATATTTTAGTAATCTTAATAAATAATAATATCAATAATAATAATAAACGTCTTTTTCCGAATACAATACAAAATAATTAATAAAAAATACTGAGATCAAGGCGTCATTTAGCCATTGAGGATCTAGTCAGCTATTCTTACATCTAGGAGCTAAAATGCCTTTTGTTGAAATAGGTAGGTACTAACGGTTTAGAATTAATGTTTGACGGTAACTAATTTTAAACTTGCAGATGTTTTTTTAATTCAGCTGGAATTTTGTTATAAATATAGGCAGCCTGGCAGGTTAGCACCTCCTAAACAAGACTGGGGAGTGGTTTGGAATAGACATAAGTTCCTTATTCCTCCTGGTAAGGATGTGAATTTGGTCACGCGAAACGAGATTATCTCAAAGGTATGAGGGGGTTTCGACAGCAATAAAGATATGCACAAATACAGCAAAATATTAGTCTCTCTGCTGACTCATCTTCAACCAGTTGAGACTTTTAAAATTGTCAGATATGTGATCAAACTGCCTCAATCCACAGACAAACCGGCAATAGGATGGATTCTGCTGCTCTAAATAGCGCTTATGAAAGAAATTATGAAAATGACAATACCAAAAATATGCGATAATAATATTTTAAGCCGCCTAGCAAGTGATCATTTAGCATACAACAGATTTAAGCTGGAAAATGATGTTTGTATTATAGAGTTAATATGTGCAAACCTTAATCTATTTTCAATAAGAAGTCAGAATGTTTTAACTATACTCTCAATCTGCAGCGATGTTTCCGCCACTTGTAGATTCATAAGTGGAAGTACCCCTGTCGGCTTCTATATGTCCAAAGTAAAATACCAGTAATTTTGCTGGGTTGTTTTATATTTTGGCATTCTGACAGGTGGGAAATACGTTACAACTCCTGATTTAAAATGAACTCGGCGATATGATGTTCTTGTAGTATGAAAATAAATCCTAGTTAAATATAGGCCGTGTATATCTGTAGAGTAACTTAAAAACAAAATTGATCCCTGTGGAACTCCAGATTTTACACTAAGCGGAGTAGACAGTTAGTCATTTATCAATGACAACTCTCTGGGTTGTATTAGACAGATATGAATTAACCAATCTTCAGAATCACAGAATAGAAGGTTTGGTACAGAATAGGGAATGAATTATAGTATCGAATACTTGAAAAAGTCCAGCAACACCAACCCGAAACATGACCACTATCAACAATGGCGTTCAAAACATTATCAAAGCTCCAAAATTAATCACACTCATATCAAATCAAATCTTAAGACGGAATTTAAAACCAGACTCACAAAACTACTAAAAACAAAACTGAACTCCAGAAATCTAACGAAAGCTTTTAACACCTTCGCTATAGGTGTTCTTAGGTATTCGTTTAGTATAATTAAATAGACTTAGAAAACATTCACATTCTCATACGCTCTGAATTCACTAAACACCGGAAGTTACATCCCAACGCATGCAAGGAAAGACTCACCATCGGGAGAAAAGAAGGAGGGAGGGGAATTATAGATATACAATTGCTAAATAAAAAACAAATTTACGAACTCCGAACCAATTTTTCCGCAACAAATAAACTAACCTCCACAAAGCAATAGTGAAGGCAGACAAGAATTATACATCGCTCGACCTGTCTCAAACGAGCCACGCAGCAGACGCACACAGTCACATCCAATAACGACTAGAAAAGATGAACACCTGGTCTGAAAAACACTCAACAGAAGACACACATACCACATAAAGCAAGACCACATACATAAAAAGCATTCATATTCGTGGTTACAAGAAGGACAGCTGTTTCCCGAAACAGAAGACTTCCTGCATACCATCCAGGACAAAGTCATAGCAACTACCAAAAGCACATCATCAAGGACACAACCATTGAAGACGACAGGTGCAGGGGATCTCACCAGCAAAGAGAAACGATCGATTACATAACAAGTGGATGTAGAATAATGGTCGGAACGGAATACACCGCGAGGCACGACTCAGCACCAAAGGTCGTTCATCAAACCTTAGCCACAACATACAAACTAGCGGAAAACACAGACCCTTACTACCATTATACACCAACAACCATACTCGAAAACGAAGACTACAAGCCCTACTGGGACATTAACATCCACACAGATAAAACAATATCCGCAAACAGACCCGATATCACCTTTGAATCCAAAAAAGAAAAGATCACTTATTTAATTTACATGGCTATCCCCAACGACGAGAACATACAAGCGAAATGCAGTGAGAAGATCCCCAAATACTCCGACTTGGCAATGGAAATAAAAAGGCTGTGGAAACAGGAAAGAGTCGTCATTGTTCCTCTCGTCATATCAGTAACAGGCCTCACCCCAACAACGTTTATACCGCATTTGGCTCAATAAGGACTCATTACAGATATTCACAGGAACATCCAGAAATCGGTTATTTTAAAAACATGTAGCATCATTAGATCATTTCTTAATAAACATAGTTTTGGTATAATCCCGTCAGTATAAAATACAGCCACAGGAATACTGTGAGGCAACAAATGGGGGAAGTAATAATAATAATTATAATAATACATTTTATTTTTTCAATTGAAAAGTTCAATGTACAATATATATATATATATATATATATATATATATATATATATATATATATATATATATATATATATACATATATATATATATATATATATATATATATATATACATATATGTACATATACAGTGTACAATAATAATTGGAGAAAAAGTCAAAGGTAAGAGAAACAAAGCAAAAACATATGAGTCTAAATTATAAAAAAGAAATCCTGGAGAGAGTAGCAATTTTTTCTCAAAAGCACTTCTCTGACTCTATTTTTGAAAATACCAACACTAGGGTATTTACAAATATCGTCGTCAAGTGTATTAAAATACTTACAAGCACCATTCAATCTGTGATGGTCTGTTCGACTGAAAAAGTAATTTGTTTTTGAATGTATACAGACATACTTCCAGAATATATAAGTCAAAAACTGTTAAAACTCTTAAAGAACAGTGCTTACAGGACTCTCTATGTGAAAGATTGCCTATCATCCTTAGGCATATTTTTGCAATAATAAGACCACTGCTGTCTTTACTTGTGCCCTAGATCAAAATACCATATTTGATATGACAGTGAAAATTTGCATAGTATAAAGTGTCCGAACCACAGTGATTACTAAAATAGTTTAATGCATAGCAGGTTCTCTGAAGCCTGCTACATAATGTCTCAATACGAGCAATCCATGTTAGCCTGCCGTCAAACACCACACTTAATATCTTCGTTTCGCTTATTAGCGCTAGTGTGTAAGGTTTTTGTCCGACCAGGATATTATATTTGTATAAACATTCTCCGCAATACTTTGAAGGGATGGCAGATCTGGAACAACCATCAGAATATTTGTGTCATCCGCATAACAGACGGGAAAAATGTGTGGTGTGTCTTTACTGAGGTATAGAGTTAGGTCGTTAGCAAATATAAAATAAAATAGGGGCCTAAAATTAACCCATGGGGAACGCCTTGAGTTATAAGTTTACATGTGCAATTTTTGTCACATATTTAAAGCGTTCTTCCAGATAAGAGGTAAATAATTGAAAAAACTGACCTCGAACACCATATCTTGCTAGTTTTGACAACAAAATCTGATGGTCTATCATATTGAAAGCTCAGGAAATGTCTACAAACAGTCCCATGATGCGTAACTTTTCATCAATTGCATCAACAATTTTGTTATAAAAAAAAAACAAAGCGGTGTTTTAGTACTTTTCAATCTTGTAAATCCTTGCTGTGCATCGGATAATAAGGTAGGTTTATCAAAAAAGTTGGTTAATTTCTCCTTTCTACTTAGTTCAAATATCTATGATATACTTGACAATAAACTTACTGACCTATAATTATCGTAGTCATTTGGATTACCTACCTCCTTTATAAATGGGAATTATTGCTGCAAGTTTAAGTTTTTTAGGAAACACACAGTCAGCACAAGATAAGTTACTTAAATATGTAAAAACATCACACAAGTAAAATTTACATTTTTTAATAATGTTATTAGAAATTCCACCAGAATCACTGGAATTTGAATTATTTAATCTACTAAAACATCTGATTCACAGACTGTCGAGAGGAAAATTGAGTTTGGACAGCAAGAAACATTCAATTCAAAAGTCATAGTCCAGATCGTTCTGGGAATTTCATATTATACATTTTTTATTAAAATATCTAATTGTTCTCCTTCTTTAAAAAAACTCTACTTTTTTAAGTTAATATTTTTCTTTTGGATACTAATAATTTGTCACATTTATCTTTGATTTATTATCTGGTTTGTGTATTTTTTTTTTAATTTTCTACTTGTCGAGAAAATCTAAGTTTCTCTGATTCTGTTTAAATATTTTCCTGTTTCTTTCTATTTATCGTCAACTTTTGATAGCTCTAAAAACATTCTCTTTTAGCTGCATTAATTCTGGACATAAAATATAACTCTTTACTCTTAACATTTTTTTTTAGAGGAAACATAGTTCGTAATAATAATGAAGAATGTCTCAGAAAGACCTAAACGCATTTTTTGCAGTCGTGTGATTAAAGACCACAGCCCAGTCTTCTTTTTATATATAAAATCTATAAATTGCTCAATGTTAAGTTCTAAAGTAACTCTTTTATATACAAAACCTACTGATTGCCTTCTTAAACTTTCCGTTAATCCCACAGAAAGAAAGTGTGAGAAATGGTCAGAAAGCCATAGATTAACCACCGAAGCATGTGAATCTCTATCCGAGCTTAGTATGAAGTTATCTACACAAGTGCTAGATTTTCCTAACGCTAGCTGGTCTCCAATAAAATAGTCTAGATTAAAAGTAGATATTATGTCAATAAAACAGCTTAAGTCTGTACCAGAAACTAAACAAATAATGTTAAAATCACCACCTATTTTTAATGTTTAAACAACAACACTTTAAAGTTCCTAAACGTTAAAATTAAGACTGCATATGTCTGGCTTGTAAATTGCTAATCTCCCATGCCTCATTTGAGTTCTGCAAATTTACAACACATTTTTTTAAATTTTATTTGATCTAATTGATCCGCGGTTCGACAATGTTCTGTTATTAATAAAAAGTCACGTGATTATCTCTTATTAGAGCTATGTCTATATCTAACATTTTATTTGACAAACATTGAATATCTTGATGGCATATTGTTATTATAAGTTTCCTGGTTCACGAAAAAACTGTCTTCGATGAGATTCAGTTGGGGAATGGGTCGAAATATTAACCGTGGTAAGCACCCTAGCATCAGGGAAAATCGGCATGTTACTCACATACCTATCTTGAGATTGTAGTAGAAATTTGCCAAGCAGCAGCTCTAATCGATGTTCAAAACTATTTTCTATGGACTCCAGCTTGTGAATTGGACGCAATGTATCATTGGTAACTTTTGTATTTAAATTTTACATAATGGAAATAATATTTCGAATGAGTTTGTATATGCCATGTGCTATAAAAACCAGATATTTATTGCGTTCAGAAAATTTGATAAAGTTATCGAAGGGAAGAAAATGGGAATGATTACTCACATGATGTGATATTCCTTTCATCTGCATATTAAAGTGATAAATAATACTATTAAAATTGTTGGTCGAGTTTGCCATATATGGGGTCCTACTAGTACAACATTAGTATGGGTTAGCTCATGTAGGAAGTTGTTAGATGGCACTCAAAGCCTTGTCATTTTTTATAGCATAGGACACTACAAAAACTACCACACAATCCATTTTTGTTAGTTTAATGTAGTCCTTTGGATCATTGGCTGTGATGTTTTTCTTCTATTGGCAATTTATACCTTGCCTACATGTTGTAAGTTTCATAAGTTGAAGAGCACAACCTCGAACTCCACTTGCCTCACCAACAAAAAGCCACTGTTAATTAGGCAACATAGTTTGAGTTGTTTGACATGATGCTTCCTTTAGAGGCACATTAGGCGTTTGGACCGAAGCATCTTTACGACTTAGTGGAATTGCACCTTTGTTTCTATCTATGAGTAAACTCGCCTGGCATCCAAAGGCACAAGTCTCTTGACGTTTGTACCTTCTTACACAATATTTTTGTTTCTTTGCAGCTCCTTAGGCGGAATTCAAAACTTCTGTTTAGGTGTTCTATGTTATCTCCCTTTATAGAAGAAACCTCCTGATTAATTTGCGTATTTGTTCACTTATCCTCCGCTTCCAGAGCATCTGCTTAAAAACTTTGTGATTTCCGCAGTTCCCTCTTGTAGTATCCCACCTTTATTCTAATTTTCTCCTTAAATTCCACATTTTGCAATCTTATTGTATTAAGTTCTTCCTCATAAGTTGTTTGAAATTTGTCTAATTCGTTTTTAAACCCCCAATTTCGCCCTTTCTGAGAAACTGCTGTTGCAAGGCATATTGATCTGCCTTTTCTTTAGTTTCTCTCAGTTCACATTTTTTGAACAAATGATTTTCAACCGATTTAACATCTTAAAATAACTACGACAATTATACAAAATAATTTGCTAAATTCCTTATTATTACAACACTTGAATTGTAACACTTCCTCATTTTCTGTTTCAACATCCATTTTGACAATAGGCACAAACACAAAACAAGCAGGCTTAAGTAAGTTATTAATATTTTAAATTAAATATGCACTCTAATATTCCAAATAACTAAGTTATGTAAACTGCAGTTTCCTTCAACTTTTCATCACAAATACAGTTTTTTCTCAGCGAGTATAAACTATACATATTTCTACAAAACAAAACCACTCTAAGCTGTAAATATTGCAGGAGAACAATATATATCTACAAACACACCGAATATCTTATAATAAACCCAGCAACAGCCTTTGTTGTACTACGGTCTCGTAGAAACCCTGCTTGTGAGGACGTAATTATTTTATTAGATGCACAATATTCAGAAAATTGATTGTAAAATATACGTTCCAACACTTTGGACACCACCGGCAACCAACTAATGGGTCGCAGATTTCAGTAAGACTTCGGTCTAGCAATCTTGGGTAACGGTCTGACTATGGACAACTTCCACAACGATGAGAAATAACCAGATTCTAAATACACATGACAATATAAGTCAAAAAAAGGTAGAGTAAAAGGGCAGCAATATCATTGAAAGGGACTGTCTGAGCCAACTACATTACATTTCGTTTCCATTCTAAATTGAAAATTATTGCTCGGATATGGATTTAAATTAGGCTGCTCATCCATCAACTCGACGCAATTCTTTTCTACAAAAATAGATGAGAAATATTTATTTATTTCATCGACATCCTTTAAGGTATCGGGTATTTCTGTGCAACTATTCTGTAGTATGTTCATATCTCTTAAAGTGTTTTAAAATTTTTTTACTGGTGCTTCCCAAGTTGCCTTAGGCCTTGTAATCTAGACAATTTTGATTGGGATATGACGACCAAAATATTATTTATGAAGCTCAAAACAGTTAAATTTTTTTATCTATGTTTCTCTCATAAATTCTATCCTGCCAGGATAAAGAAATTACATATGGATTAAAAGCGAGGATAGCAAAAGTTCTTGAAGTTTCTATATGTTACGAATTTAAGTTTAAACTTATGTATCTTTACACCCAACTCACAAACAGTAAGCTTATGATGAGACACCAAATGAGCGCCGAGTTCGGCAGAGGGAAGCACAAGAAAACGTATTCGCAACACCGGTAACGTTTTCTAATAATAAATTACTTTATGCTAGCACAGCTGATCAATAATTGATCATTACTTTTACTGCTGCCTTTGTACGCGCGTCAATTTTGGCCTGGATGAAACAATTTGTGTGGTAGGTGGTGCTTTAACTACTGGTTTTCAGGATAAAAATTTAACAAAAATTATAATATTTTCATAGTTCGTTCACAAAATCTCAAATACCTTTTGAGCCAATACCCTACCCCTTATAAAGATGGTCTCTAAATGTATCTAATTTTGTTTTACAATAAATGATGCTTGCGTAAAATTCTCCTAAAAAACTGCTTTCTTGTACACTTTGTAGCATACGCTACGTAGAAAGTATGGCGTTTTTCTGAGCAATTTTTAAGACACTAAAAATCAAACTTCCAGAACCTCTCAATTTTTAAAAAAATTGATTTTATAATTTCGAATTTAAAATCTTTTTATGGAAAAAACTAGGCGTTCTAGTTCAAGTGATACTTAGTTTATCTCCATTTAAGGAGGATTTTGTTAGGCAACCCAGTACGACATTTTAAGTAATTTTCCGTCAAAATCACATCCTAATAGAAAAAACACATGAAAGTCTAAGTCACGTGGGTGGATCTCGTAGGATTAGTTTCATTTTGTAAAGATTTTACTTAATTGGAAATGTCCAGTCAGAATTCCTGCCATAAATCATAAATTTCTCCTCGATATTGTCACGTAAATCTGCAGTTATTCGTGTCATCCAACAATTTATTAAAATCTTTGCCGATGTTTTTATAATGTTTCATATCAATGCTGCATTTGAAAGCAAGTTGAACGGTTAGATCTAAATTATTTATATAGGCCAACGTCCTGTCTATTTACTAATTACAAACTATATATTCTCGCGGTTATAACTAAGCCAATTGGAATTTATCTTAAAATACCAAATAATCGATTTTACGTAGCAGCAAAACTAATAAATTTAGACATGATGCATGACAAATAATAATAAACCTGAAATTTTATGGACAGTTCAAATATGCAAAAATTATACGGGGTGGATCACCACATAATTAAGACAAAGGGATGCCGTATGACAAAAAAAAAGAAAACACAGGAGAACGTATATTAAATTCCATTTCTAATTGGTACTTATAATGTAAAACTTAATTACCTATCAAACTGTAGTAGATTTATCTATACACAGTTTCTTAATTGTCCATAAAAAAACTTTTATATTATGTAGATTTTTTTACCCGGCTAACTCTGGGCTACCTCGGCTTGCCCCGCATACGCATTCGTGCTCAGAAGAGTGCACATCTACAGATGTCTTGAATTAAGATGCTTAAAGCAGCTGCCGTTTTTCCTTTGTAAGGGGTTTCGGCATGACAAGGACTTATTAATATGGGATTTACAGTAGACACCCGCCGTGAAAAAATATTTATTTTGGAAAAACTAGTGCTAATGTAAATAATTTTAATAGGTATGAAAACGGCCTTGACATTTTGTTTGGAGCATTTTTTTCAGAACTTTGACTAAAACGATTGCCCAATGGAGTCATTGTTAAAACTTTGGTTACGGTTATTTTTAATAAAGAACATTTAAAAGATATTTTAGGAACTATTCGTTTTTTGTGACAGAAAGTTTTTTTTTTCACTTACTAATACGAACATATTAACTCCATTGGTAACTTTTGTGATCAAATTATATATCCGTCAAGTTTTTTGTTGTGCCTAGTTGAACTTAGATGTCTTTATCAAAAAAATCGTTGTACCGTCTTTAACCTCATACTACATCCTAGATCAACTTGTTTACAACATTCATTGGCGCACTAAAAATTAAAAAATAGGACTGTATCTAAACATGAGTAAAATAGTACATGCCGTTAGTTTGATATAGGTTTGTTGGTTACGTAGGCTGCTTTTTTGGGAGCAATATTGTATCGTTAATTGGGAAGCTTAAGGTAGTAACGGTGGTTGTTAGCATTGTCTGTGGCCTCATTTCCAAATTGTTACCTTGTGACCCTTATAAGAATCATAATATGTTTACTATACTTTTTTTTGAAAAAAATTAAATATATTATTTAAAATAGTTTTTTCGAGGAATATATGGGATATTATATATACGTTACTTCATTATTTTAGACAGTAAACCTTACAATTGCTGATGGGGATATACGAGGACAAGTCAACCAGACAATAAGAAACAATAATACCTACTATGCTTTTAGAGGTATACCTTATGCTCAACTACCAGTAGGGAATCTTCGATTTGCTGTAAGTATAAATTTACTTTCCAAGATCAACTTTAGGATTTTGATACACTATTCTTAAATGATTTTAAAAAACGTCTTATAATTAATTAGTGTGGGTAGTGGGATGCTCTACCAAGATATTGATTCTTGTTTGTACAATGTAATAAATATTTTATTAAAGTTGACATCTAATCTACGTGCAGCATTCAAGTGCACTATTATTAAATAATTCTTATGAGTAAACTATTTTATATTCAAGTACGCAGTATCTTTCGTCATCGTTAGTAATGTAGCCATATTTCGGGCATATGGCATGTTTCTAAAGTCAGGTTGCACATTATGTATATAATTGCATCATTTTAAATATAAAATAAATCATGTTTTTTTAAAATATGTCCCTGGTGTACCTCAGAAGTGGTGACAAGAAATATTGTCCCTTTTCCTACGTTCCTCTAGGTAGCAGCTTTCCAAGAAGAGGTTCTCCTAGAGTACTTTCAGATTTGTATGAAAAATTACTTGACAATGGCTATACGTGTAACTAAAATAAAAATCACGCACATATAGATCCTTCGGAAACATGGGACAAACACCCAATGAATACGTTACGGGTGAATTCGCGGCTAGACATGCTGCTGAAATTGCCGCAATAAAGGCGATCGCACATCGTCACTGTAGCATCCCTTCCCTGCACTGGAAGGTCGTGCCGCCGTTATTTTCAGTAGCGCATACCTCCTCTATTTGACATCGTTCATCTACTCCAAAGATTTTGGCAGTCTAGACTTCTGGAGCACTTCCAAGTGAGTTAGGGTATGAATAGCCGTTCACGACAGAGCGACTACTGAATAATTACTCCCTTCCGAACTGGGAGGTCGCCTGCTATGCTTTTCAATAGGGATCGATAGCTTGTCTCCTTTTCTGAAACGTCTCATTCAGAAACACCAACCGGACTGGCGGCTTGGACTGCTAGTTTACATCTAAGAGTGATAGTACATAAAAAAATACTTATTCGCAGAAGTTCGGAATAACCCCTACTACTCCCGGCTTCGTCCGAAATGTCAGGGGATGTAAATGTAGTAGCAGCCTGCCTTTCTACAAGGGGCGTAAAACAGCGAATCATTTCTAGCTGAAACACCGAAACTATTCGCGCTTAACTCGGGAAAGCAAATCCCTTAACTGCAAATTCCAGCTAGTGCATTAAGGCCCAAATTGAGACGTGTCTTCGTGTTCGGGACATTACTTTCCCCGAATTAGTCAAAGGTGACCGACCAATCTTTTTTTGCGATCCCGGGGCATCCTTTTAGGATGAGCGGAGAGCCTTTTGCACATAGGTTTGTCGACAGATCCGGGATAAGAAGCTGATCTGTTATCAAGAACGACTTAAAGAGTGGCTAGTGGTAAGTGCTAACCAAACCCTTGATACAAACGCGGAGCCCCTCCACAGGACGATGTCCGCCATCGAGGCCTGACCATTTACACCCTAAGGGCGTACTTTCCCTCGGGTGCGTCGATGTAGCTTATCCTCGACGCTTCTGCCCACTGAAGTTCCCCTCAGAGATGTCGTAGTCTCAGAGCTCTCTTGTTAGGCTCTGGACGTGAAGGCCACCTCATCTTATCAAACCGGAACATGGTCTTCTCCATTCAACGATTTCTGCGTTACCCCGAAAAGTACTCTTAAGATTAGTTTTTAATTCGCGCTTGATAACCACTACACTAAAGTGTAGTTCCCTTCTTTCGTAAGTTTCGATCAGCCCTGCACACTTCACTAATTTAGGTAAGTAATATTAAGGAGCCATTCTTTAATACAAAAAATAATAACTTTTTTGTAGCATATTTACAGGGCCGTTTCTTACAAAGGAAACATTTGCGAACCTCGGTTTATAGAAAATTTCTTGGTAATTTTTATGAAAGAAACATACTCTGTTACGTTTAGTTTTGAATTTATGAACCTTGTGTATACATTTTCGAATGACATTGTTTTTAGAATCCTGTCAAGAACTCTGCTTGGAACGGAACTTGGGATGCAACATACGACAGAAGTGAATGTCCTCAGTATTTAAGTGATGATTATTTAGCGACTACGATGTACGGTGACGAAGACTGCTTATATATTAATGTATATACTCCAGATGTAAGTAACATATAATTATTTTATAGTATATACAACTAAAAACGGTAGTGTGTTGCTTTGTTCCAATTCTAACATGAATTGTCCTTTGGAATGTACTAATTTCATGCAAGTTAGGAAACTATTATTAAGCTCTATTTGACCATGCCATGTGATAAAAATTACTTCTACATAGAAAATCCATTTCGTTTTTAGTTTTGCATTTTTTAGAAATTGTT
This sequence comes from Kuschelorhynchus macadamiae, assembly GCA_030620095.1. Taxonomy (NCBI): domain Eukaryota; kingdom Metazoa; phylum Arthropoda; class Insecta; order Coleoptera; family Curculionidae; genus Kuschelorhynchus; species Kuschelorhynchus macadamiae. Next base: position 433,018 of record JAUTXW010003115.1, on the reverse strand, counting down.
AGTGGCCTAACTTAAATGATTACCAATTTTGGATGTTTTGACAGCCAAACGGATATCTTAAATATAAATTTACGGAAAATCAATATATACTGGTGAATAACTAAATGCAAAATCACACCACCGCTCAACACAATTTCAAGCTGTGATATCTAGATCTGTCGGACTTACAAACACACAACAAAATTTTCGAAATTAAAAATCTGGTGCATTGAAGAAAAGTGGATGACTTGGTGATTCAATTTGACACGGTCTAATCCCAAGAACCATGATTTCTTAATTACCAAAGCCGTGAAAGCTTTCGTTCTATGTTACCTTCATTCTTGCGCACCTGCAGTTCAGATATTTACTGAAACATTTCTTGCATGTTACAATTATAGCTGAAGCGATTTTTTTTAATTTTAGCTTAATGCTACTGATCTGCCTGTTTTGGTATGGATTTATGGAGGAGCATTTATTACTGGTAATTCTAGTTATGTGAGTTTTGGACCTGACAACTTCTTGGATCAGGGGTTGGTGTTTGTGTCGTTTAATTACCGGCTAGGTAAGAATGCTGATATCATAAATTAATAAATTTAATATGTTAAATATATAAGGTGTAAGTATTCCTTTAGGGAAAAAAGGGGAAGAGAAAGACTTGAACTAGTTTAACAAGGCGAAACCTTTTTTATTCTAAAAATGCTGTTATCATAAATTTAATATGTTAAATATATAAGGGTTTATATAAGTGTAAGTATTCCTTTGAGGAAAAAAGAGAGAGGAGGATAGAAAGACTTGAACTATGTTTAATAAGGCGAAACCTTTTTTACTCTAAAATTAAAACATCTTACATTTGAGTGTTATAATTACAGGAAAAATTAAGGACATTATTTTTTTTGCGTAGGTATTTTTGGATTTTTAAGCACAAATGATTCGGCATGTCCTGGAAATTGGGGCATCAAAGATCAAATCCTGGCATTGAAATGGGTTCAAGAAAATATAGCATATTTTGGCGGTGATCCAGCAAATGTTACCATATATGGTGAGAGTGCGGGGGCCGTTTCAGTAAGTTTGTTGATGCAAACTAATCTTACCGATGGTAAGAAAATACTTAAATATTTTAGATAGATTTTGAAGTAATATAAAAATATTATTTTCTTTAATCATTATATCTCTAATTGATCTAAAACGTATTTAAAATATTTGATGATAAAAACAATTTAAATTTACACAAAAGACATGAAATATATACATACCTTAATTCTGATAAAATTTCATTATACTACAATTTTTAAAGTTATTTATTGAACAATTATACTCTATGAAACACTTAGAAGCTATAATTTTCTGATAAACTAAATTAGCTAACTAAAAATCCGACATGTAGACTTTTAATTAATTAATTGCTAATTTAAATGTTTCCTAAGAAAGTAACTCTTAGTGAAAGCAGGGAGGTCTTGAAATTAGAACAATTTCTTAGATAAATAGATAATTCGCAATTTTAATTTTTCTCTAGATAAACTTATTCTTAATCATCAACATCAGAATAGTAATTACAGCATTGCAGAGTTTTCTTAGAATTGTTAAAACTATAGACCTACCTATACTTATGTCGAACCACATGCTTAAAAACTTTTATGAAAAAATGAAAACAACGAATTTTAAGATAAATATTTTAAAATGAGAAAATAATACTGTATAATTTAGAATTAAAAATAAAATTTAGCCTCTGGATTGCAGCGAGATCTTTAAGGAAATTGTTATAAGTACGAATTTTATTTAGTCTGGAGTTGGATTTTGAATTCTTCAGTTATTTTTTGCTTACATTGCTCATCATTTTGGCATCAATTTGTATAACCTTTATATTTTCCCATGAAAAGTAATAAAAGTTGACAAGATCAGGGCTTTTCGGGACTAAGCATCATTTTTAGTGGGTCCAATCAATTCTACAAAATTGTTGTTAATACATTTATTCATCTCATCGCCACTGTGACTTGAAACACCATTCAGTTAAAAAATAATATTATTGACTTCTTTACCATATTATAAACAACAAATTTGCATAATGTAATGGAATCAATGGAATTCTTGCCCGGCCCCCAATAACCCCGATTTTACCCCCTTGGATTTTTTTTATAAGAAACCTTAAAATATAAGCTATATCAAAATAGAGGCCAAGATCTTGAACAACTTAAGTGAAAAATAAGTGAATAAAATCAGTAACACAATCACAGTGTAGCAAAAGCGATAAAAAAACTTTATTTAAATTTACCCTACGTGTATTGCTCAAAACAAGGGCACGTGTAAAACTTGCTTTAGGTTTATTTGTTATTTTACGGTTATTTAATCTTTTATTACTTAATTTAAAGGCTGTAATTTAGGTTTTTTTTATATTATTGTATTGTAATAAAATACTAAAGAATTAACAAACATTAAATACAAATTTAAATTGATTTTTCCTCTAAGAGCAATGTTAAGAAATATCTTACATATATATATGTTAGAAGTTTCTTGATATACAGCTAGTCACAAACCATTTAAAAATTCAAGGGTTTTATAATTCACGCATTCTAATTAATAAACATTTTATTAGGCCGCCATTTGGTTAGCCATCTTTAAATTGGATAATTAGTTGTTAGATAAGAATTTTTTTAACAATTTGATTTTTACCAAAATTCATCCCCATATGATACTTAATTTTCGACGAAAAGCTGTACCGCAAAATGTTATAGAGACAGACAGAGTGACAGACAGACCGGGGGAATTCGGAAACCTTGTTTTTTGCATCTAGAAACCCTAAATCGTAAAGATATATGAAAAACCTGGGAGCATGATTTTTTTTCATGAATACAAACATTTTATTTGAACGCCATATTGAAGTCGTACCACAATTTTACCAGTTGATCCTTATACCACACCTAACTTTTGCAACAAATTTTAAATCAATCTATAAATAACTATTGCAGGTTGATTTTTTAAATATGACGTGAAGATTTGGAAAAATCAAATGGTAATTTTTTGACCATTACATTTTATTTGGCGCCATTTTGTTCCGCCATTTTGAACATTTACTAAAATTTTTCCAATTTCTATATCACACTTGATTCCTGCGCAAAATCTGAAATTAATCCAATTAAGTGGTTCTTTCAGACTGTTTTTTTTAAATAACTAGGTCGCCATTTCCTTTGGCCATCTTGGATTCGTACCAAAATTGTACCAGTTCATTCCTATGTTATGTTTGATTTTAATGCAGACATTCTAGTAATATTTTTTTTTAAATTCCATGACTGCCATTTTGTTTGGTTATATTAAATTTTTTCCAAAATGTTACAGCATCATATGACTCTTAATTTTTTACCAAAATTTGAAGCAAATCGGGCATGTCGTGTTTTAGCTATGCTACGAAAAGCCAAAATTTTTCCAAGTTATCGTCATCGAAGGTGCAGAGCACAAATTGGGCAAAATGAGTTATATTTACCAGGCAAAGCTTGCAATCGGCATTTTCATATGCACAAATGTGTTGAGAAAGTTTTATTAGTTTTAGGATAGGTAACAACATCTGACACTTGTTCTAAATACTGAATAATTACAGATTTCTAACTCTTATATGCTAAGTGCAATTAACACATTCGGCATTCACAATACGGCATTGCAAGAAGCAAAAAGATAATTGATATGGTATTAAATGCAGAACTTGAACCTAAAATACAGAGTGGAAGTGCGATATTTTTCTTCTTAATTTTTTATTATGTTTTTTTCTACTTTTATTTAATGAAATGGTATTTACTATCGTAAAATGCTATAATAATTCGCTAAGAATGTTCTATTTTATTTAGATTTGTTAAATATGTTAGGTTAGGCTTAGACAAGGAAAGATAGAAAACGTGTAACATCTTTTACTATGAACTGGAAACGTTCCGAAAGGTCGGCTGCTTTGGTGGCAAACAAACGTGGTTTCAAGGTGATATTACAATTATATTGTACCAAGCGACAATTTGTAGTAATAGTGGTGGTTAATTATTACATTTTTTGTTTTAGAGTTACGCATCCGTCCTTCTTTTTTATCTAAGAGTTAGATGTTAAGATAGGTTAAATATAAAGTAGTTTGGATGAGTACATTTCACGGTCTTTTCTTATTCCGTTGAATATAAAAATACGAAATCAGGCTTAAACTATAATATTCGCCTGCTTTATTTTTTACGCATTTTTTTTTAGATCTTTTGTGTAATTACATTGTACCTAACATTTAGTTAACTTGGAGTATTTTTGTTATGTTTTTAGCTTCTTCGCAAGAACACAGATCTACAATAAATATTATAAATGATTTTATGGTAGCTTTTTCGTCCACTAATCCTAATCTTTGAAATGAAACAATAACAGCTTCCTTGGACAATAGAGTTGAACGTTTATTACTAAGCCAACGTTTCGGCACCAATTTGTGCCATCATCAGGGCTAAAACACAAAGGAACGCTCTAAATCTAATTATATACTTAAAGCAAAAGGTAGGTGAACTGAAGCACATACATATGCATATACATACACATACATACATGTAGGCATACATACATACACACAACATGTTCACATCTAGGCAGATTAAAAACAGAAAAAGGAAAAAAAAACAACATTATTGTGACAAACTGTTAAAACAAAGAGATAAAACCAACTCATCTGAGGTCACTTGGGAGTTTGCTTAATTAGTTTAATTGTTAATTTACTCTTGGTTAACTTGGTACCTGGATAAACAATGAATTAGGTTTTTTTCCAATACTTGTTGTAATTTCTTGAATTTGACTCACCTAGTAAATTCTAATTACTTATGTAGTCTAAATAGACATACATATTGTTGTTACTTCACAAACACAAAATAAAACAACGAACGAGCAGAGGAATTTTATGCCGCTGAGAAGAATAAATAAAAAATAATCTACGAACCACGTTACAATCAAATAATTATCCCAACTCTTTAAACAATACTGTTCTAAACAAGAAACCTCCTTCTCACTTTTCTCTAATTAACCAAACCGATCGACCGAATTTAAATACTAAAAAATACTTCAAGATGCCATATATCCATAACTTATCTGAATCCCTTGCTAAGAAGCTAACCACTCAAAATTCTCAAATTGCTTTTTACAATACTAAAAAAATAGGCAAAGTATTTTCAAAGATAAAAGAACCCATAAACTCATTAACACGCAATAATATAGTGTACAGAATCCCGTGTGGACATTGCCAGTCCTTCTATATTGGTCAAACCACACAATTGCTTAACAAACGCTTAGCACAACATAAACGAGATTGCAACATTATATACAGGGACAACCCAAAAAGTGGCTTAGCAATCCACCACTTTAGTGAGGGACATCTGTTTGATTTTTCAAAAACAATAATTCTAGATGAAGAACCTAATACAAAAAAGAGGCTGTTTCTCGAAATGGCACATATACAAAAAACTGAGAATACTGTCAATCTAAATACAGATGTTCAAAATCTCAATATAGTTTACCACAATATCATTAAACACCTAAGCTAACTTTTGCGCCTCCCCCGGTATCCACTGTGCATCTATATATCGATCGACGCCTGCTTCCTCTCCACTTCCACCTATACATAAGTACTACACACCACACATTTGCAAATACATATTTTTGATCATATAGTTTAAAACCTTTATTCTTCTCAGCGGCATAAAATTCCTCTGCTCGTTCGTTGTTTTATTTTGTGTTTGTGAAGTAACAACAATATGTATGTCTATTTAGACTACATAAGTAATTAGAATTTACTAGGTGAGTCAAATTCAAGAAATTACAACAAGTATTGGAAAAAAACCTAATTCATTGTTTATCCAGGTACCAAGTTAGAGTAAATCAACAATTAAACTAATTAAGCAAACTCCCAAGTGACCTCAGATGAGTTGGTTTTATCTCTTTGTTTTAACAGTTTGTCACAATAATACCCTAAGTGTTGTTTTTTTTTTCCTTTTTCTGTTTTTAATCTGCGTAGATGTGAACATGTTGTGTGTGTGTATGTATGTATGCCTACATGTATGTATGTGTATGTATATGCATATGTATGTGCTTCAGTTCACCTACCTTTTGCTTTAAGTATATAATTAGATTTAGAGCGTTCCTTTGTGTTTTAGCCCTGATGATGGCACAAATTGGTGCCGAAACGTTGGCTTAGTAATAAACGTTCAACTCTATTGTCCAAGGAAGCTGTTATTGTTTCATTTCAAAGATTATAAATGATGTATTAGATAAACCATCACTAGATATTAAATTGTCATCGCTGTACCATAAGCTGTAATTTTTCTTAAAGACATTAAAATTGGCCTTTTTTAGTTAATTTAGATCAAGCCACTCCAGGTAATATAATAAGTATTTTGTAGATATACGGTATACCCAATAAAAAGTAAAAAAACAAATTTTTAGTTAGATGAATAGAAACATCACTTGGAGAAGAAGCTTTGTATTCTTTGAAAAATTGATCAACTTCAATGGAGAAGCTAGCATCACTTAAAAGCCAAAGGATTTTCTTGCTCAGCTGTAGAAGTAAGGGTATTTTACCAGATCATTTACTCTTTAAATGTACTTTCACTAGTGTTTCCTCCATCCCTATGTGGGGAAAATACAAAAAACTATATGTAATTTTAACAAAAAGATCCTCAATCTTGAAATAAAATTATAATTTTCTCAATTAATCAACTAGATAGGGAGATAAAGTTATATATAGACACTGCCTCACGGCTCTTACCTCAAAATATTTTGTTAACATTCCAAAGCAGTGTCAATACGAGATACAATCGTATGTTTAATGAAAATAAATGTAAACACTTAAGAAAACCGGACAAACTAAAAAATTCGCAACATCCGTCTTTTACGGAGCTGATTAATCCGTTGAATAACAATTGGTTGGTCAACACAACTACTATAAATATTCCGAAGAATGTTAGTCGTATACTAGAACTAGGCCCGAATTTCTCAGTAGAACACAATTTTTCCGAATTACCAACACTTAAACTCTTAGCCGATGTTGAATTTTGCATAGAAAACAACACAGACATAAATGACAAGGAATCGTGCCGACTGCAAACAACTAACATCATAACAAATTTTTTACAAAAAAATAAGAACAATAAACACTCTAAGAACCCCTTGATAAAAGACTACAATGACGCTAAAAAATTTCTTAATAACCACCAAAATATATGTGTTCTTCCTGCTGATAAAGGTAATGTCACAACTATCCTTGAAAAAACGGAATATGAAACAAAAATGACTTCACTTATCAGTGAAGACAGAACTTACTCCAAGTTAACAAAGGATCCAACCAATAAATTTCAAACACTGAATAACTCGCTCATAAATTCACTTAAAGATAACAATCTCATTGAAGATTCAGTTTCTAAGATCCTAAAAACGAATAATGCAGTAGCACCCCGCATCTATGGCCTCCCCAAACTACATAAAGAGGGTAGACCTCTTAGACCAATTGTCTCATGTATTAACAGCCCAAGCTGTCGTTTGTCCAGGTTTCTTAATAACATTTTAAAAAATCTGATTCCAAATTTTCAATTTAATCTTAAGAACTCATTTGAGATTACGAATCGACTCCGAAACCTTTCGATGCCTCCGGGTCATACATTAGTATCGTTGGACGTAAAGTCCCTTTTCACTAACATCCCTAGAGACCTCATAACAAACCGTGACTGGCAAGACATATGTCGTTTTACTGAAATAGACAAACAAACATTCCTTCGCTTGATAAAATTCATTTTCGATTCCAGTTATTTTGTACACAGAGGGGAATTTTATAAACAAAACCTCGGGATGCCCATGGGTGATCCAATTAGTCCAATCTTGGCTAACATGGTGATGAACTACATTGCAACTGCTGTAGTTGCAAAATTAGACTTTAATTTACCGTTCCTCTTCATCTATGTGGATGACACACTCACTTGCATCCCAACCATCAAAATAGATCACACACTTAATACATTGAACAGCATTAATCCGGACATTCAGTTCACGATCGAAATTGAAACAGACCATTGCATTCCATTTCTTGATGTTCTAATTATTAATCGCGATAGCAAGATACTTTTAGATGTTTACAAAAAAACCTTCAAACTCCAACAGAGTGCTAAACTATAGATCGTCACATCCGATGCACCAAAAAATTAACATTATCACTCAGGCAAAGAAAAAGATATATTCATTATCAGACAAAATATTTTGGCCAAAAAACTTAAATAATCTACGAACCACGTTACAATCAAATAATTATCCCAACTCTTTAATCAATACTGTTCTAAACAAGAAACCTCCTTCTCACTTTTCTCTAATTAACCAAACCGATCGACCGAATTTAAATAATAAAAAATACTTCAAGATGCCATATATCCATAACTTATCTGAATCCCTTGCTAAGAAGCTAACCACTCAAAATTCTCAAATTTCTTTTTAAAATAATAAAAAAATAGGCAAAGTATTTTCAAAGATAAAAGAACCCATAAACTCACTAACACGCAATAATATAGTGTACAGAATCCCGTGTGGACATTGCCAGTCCTTCTATATTGGTCAAACCACACAATTGCTTAACAAACGCTTAGCACAACATAAACGAGATTGCAACATTATATACAGGGACAACCCAAAAAGTGGCTTAGCAATCCACCACTTTAGTGGACATCTGTTTGATTTTTCAAAAACAATAATTCTAGATGAAGAACCTAATACAAAAAAGAGGCTGTTTCTCGAAATGGCACATATACAAAAAACTGAGAATACTGTCAATCTAAATACAGATGTTTAAAATCTCAATATAGTTTACCACAATATCATTAAACACCTAAGCTAACTTTTGCGCCTCCCCCGGTATCCACTGTGCATCTATATATCGATCGACGCCTGCTTCCTCTCCACTTCCACCTATACATAAGTACTCCACACCACACATTTGCAAATACATATTTTTGATCATATAGTTTAAAACCTTTATTCTTCTCAGCGTCATAAAATTCCTCTGCTCGTTCGTTGTTTTATTTTGTGTTTGTGAAGTAACAACAATATGTAGGTCTATTTAGACTACATAAGTAATTAGAATTTACTAGGTGAGTCAAATTCAAGAAATTACAACAAGTATTGGAAAAAACCTAATTCATTGTTTATCCAGGTACCAAGTTAGAGTAAATTAACAATTAAACTAATTAAGCAAACTCCCAAGTGACCTCAGATGAGTTGGTTTTATCTCTTTGTTTTAACAGTTTGTCACAATAATGTTGTTTTTTTTTCCTTTTTCTGTTTTTAATCTGCCTAGATGTGAACATGTTGTGTGTATGTATGTGTATGTATATGCATATGTATGTGCTTCAGTTCACCTACCTTTTGCTTTAAGTATATAATTAGATTTAGAGCGTTCCTTTGTGTTTTAGCCCTGATGATGGCACAAATTGGTGCCGAAACGTTGGCTTAGTAATAAACGTTCAACTCTATTGTCCAAGGAAGCTGTTATTGTTTCATTTCAAAGATTATAAATGATGTATTAGATAAACCATCACTAGATATTAAATTGTCATCGCTGTACCATAAGCTGTAATTTTTCTTAAAGACATTAAAATTGGCCTTTTTTAGTTAATTTAGATCAAGCCACTCCCGGTAATATAATAAGTATTTTGTAGATATACGGTATACCCAATAAAAAGTAAAAAAACAAATTTTTAGTTAGATGAATAGAAACATCACTTGACAGTTTTTACTAACATGCCATTGTGGTATATCTTGCCTCCAGTGGCTAAGTTCTTACTGACCGGAGTCAATCGCTGATCGTTAGTAGATCTTCAAAAATAAAACTATGGGGAATCTTGTTATATATTAATTCCGTGCACTGCCGTAGTCAGGGAGGCAAAGTGTCAGCTGACCCCCTCCACCCCCCCCTCCCCCGATACAGTACAAATTTGTATTTAAAGTTATAATATTATATCATTATTAATATTATACAAATATTTTATATTGCACAATTTTGTATTAAAAATACTTTATATAGTTCAAACACGACGTAACAAAATGTACTAATCCATTGAACGTACGGGCCACTAAAGTGTCTGCAGAACCATAAAAGATAAACGATTTAAAAACAAATATTTCTTTGTTTCTTTTGAACTATTAATTTATTTTATTTTTGAATATAAAGGTTGCTACATTTTCCCTGGCTGATAAGAACTTTGTTATTTTAAAGAGAACACCCAATATATTATTTCAGAGTTGCATTTAAAGACTAGTTTATTGATATTATTATTAACCATACCTTATGCCCAAATTCATTAGTTTCGTAGATATCGGTGTTTCAAATAATAACGGATAATAATGTGATATTCGAACGTAGTCGTATTTACCTGAACAACAACTTAGGTATGGCCTTTGACAATAATAATTTGGCATCTGAAAGTCAAGTTCTGCCAGTTTTAAGTAAAGAAGGAAATATCATGGAGTTTTTACTTATTCAAACAGAGATAATTGATATTTTAATTTTAAGGGGTTATGGCTATAAACAGAGACCATATCAGGCGGTATGTGATATTTATAACAATTTGCACCCAGACAGGCAAATTTTAAAAAATGCAGTTTTTCGAACTGTAGAACGTTACAGAATGACTGGAAGTATAAAAACACCTACCAAGATCTGGAAGAACTAGGGGTGCCACCGCCGATAATAAAAAATTAAACATTCTGCTTTCGATACAAGAAAATCTCAGACAATCCACCAATTAACTTGCTTCGGATCATGAAGTTGATAAAAAATCCGTAAGAACCATTTTTCGTACTAAGAAAATGCATCCATACAAAATTCATGAAGTTCATGTTATACAAGAACTTTGTGACGTTGATTAAGATCGAAGAATAGAATTTTACGAAACAATTACGAGAAAGATTGAAGAGAACCCGCATTTTCCAAACAATATTACCGTTACTGGAGGCGAAATAATCCAAATTGGTATGAAGAACTTCATACACAGTTTCCAGAAAAAGTTAATGTCTGTTCATTTCATTCATTCACATGTAATTGGACCCTTATCCTGGGAAATTTGCCTGATGAACGATATCTCCAGCTGCTTTAGCAAGAAGAAAAAACTATAAAAAATTTACCTCCCTATATTAACTTAACCTGGTATCTGCAAGATGGAGCTCCTCCGAATTTTACTCGTGAAGTTGGATTTGGATGTCACGTTCCCAGAAAAAGAGGACCTATCGAATGACCTTCACGGTCCCCCAATCTTTTGCCCTTAGATTTCTTTTATCTTTAAAAAACAATGTTTATCGGAGCAAATCCAATAATTTAGAAGAATTAAGAATAAAATTTTACATGAAAGTGAGAGAATAACAACAAAAATGGTTTTAAATGCCCAAGGACATTTTTGCGACAATTTTTATCATTGTCATTTAGTAAATAGGGGCCATTTTCAACATTTATTAAAATATAAAGGTTAACTTATTAAATTGTTTCTTGAAATTAATTTGGTGTTTTGTAATATCATGACATTTCGGAGACTAATGAATTTAGTCATAACGTATGGTTAATAAAAAATGTTCTAAATTGACTGAGCGAGCAAAATAAGTAATAATATACGGGGTGTTCCATTTAAAAAAATATAACTTTAATTCTCCACAACTTTGTTAGCATTTTACGATGGTAAATAACATTGCATTAATTAAGAGTAGAAAAAAACATAATAATAAATTAAAAAGAAACATTCCGCACTTACCACTATGTGTTTTAGGTTCAAGTTCTGCATATAATACCATCTCAATTAACTTTTTGCTTCTTGAAGACATGGCTAAATAATGAATTTGTAGTACTCATTTAACCGCATATACTTCTTACTAGACAAAAATATGCCACGTTTTACTGAACGTCGAACAAAAAATCGTGTTGCAGTAGTGTGAGCTGGTCACCGAATAGAATACCGTATTGTGATGTGTTAAGTACACTTAGCAAATAAGGGTTATGTGCATATGAAAATACCGATTGCAAGCTATTGCCTGGTAAATATAACTCATTTTGCGCAAAAAGTGTACTTAGCACATTTGTGCTCTACACCATCGATAGGATGACTTGACAAAAATTAAGTATTGTAATCGTAAAAAAAATCTCCATTCGACATTTTTTCAGATCTTCACGTTTCAGAGTCTCTAGATGCCAAAAAGTATTTTTTCTCAATTCCGTCGGTTTGTCTGTCTGTCTGCCTTTTCGTGACATTGCTAAAACACGACATAACCGATTTGCTTCAATATATATATATATATATATATATATATATATATATATATATATATATATATATATATATATATATATATATATATATATATATATATATATATATATATATATATATATATATATATATATATATATATATATATTTATCCAGGGCGACCATTTAGTGTGTAATTCTTCGATAGTTCATAAGATATTAACAATTAACAAAAAAGTTTAAATACCAAAGATTCTTAGTTGAAAAAATTGCATATTATAAAAATATTTTTAAATATACGGGATGTGTCACAAAAGTGGTACAGCCATTTTTTTCTTTTTTTTTTAATTGGAAGATCTACCTTTCGTAATCGGAAACGTATAATCCATGTCACTGTTCATTCAACCCCAAAATATGTTTTAAATTGGTTGCGGCTTTTCCAAGTTATGATATTTTTGCTTTTTTTTTGCTTTTTAAGGGATTGAATAAAAAATTCATAGTTCAATTATTTACTTACAATAAAATATTTTATTTTTTAGAGAGTTTGGGCAGATACCATAAACTGTAATGAAACTACTATTGAGATTTTTGCTTAACTGGATGTCAAAGGTTTAAGTCCAAACTTTGTTAAATTAATTAAAATTTTTGTCAAAATTTTCAAACGGAACACACTATATGTTTTACCTTGAATTTATGCATTTTTTACCAAGCTATCAAATCAGAAGAGGCAGGTCAATTATTTGGTCCTTTAAGTGGCGAGGGACCGTTAAACCAAATTTTTACCTTGCCACGGACCACTAACCGTTTGTCGATAATTAAATTATGTTAATGTTGTTTATTAAGGGTGTTTTATGAATAAAATACATACTAAGTTATTTATACATCAAAACTTAATTTACAATAATTAGTAGACTTTTGTAATACACGTTTTTTACTAACTAACAATCACTGTTGGCACTTTGAAAATCGCAGATAAAAGGCGAGCCGCCTAATTTCAAACTCTATCGACACTGGCTCCTGTTACCGAGCTGTTTAAAAGTAGTTTGGCTTCGCGCTACGAATTTTTATCTACCCAGGAATTTCAAAAGTATAAAGAATAACTTTAGACATAAATTCTTGAGTTGAATTTTATCGTCGGACTAGTTTAATATTTTACAATTACAGTTTTAAATGTCATTTAAATATAGTGATTTAATGTTAAATTGTTACTTACTATAACCTCCTTTTTTTTATTTTTGTTTTTTTTTATTTTATTTATTTTTTTATTTTACGTTGTTTTACTCGGTGCTCAGATTCTTTTATTTCGGAGGCGTTAGGGCGTGAGTTCAAATAATTTAAACAATATTGTGGGCGCCAGGCCTAGAGGGGCCAAAGAGGTTGAGCAGAAAAGAAAAAAAACAAGATAGATACTAATGTACGCTAAGACACAATACTTAAGTTAACTTGTAATGTAGCTTCCCAAAACCTTCTAATTCCTGCAATGGACAGATTATAAATAAAAGAATGAAATACTAATGCAAGGAAATTTATTGTAAATTGTATATAAAATATAAGTATAAATATCACAGTGGTATTAAATGTTGTTCAACACAATCAACAGTAACAATCGAATCACCACATATGAGGTAAAACGATAACTACACTATTCATGAAATTAAATGCGCCAAATGAAATAATATTTATATCTTTAAGTTTAATATCTTGAAAGTACTGAAAAATTTTGATACATAAATTTACCATAAAAGTTAAATGAACTACCAGTAATTAAATATTTTGATTATTAAAATTTAAATTATGCAAAACTGATTAGGTGGACAGATTGGAGTGAATATTTAAAGTATTAAAATTTTAAATTAAGTAAAATGATTAGATGGATAATTGAAAAGAAAGAGAGAGGGCAAGGATACAACCTTGAATTAAATTTTATTTTCTTAATTAAGTTTTATATTTGTTACCAAATATTGTTGAAAGAGCATAGCATGAATGTTGCAAAAACCAGATTTAATAAATATTATTTTATAAAAACCTCATATGAGAGATGCAAATATTAGTATCATATACCGATATTGGCTGAAAATCACCGATAATATGAAGATGGGCTGTAATGCAAAATATATTCAAACAATCATAAAACTATAACAGGTGGCTGAGAATCACAGGTAATTTTAGGAAGTACTGCCCATTACAAAAAACTTAACACTTATGACACTAAGACATGGGTACCCAATATACACTCAACATACCTAATAGAACTTATACTACCAAAAACATAAAGTCTCTTACTACCTATAAGCTATGAGCACTTACAAAGCAATTATTTAAAAAAAAACAATAAGAGTGTTTTACAAAACTCAAATTTAATAAAATAAGCCAGAAGATGCAATGAATTCTTTACTCAAAATCAACTAATTAAATAAAATACAACAAAGTAATACTTTAGAGAGTTATAGGTACCGAAATTAGAATAAAAGTTTATAGTTACTGATTTGCAAATGAATTCATGAGAAACTATTTAGAATTAAATTGGTTAATGACTTAAAGTGACTTTATAAAGGTAATTATAGTGCGAGAAGGCTGAATAATTGAAAAATTAGCAACGAAAGATCAAATTTCTAATGTACGCTCAGGGTAAGTAGAACACCAGTAGTAAAGCTACCTTTTATAAGCTAAAACAAGGAAAGGTACTTATCTTTAGACTCGGTGCCGGTGTTGGGTTGGTTCCCTAAATGAAGACTTTCCTCAACGCTTCACAGCAGCGGTTAGCCTATAAGCTCAACCAAAAGGAGGTGGTCCTCTAGACGAGCAGACTGCAACGGAGGCCCCAAAACAGCACAAGCCAACAAGGAAAACCTCAAATGCCCGGTTCCAGCTACGCCACGGTAGTCCAACCAGAATCTAAGTTTCCAACTTCCTGCCTGATGTCCCTAAGTTGACCTGCCTAAGCCACTGTTCTTCCCACAATAAAAGAGTGATGTTGATTTTATTGTGATTGCGGTATTAATTAAAATATGCTCCTGCTGTAGGTTAAAAGGTCCTTGTAGTAGGATAAAAGCTTCTTGCAGTACGTTAAAAGCCTGAAAAGATAGAGAAATGTGCTGAGTACCAACCCACGTGGCGACTATTCCATGAACCATCTCCCTAGCAAGATTTTCTAATAATTTTGAATGACTAATTACCTGATGTTATGGCTTTGAGTAGTCTTGAAGTGCTTTCCAATCCCAATTAAGGCTTCATAGAATTCGCCGATCAGTAGAACTTCTTACACGTCGTGTAAAATGGCGGCACAAAAAAACTATGAGAACTAACACTTCATTATTATTCTGCAGAGAGGTAGTAAGAGAGGATCTCTTTGTTCGGTCCAAAGGTTTTATAGTCCTAACATAGCGAAAAAAATGATGTATCCTGTTCCGGTACATGGTACCAACTTAGTACTCTCGATGACAGAAACCCTCGACAGACATTAAAAAAATCACTTTATCATCCCGAAAAGTCTCAAAACATCTCCCATTGCTACGGAACACCACCACCGATCACCACTAACGAGACAAAATCAGCTGATATAACCTCAGACTTTGAAACCCCTGACATAATTTGGAAATAAAACATAGGGTATAACGGGTTGCCTGCAGTAAGGTGTCGCCAAACAACGATCTCGGATTTTATTAACATTAGGGACTTGTCGCGTCGTTGCTTTATTATTTACGATAATTATTGGTTTGTATTTTATATATTTGACTGTCTTAAAAGAAACAAAATATTAGATATTTTGTGAATAAATAGGTGATAATTAAGAACTTGACCGTTGCAATAATCATTTTCAAAATGATTGTTGCATTACCTGCTAGTCGAATTTAAGAACATAATATTTTTATTATGTAAATAAGAAAATTGGTAAATTTCCTTTTACCCGGAACTTCCCTTGTATCATTTTTTTCATTTGTTCGGAATAGTGTTGCATATACTTTTCATTTTTATTGGGCGCCATTTTGTTTCATGACCTTGAATTCCTACCAATATTTTACCATTTTCTTTCTACCTACGTCACACTTGACTTTCGGGCATAATTTAAAATAAATAGAATAACTAGTTTTTACATTGACACATACCGCCATTTTGTTACGTCATGTTGAATTCGTACCAGTTTATCCCATTTGCACATTTATTTTTTTTTGCAAAATTTGTCAATTGAACAAATGTTTTCTACGATGGTTTTTTAAAAAATTTATTAGGCTGCCATTTTGTTTCCCCATCTTAAATTGAAACCCATATTATCAGTCTTTACATACGCCGTTGGTCCGCAGATATTTCCTAACCCCAAATAATACACCACTTTAATATAACAACAAGAAGACCGTTAGCGAAAACCATTTAGAAACTTAATATCTGGCAAATATCTGCGAACCAACGGAGTAGGTAAAGACTGATAATAGGGGTTTCATGCAGGATATAAAAATCTATATGTGTTTTGAGGATGAAACAATAAAGTTGCGAAACGTCGACATTTTAAAAATAGAGTCTTGTTCTTTTTTCTGGATCCTAACCCCAAATAATACACCACTCTAACATAAAAACAAGAGAATATTTAACGAAAACCATTTAGAAACTTAATATCTGGGAAATAACTACGGAATAACGTAGTAGATAAAGACTGATAATATGGGTTTCGTGCAGGATATAGAATTTATGTGTCCTGAGGATGCAACAATAAAATAGCGAATAGTCGACGGTTTAAAAAAATTTAAAAATAGTCTGGATCCCAACCCCAAATAATACACCACTCTAACATAACAACAACAGGATCGTTAAAGAAAATCATTTAGAAACTTAATATCTGGGAAATATCTACGGACCAGCGTAGTAGGTAAAAACTGACAATGTGTGAATATGTGTCCTGAGGATGCAACAATAAAGTAGCGAAACGTCGACAGTTTAAAAAAGTCTGTTGTTTT
Source organism: Kuschelorhynchus macadamiae (assembly GCA_030620095.1). NCBI lineage: Eukaryota > Metazoa > Arthropoda > Insecta > Coleoptera > Curculionidae > Kuschelorhynchus > Kuschelorhynchus macadamiae. Next base: position 415,833 of record JAUTXW010003115.1, on the reverse strand, counting down.
TTTACTGGATCCCAACTCCTAATAATACACCGGTCTATCATAACAACAAGATGATCGTTAACGAAAACCATTTAGACACTTAATATCTGGGAAATATCTGCAGGCCGACATGGTAGGTAAAGTCTGATAATATGGGTTTCATGTAGGATATAGAATCTGTGTTCTGAGGATGCAACAATAAAGTTGGGGAACATCGACAATTTAAAAAAAGACTTGGTTTTTTTACTAGATCTTAACCCCAAATAATACACCACTCTAACAATTTTTTTTTAACATATTACTAGGTCATCCTCATATGACCCTTAATTTTTGGTCAGAATTTGGAGTCAATCGGGTAAGTAATATTTAAGCTATGTCGCGAACTAACAGACAGACCGACAGACGAAACGACAGAATTGATAAAACATGTTTTTTACAACCATCTACAGAGCAATATCTAACAAGCATATTTGCTCATATTTGTCAATGAAATAACTTTTTTTGTCTCACTATATAGGACAATAACAAACTGGCGCAATCACGGAGCCTGACCAACTGTGTGTGCCGGAGACCCGACCGGTACCCGAATGTACCAGCCGGGGCGGGACGCGAGGAAAAGGTAAATCGAGTCACGTGTTCAAGTGCTGCAACTTATATTTTTATTCAGTAAACTTTGCATTGACTAGTGTTTCCATGGTAATTGTGTTATATTCGCGTTTGTTTTTTCAATTGTGACAAAGTTTTTTTTATTAAACTTCAATTTTAAATATTATAATATAATGCAGTCTATTAATTTTCTACTCCTTAAATAAAAAGAAAGCTTAAATAGTTCGATAATAAAACTATTTTAATAATACTATACAGAGTGTTACGAGTGAAGAAATCCTCTATCACTATGGTGGAACATTAAGATAATAAATCATAATTTGGCAACATCGCAACCGATTTAAATTATTTTTTAAAAATATTTTGGATTCAAAGAAACAATAACTAGATGCAATAATTCACCTTTAACACCCAGTTAAAAAAAAGTCTCAAAAGCACTTATGCAAGTAAATAATTGAACTATAAATGTTTTATTCAGCCCCTTCCGAAGCCAAAAAATGAAACAAAAAATCATAACTTGGCAACGTCGCAACCAATTTAAAAAATATTTTGGGGCTAAATAAAAACTGACATTGATCATAAACTTCCGATTGCAAAAGGTAGGTCTTTCATTTACAAAAAAAAAAAAAATCGCTCTACCCCTTTCGCAAGACATCCTATATGTATATATACATATATATATATATATATATATATATATATATATATATATATATATATATATATATATATATATATATATATTATATATAAATTAGAAACAAACTGATAAGTATAATAAGTTTAAACTCACTCACTGATAAAATGGCCAATTTCACTAAACGGCTAGGATATATACAGGATGTCCAGTTCTTGTATTTTGCTTATCTTTCAACGTATCGGAAAAGTAAAAACTGTCTCTTATATACTTTTTTATGTAGAATTCGTCAACTTTCACACTTGATTATTTGCAACATTAAGTGCAATAATTGCCTCTTAATTAAAAATATTTTTTGTTTTTTTTTTGCTAGCAATCCAAAACAGATAATTATTAAAATTGTAAATTTCTCAAAAATTAAACGTATTTAAATTAATGTGGAAAATACATTAATTGCAATGTCATATAAAGACATATAGTAATGATGATGGTATCTACTTTAAATTAGTCTTTAATATATAAGCATCTTCAAGGGGACCTCGATGGAGGTTCTTTAAATGCCTTGAAGGGGTGATGACCACCTCCGCTAGATAAACGCGAGTTGTTTCAGTGCCATATTTCAATTCAAATTTGTATGATTTACATTGATTGAAAACTAAAAAAATACATTATATATGATTTTGCTTCCGAATATAAAGCATGAAACTCAAAAACCAAACCTGTCTTGCGGTTCTCGTGGAAATACAACATGGTTATTTTCTTGATACCAGAACCTAGTATTCTGCCGATTTAATATACCGGCACTGGTAAAATGCGCCTATTTCCTGCAAGAACCAGTTGGAGCATATTTATTTCATCGATCTCGCGGTTTTTCCTAATGTAAATTTTGGGTCGAGGTTTAGAAAAATGACCCGTGTTGGATAAAATTTTAGTTTATTTTTGGAAAAATTCTTTTTATCCAGTTGTCTTTTTTCTGGGTATCCACGAGTATATTATATTTTTGCATTGTTATTTAAATAGAATGGAAAAATGCTTATACCTATTGAAATATATAAATAAATCAGATACTTTAATTATTCTGATAGACTCTAAATAAATAAGTTGTTGGAGGACATGACTGTGTTCTTTTGCTTTAATATTCGTGCTGGTCTACTAAAAATATATAATATTTTTTAATTAAGAGGACTTAATGTAGAAAATAAATAAATAGTGTATATATTTTTATTTCTGAAAATCTAAAAAAAACACCGGAATACGCGTTTTACTAATATACAGGGGATCCCATTAAAGAAAAAAAAACACAACCTGGACGTCTAAATGATGCCAGCTCGTATCAAAAATCTGTTTTCGCCACAGAAATCTACTTAATAAAGTGTACACCCCAGTTTTTACTTTTTCGATAAGTTGAAAGAATGCGAGAAGGGGTCCCAAAATTCAATATTTTCAATTTCGCCCTGTATATTAGAAATGAAGAGGGCTATGTAAATTTTATTTGTGGCATATTTTGTTTTACAAAAAAGTAGCACAGATATCCCGTAAAATCTTGAAAACTGGAAATAGTAACAAGCATAATTAGTTGCATATAAAAGATTAACGATTACCTATAATGATACATATGTCTGAATTCTGATGTACATATTATTTGTAATTATGACTACATTTTAGGATTGTTTGATAGGGCTATCATGAACAGCGGTACTACCTTAAATTTATGGGCTTTAAATACGAGAGCAACCTCTACATCAACACTAATTGGTATTAACTTAGGAATCGTCACTACGAATTCTACAAAACTTGTCGAGGCTTTGCGTGAGGTGGATACTGAAAAGCTTCTGAAAGTGGGATGGTTAGCGTCCTGGAGTGTAAGTATTCATCGTATAATAAATACAAGTAAAATTAGCTTAACCTTTTCGATATCAGCGTAAATGTTTAAGTGCCCATTTCTGACTTCGAGATAATGCGCGAATTATTATGATATTGCTTATAACTTATAGTAATTTTTTTTATTACTCTGAGTGGCGGGGTCATAATTTAGTCTGATCTTATTATGACTTCTATACTCTGTGTTGGGCGAGGGCGGCTCATTCAATCACAGGTATCTCCTTGATATTACCAGTTAGATCACTGCCATCTCCATGCTGAAGTATAGGTTGTTTCTATTAAATTAGTCCTTGGTATCATTCCACAACTATCTAAATACATCGTGCTTTTTTAATGATTTGTACCATTGCTACAACTGACAATAAGTTAGGACCTTAGAGCCAAAAATATTTAGTCTTCGTGGATCGTCTAGTGGGATCGAGTTTCCTCACGGTCTCAACGTGAGACACAATCACCCATCCGGGATTCAATGTCGGAATTGGACTCCGCCGATTCCATATAAAAAATTTCTTAACAGCTTAAAAATCAAAAAATAAAATGATTTACGTGTTGGTGATAAGTTTAACACCGTGACTCTGATTATGAGGACGAATGTATATACACTTTTATTAAGCTTTTATTTAATTTAAACTATATTATCTTCTTCATATGGCAACTGGTTTTAATTTGTGCAGTTTATTTAATTTTAAAAAAGTAATAATTTGTTACTTATTGATCAAGTGATTGTAGTTTATTAGTTTATTTTAGATGTTAGACTAAAAAATTAATTATTAATTTATTACACTTGTTACCATGGCTACTCAGTTAGGTTAGTCGGAGGCGATTTGTAGGTTCGTAATGTTTTTCAGACATATATAGACGTCACTAACTATAGTAGTTAGATATAAAGAAAAAAGTAAAGAAAATAGATCAATACACTGTTCTGTAATTAATGTACCAAAGATAATTTAGGTTTTCATTATAATTCCCAATTAACATAACCTAAAAAGTCAAAAGATAAACACAAGAAACAAGTTGATTTTAAAAACAGATTTATTATCTGAAAATCTACAATATGTAATTACATATGTTATATAAACAGTGACAAAATGAATCACAAGACAAGGTTCTAGCTATACCAATTTTAAATTTACCCAATCAAATAATGAATATATTTAACCTTAAATTTTAATATATATATATATATATATATATATATATATATATATATATCTTTATAAAAAAAAATATCAATTTAATTTAAATATCTACAACATCAAAATATGCGTTACATACGATAGTAAATACTACAATTTTAAACCCAAAAGTGAAATAAACCAGTATTTGGTTGTTTATTTTCCAATATATATATATATATATATATATATATATATATATATATATATATATATATATATATATATATATATATATATATATATATATATATATATATATATATATATATATATATATATATATAATATGTGATTTATGCACTTAATCAATTTTTATCAAAATTTTAGAATAAATATAAAGCAAAGACCTTACATAGCTACTCAATTATAAAGCAAAACGTTAAGCAGAATGACATTAGCGGAATAAAGAAATTTTGATGATTAATGGAACTACAAAATTTGTAAGCACACAGCTAGAAAAAAAATAACAGCTACGTAGAGGTTAATTATGTAACTCTATAAAACAGAATATATATATATATATATATATATATATATATATATATATAATCTAAAATTAAGAAAAAAGTGAAAAATAGTCAAATAAATTATCAAGAAAAATACTCATCTCTCTCAGTGGCAATTTTCCGAAATAATCAAAAACGTATGGACCTTCTAAGTGCGCCTCAAACAGCAGCGGCGTCTAACCATAGAATAAGTCCCAACCGAAAACGTCTAGGAGAACAGCAAATCACCACGCATCAAAAATCTTCTCGGGAATATTCCGGGGATATTCTGCAACTCTAAGAGTGTGCTTTCATCTAAATGCGGAGCAAATTCATCACTGCTCTCATGTTTGAAAGGATCCGCATCACTACTACCTGAATCCATCTTTACAACTTATTAATAATACACGAAAAACAAAAAAATACACCAGACCTATGACACTATAAATGCAATGAAAAACTACAATTTGGACCTGTTGACAGGCAAAGTGGTGTAAGTCGACATACGTCGCTTTGGTTGCAAATAGATTCACTGATTCATTTACATACTTTTGCTTCCATCTGTTGACACTCATTGTAGTAATTATAAAAATTATAAAATTAATATTAAACAGAGTCTATTGTTTGGATTTCAGATATGGACTTACTTCCCAGCTAGCACTAAAGTAGCTACAACTGTTTCCACTACTACTCTTTACGAGCTTTAACGTATTTATTACTAATAATTATACTATGTATAAACAAACACTTTGGGTTACAGGTTTTTAAGTATTATATATGTATTTGTTACTGCGAATAATACTTAATTACTTAATACTATTACCAGTCGTTATTTTTCTGTTGCAACTTACAAGTAAGAATTACAATAAATATTTACTACTAGTAAACTATTACCTCTTGAACTTAGGTTCCGGAGATAGGGGGCGCTGGTACGAGATTCGGTCAGTAATTTTATAAGGACATTGGCAACAATAGAGTAATGGTTCTTTGATTGAACTAAATTAAAAGAGTTCGAAACATAAAAAAATCAGATGTCAGCTACACATGCACATAATGGCGTCCTGTGAAGAATCTTTTACCTGTTCAGCTAGTTGAATTTCCAACTGCATTTCCTTCCATAAACACAAGATTAGAACTAGATCATTATTATTTGTGAAACTAATCCGACGATGTCGCGTGCTACCTATACGGCATAAAATCATAAAAAAATACCTAATTAAATAAGGCGCACAACTGGCTTCTGCTGAAATTCAAGAAAAAGAGGGCAATCGATCCTAGCCGGTGAAAATAAATAAACTCCAAGAGCGACAAAAACCAGGGACAACTGACCTCTCATTCAGTAAAATTAATTTGTACTTTCTAACGTACCCAACCAAAATTCTATCCTCTAAAAGTATCAGAAATGATACTGCATTTGCAATCTACCTGATACTATGAGTGCATAAATCATCGTACTACCAACCCTATACTATTATAAAGATCATCCTTCTAAATCAGCATAACCCAATACAGGATACGAAATACAAAATATTACAAGCTTACAATTTTTGCAATACGTGAGTAGTAACTACCAAATATTTAAAAAAATCAGTTTTCCAAACATCAATTACACAAAGTTACAAAATTTCACAATTTTGATAATTCTCAAGGCTACCTTGATTGATAGGGGTATACAAAACAGGTTTTAAGTATTTTATATAGCACCAATATTTTTATAATACTCACCAAGGAGTTCATAAATTAAAAAAGATATTTTCTTACAAATTCTACATTTAACATATTTTTTAAAGAATGATTTGAAATATTTTTAGAAAGTTGCTCATAGATTTCAGATAACTTAGACAGTTCTTCAAATATAAGGAGGTAATTTTTTATTTTCAGTTGTACCATCGTTGATTGAAGGAAACCTTTAATCAACGATACTATAGCAATCACCAAAAGTAGGTAAATTTCTTTCAAAAGTTAAAAATAGTAGGGAACAAGAAGTAGAAAAATGAGTAGTAGTATTAATACCATTACAGATATTATGAAAATTTTTGTCCCAGTCTCGATGTTTATTATCTTTGATGTAAGAACGCATAGAAGTATCTGAGGAACACCAAAAATAACTAAAGCAACTTGTTACAAAGATACAAGTTTCACTGCTCAGAGCTGGTTTCATTTTTTCTATAAAAGTAAATTCACTTTTAAACCAGTAAACAATAACCAATAAATAAGAAAAACCAGTTTTTGATTTTGGAAAAGGCCCTTGAATATCAATAGAAAGTAATCTAAATTGAGTACAAACATTTTTAGGTGAACCCATTAGTCCTGCTCAAGGAAGCTTGACAGTTAAAAATATATTTTTTACGTTTGGATCTTAGCCTAAGCCACCAGTACTCTTTAACAATTTTATCATAAAATTTTTTAATTCCAAAATGAGCTGCTAAGGGATTATGATGATATCTTTTGGTATAGGTACTACAATTATGATTAAGTTGGAAATGCTTATATAATATGCCTCGATTAACTCGAAAAAGAGGACTTTTTCAGGATATTTTTTAACTCGAAGTAACATTTTGCTATACCATTTATCAGGAATAATCTGGGAATCATTTAGAGTTGAAATTTCATTAGGAGGAATTCTGCTTAAGACATCTGCTACATAATTACTTTTGTCAGGTCTACGTATAAGTTCAAAATTAAATTGTGATAACAAAATTGACCATCTACAAAATTTACTCATAGGATTTTCTTTTTTAAGTTTATAAAGCTATTGCAAGGAATAGTGATCTGTAATTTGGGCCTCCGTCTATATAAGATCTAAATTTACAAACAGCATGAACTATTACAAGTTTCTCTTTCGATAACAGACCTATTTATTTCTGATTTAGTTAAAGTTCTAGAGGTATAGGCTATTACATACTCATCGTACCCTTCAGTTTAAGTCAGTACTGCTTCGACTGAATATGAGCTAGCATCGGTCTGAATAGATTCCAACCCCTAACTTCTTTAGGTTTAGGATATATATAAATAGCTGGCACCTTATCAGGGTTAGCATGAAGACCATTTTTATCTACAACATAGCCTAGAAAAGCTAAGCTATGCTGATAAAATTTACATTTCTTAGCAAAAATTGTTAAACCTTTTTCGAGGTATTAAAAATTTATTAAACATTTCTAAATGACTTTCAAAAGTACTAGAGATTACCAGAAGATCATCTAAATAGACCAAAAGGTTTTTCTTTAATGAAGGATCAAAAAGTTTGTCCATAAATTTTTGCATAGTTTGAGCAACGTTACATAACCCAAACGGAATGAATGAATGAATTTACTAGTCTGAGGCGCATTAGTTGCTTGGACCATTTGGCGCCATCTGTTGTGTGTTAATTTTCAGAGAAGTAAAATTTGATAATCTAGTGTTATATTAATATATACTATTAGTATTTGAGAGAGATCATCCAATAACTCCTAGAACATTCAAATATTTCTTCTTCGGTGCAGTATGTAAGATCGGAATACGTGACAATGCCCTTAATAACATTTAATGAGGAGTAGGGGGTACAAGTAACATCATAGTCAGCAAGTTTTTTTTAATTTGGTGCTTTTGAGGATTGAGTTTCATTTGTTGTTTCTATCAGAAGAGAACCATCATTTAGTTTTTTTTGTATCTGCTAATAAACCGAAAAATGATACTAACGACTTACGTAAAACGAATGGAGATAATTCTTTAAAAGTACCTTCTACTTTTTTATAATGAAAAATTTATCATAGAAGATCGGAATCTCATTTGTTACTCTAGTCTGGGACTTTTGGACCCGCTAAGAGGGGAGGGGGTAATTGTTGTTTGGAATTTTGTTCCCACTAGTAACCTAGGAAGGACGGTCAATTATAGCAGAGCCTAGATATGTAGCAAGGCTAATTACTATCAAAGAGCGTCCTTTTACTATAATTTCGTCTGATAAGTTAAGAGTTTGACATATGCTTGGAACTATCAAATCATATGTCTTTTTATTTAAGGTAACCGGAAGAATAGCAGAGCTCACGACTATCTGTGACTTGCCTTCAGCTGTGGTGATAATATTAGAATTACATTGAGTTGAAAATTTAATATTCATTTTTGAGATTAAGTTGTGACCCCTTTCCAAGAACAGTTTGCATTACCCCTATATCTAAAAATGCTGCCCTTAACAGAAATATTTAGACACGGTCTAGCATCTATAAATTTAAAGAAATGTTTAACAGCATTTAACCAAAAAGACCAATTATTACTTTGAAGTCTCTGCTGAAGTTGCATCGTTGGCGGTTTTTGAGACATAATTGACATTTAGTTTTTATAGTATTCTTTTGGCCATCGGTATACCAACATATAATTTTCTTTTTAGTACAATTTTGGTATTTATGACCAAATTCATGACAGTTAAAGCACTTTACTTTTTTATCTAATGCATTTAAATTATCTCATATATTCACAATATTCGAAACCTCTTGAGACACATTATTATTAGAAGAATTACTAGAAGTGTTTGATAACTGAGAAATATTTCGATTCCCCTGGAAGGGTTTTGAAAAATATTTTTTATAAGCTAACTCTTGATCTAGTGTAGTTGAATTACAACTTGGTGGACTTTAAAATATTTCAGATCTTAATTTAGTGCCGTCTATTAATCTACAGATAATTTTAAATTCGAAAATTCATGTGGTTTGTCCATAATTGCAATATATATTAATGATCTCTCCGACTTACCCTATGTTCTGGCAAGTACTTCGTCCCATTAAGCTACTTAGTAATCTATAAGAAGAAAACCGAACCTCAAATTGTGTACTAATTCATCCCAAGAATTAATTTTATTTGTAATTGACCTATACCAAATTAGAGTTTTATTTTCAAAGAATTTATGAGCAAAATTAAATAGCTTATCTTTAGAGATTTTATGAGCCACACCGAACTCTTCTATTTTTTCAAGAAAATGATGTATTGATTTTTCCCATTAAACTTTTGGACCAATTTGTTGATGTGGCATATTATTGTTGATAATGTACGGATAGTCCTTATTATAATTAAAATTAGCTTGAAAAGTTGGATTTTGAATATCGCTTTGACAATTATGAAAATTATTATTATAGGAATTTTTATTATCATTTTATAGTGCTAGAGAAACAAAAAATCTTTTTTGCAACTAGATTCCCACTAACCTTTTTGATATTAGAAACAGAACCAATTTGTAATAATAATAATATAAAAAAACAATAATAATTTATTATTTATTGATGGAATGACTTTAGTTTATAGTTTATTTTCGATGTTAAATTAGAAAATTAATTATTAATTTATTACACTTGTTATCGCGGCTAATCAGTTAGGCTAGTCGGAAGCGATTCGTAGGTTCGTAATTATTTTCAAACTTATATGGGTGCCACCAACTATAGTAGTTGGGTATAAAGAAGAAAAGAAAAAAAAAATACATCAATACACTTTTCTGCAATTAAGTTAATTTAGGCTTTCAAGCGTAATTTCTGGCTGCGCCACTGTCATTAAATTAAATAAAGATAAGCCGAAAAACAGTGGTTGTCGAGATATTTATATGTTAACATTTTTTATCGTTCATATATGCAAGTGATTCGAACTAATAAAAAGGGAATTGAATCCGATTCCTTTTGAAGTTGTGTACCGAATCCGAATCCCCCCCCCCATAAAAAACAAGGATTCGAATCACTTCTTCGAATTCCTAAATGATTCAAATCCTTCCCAGCTCTGCTGTCTAGTAAAAACATTTTAATAAAGTTTGTTTATTTGAAACACATTGTATTGGAAAAACTTTTAGTTAAACTTCAGATTGTCTTGTATAAAAACGACTGTGGGTACACTGTTACAAAAGTGACAAAGTGTAATTTTGTTTTCAAAAACTAGGTAAGAGGATATGACTTGAAATTTACATGAAATAGCCATACATATATACATGTGCACGACGGACATCATTCCGGCACGTACTGTGAAAATTTTGGAAACGTAGACTTTTTTTTTCAAATAAAGCCCTTAGGGTAAATAAGCGCTTTTGATCAGGTTTTTTTAATTAAGAAAACATAAAAGTGAAAAAGATAATTCTTTAATCAAGATAAGTCGTATAAAATTTAGGCTATACTTTTTAAACTTTTAATTAAAATTTTCAGTATATGACGACGATTAGCAACGTTTAAGTAAGATTAGGTTAGATTTTTTTTATTTGTAGCAAACTGTTAAAATTAAGAAAGGAAAAAATTGTACGCAATTATTGCCTATATGGCCAACTTAATGATTTTTTCAAGAACTATCCTTAAAAACAAAATGGGGTTTAAATGGATTTATATTATACAACTTGTGTAAAATGGTAAGTTTTGGGGTTTGTTTAATCAATTAGGTACTTTTAATACTGCGATTTGCAAATTTTATCTTAAATAATTTCGCTCTCTTGTATAAAAGAATAACAAATGATCGAAGGGAAAATCTGAACATGGATGAAATAAAAGAATTTTTTTATATTGGTCTGAGTTTTGTACCAACACCATAATAACGAGCTATTACGCTAAAACTACCAACAAAGATAATTTCTAATTGCGTTATATATCCAACCCAATGATTTTATTAGGTATTGAGAGGCCTCCAAAAAAAGTTTTGTCGGTATTGAACTATTTTAGTGTATAAAAGACAATTGCATTATATTTTAAGCCACTTAAGTTATGGAACTCCAAGCACACATCACAAAAATGCTGCATAAAGCACTAACTCATCTGCTTCAGTACTTTAAAAGTCCTTATAATTAGTAGTAAATATTTTTAGAGAAACCTGAGTACATTGATGGAGGTAGTGTCAATTCTTTATATTTTTCAAGTATATCAGGAAAGGGATTTAATAATACTTCATTGCCACAACAATTTCTCACCTGCCCGAAATTTTTTTCCAAGCAATCCTGATTTAGATTTCTTGTCAGTAAAAGGTAACCCTTTGTTTTTAATAGATCCACTAATACAAAAATAGATTGTATTGTAATTCTCCATCCGGATAAAAAATGCAACGTATTTGTTACTACGTATTAGGGGTAACAATTTTAAGATTCTTAACTCTCCAGTCATATTCGACTTAAATATTATAATAGCCCTATAGTAATACCACTAAAATCCTAAAACAACCCAAATAAAGTAACAAAAATAGTAAAACCCAAAATTGGCAAACTCACTATAAAAACGCTTCGTTGCAAGCGCGCGACAGAGTATGTACTCTGGCCAAAGTTCACCATCTGGAAACCAGCTTGCCATGTCCTGTTTATGTTAGTTGCAAATAGGTTGGGATCTGTTTTACATCTACAGTTTGCAAAAGATAAATCCGTACAGTGTCAATTGAGTCTAACATCATTTTATCCTATTTTAGCATTATTTTGTTAATACAGGCTTTCACGTTAATCTATTACCTGCATGACTATCATGATAATTCAGTGGTTTCAAAGAAGCAATAAGGTTTTTTACCTAAATGAGAGATCTGAACTAACACTTGTTACTAAGACATATATTAAATGCGTTAAAATACAAACAAACTTAGCTCAACTTCTTACTGAAAAGGAACCACTGGCTTGCATCTTTTATGCTTGATTTGGATCTTTGATTTTCCAGTGGATTTTGCCTTAGGAACATCACAACGCTAGCAACATTTTCATGAGTTGTAATGTTGTTTAATCTCCTCTCGCATTTTTTTACGATTTCTCCGACAGTATTTCTGGCTACACTAAAATCATTAGCAACAAGCCCAAGAAACCAGACTTGGGGTCCTGAAACTATCCTGACAGACGATTTTTGCTTTTTTTTCAGATTGTATTTGTAATACTATATTTCAAAAATAAAATTTGCGGAATATGCAAGAGTTTTCCTAAAAAAAAAATATTCAAAAATCACACTGTGATCACATTTGATAGCCTTAAAAGGAAACATTTAGCAACGTTGCCAGATTTTATATTTACCAATTTGTTAAGGGAATTCAAATCACAAAATTGAAAATACGTTAAAAAAGAAAACTTGGCCAAAACTAAGTAAAACCATAGCAAATCTTACCAAACATAATTTAATAATTGACTAATAAAATAAACTTAAAACTTCACACTTTTAATTTAGAAAATAACAGTATTTTGATTCCAAAACAAATTCTACAAAAACAAAATAAAAAGAATAATTTCTAAATATTTCAATAAATTTGACTAAAAAACAAACGGCAATTTGTTGGGTAAAATTTTTCATGCTTTGATATGCTGTTTTCGAAAAAGCCATTCCACATAAACTGATCTATCTGATCTAGGCAAAACATTTGAACCTATTACACTCAGTCTCCTAAGGTACTGTTTGAGGGTGGATCAATAACCTTTAATTTGATTAGTACAGACACAATTTTGCGGATCTCGAAAAAACCGGCTGTGGTTCACTGTTTGATGTCTATAGCCCGAATTTCAAAATCAATGTACCAGCGGAACTATCTGGAATATATTTTACATAACCAGGGTTGAAAGTGCAATCATAAATCCCTAATACACATTTTCACGGACGATGCGGTCCCGATGATATTTTCTTTTGGTTACAACTAACTCATCTATTCGCACCAAATGACTTTCACCTCTTAAAATAAGAGATAATATTTTTGGGTGTCCTCTCTTCATCATTAAACGTAAATATTACGACTTACCAAGTAAAAACTTCTCTTCATTTTGTCGTAGTTTCATTCCTAGATTATCCGTAAAATAACGATATTGTTGAATAATTGTTAGATAGATTTAGATAGATATCTCTATTATGGCTGTTGCCGAACCCGTTCTCTCTTCACAACACCACAGACACATTATTTGTAAAATGTGTGTTAATAGGATAGATATTCTTGAGAAAAACGTGTCGGAGAAAAGAGCATAATCCTTTTTACAATTCTTGCAAGAAAAACATGAATTTGCCGAATTTGTAAGATTTTTCTGTCTTACAACACAAATCCGACGGCAATTTCTGTTTTAGCACCTAAAAATATTCTTTAGAAGACCAATATCTGGAAGATATTTATTAATTCGGCATCCGATTTATAGGTAATTTCATAAATATGATTTATGCTAAACAACAAAACCAAATTTAAATCTAAAAACATCGCAGTAGCTTTCATTTTTTGACAAGTTACGTTACCACATGTTGTTCTTCATCTTCAAACCATCGTAATAGGATTTTTTCATTATTAGGCTTTTCAAAACTTTTTCAACGAAGAAAATTAAATCAAATCTAACTAAAGAAATAGAGTATAAATTTTTGATCTTAATTTTTAAGAACTAAAGAAATCAAAAAATAAACATTTTTTACCAGTTAATCAACATGATAAGATTGATGTCATATAAAAAGAAAGGCAAAAACAGTGAAAAGTGCTCTACAAACTTTGACGATGGATAACTCGAAAATGAAATGTCGGCGAGTACAGATTCTTGACCAGCACCCAGAAGCGTATTTATAAATGTTTCTATACGACGGCAGTAAGGTACTAAATTCTTTTAGTTTTTGTAGCATATAATTATGCTACAAATGCTCCCTGATTTGGGCACCTAAGTGAATTTATTAAAAAAGAACTTAGAGAGGTTAAAATAATATTAACAATATTTATAGATACACTTTTATACATCATCCCAAAAGAAAACAGCCTAACCAGGGTTAACCTAAACGCAATCCGCTTTTTGAAACAGTTTTTTTGTAGACAACGATATATCGCATAGTATAAATATAAAAAATTTTGTTTTAATATAGATGCTTATTTATATCATCCCAAAAAAGAATAACCCAACCAAAACTAACTTAACGCAATCCGCTTTTTAAAACACATTTTTTTTTATAGAAAAACCACTAAAAAAAATCCTTTGAAAGGTTTTGAATTCTCTCCACCTGATATGTGACATGCAGGCATCGTAACCAATAAACCAAATCAGTCATGCCGGAAAATAAACAAAAACCTGAATACCATGCGACACGACGTGCGTCGGTGCCTAAATCAATTAGTATAAAACTAATAGATTTCAGCACCGTAGGGACGTGCGTCGTAAAGGAGCATGTGTAAATATGCCGCCCGGAATTGCACCATTATACTTATATATTATATTAAATGACTATTGAATTATTATAACTGTCAAATGCGAAAAGTAATTCAGGTAGGCAAAGTATAATTTCGAATGAAGCATTCATACTGTATGGATTTATTTGACGCCAACTGCCTAAGTTTTTTTAATTCTTTGAAACCGATTTTCATGGTTCTTTTAACGAAGGATATGACATATCGGGTAATAAATTATTCAATGTAATAACGTAAGTGAGCGGAAAGGTCTCAACGAGGGATATGATCTTATCGCTAAGGGTGTTTTATTGTATTTAACGACGGTCCATTTCGGGTCTATTTATCTGATTTTAGAATACCTAAAAAATAAATATTAATATTGACAGTGTACTATATTATACCTTTGTTACTTTGAAATTATTGTGTTGTATCCAATGACGAATTTGGGAAAAGAAATAATGCAAAAAATAATTTTTTTTGTTTAATTTACGACTTTGACCACACGAGTATTTATAAATTATAAAATGCTACATTTTTAGGTGGATATATAAATCAACATCAGCGAGTTGTTATCTGATTTTATATCGTATAATTGGAAAATATCATTGGGTTAGGATAGGAATTTATATTGTAATAATCAATCAATAATATCAGATTATCTAAGTCTACGTCAAATGACGAAAGCGAGAAGTTGGCTCTGATTCGATTTGGATCTAGTTAGGTTACAGAGTATTTTAAAGGTTATATTTGGCTCGATTATGCGAATATTGATTAGGTTTAAAAATATCACATCGTTTAGGTTGTGCGTTAGAATCGATTTCGATGGGTCATAAAGTTGGGTCAGTCTCGATTTGTATGGGTTATGAAGTTGAGTTAGAGAGAGTTTTGATCGGTCATAAAATAGCACGTGGACTAGCTCCTCAAGGAGACTGGGATTGCACAAGCCCTCTGTAATTACTACTTAACTTACCTACATCATGACATCGAACACTCGGAATAAGGACATAAGAATAGGACCCAGTGGAGTTTAAGTCTTACGCTTAAAATACATAAAAATAGTAAGTATTTAGCCTAACAACTTTAAATATGTAGACACGTTCACAAAAATGTAAAAAAAGTACGGCTTTAGATAAAGACGTGGACATTATTTTACCACCAGAAGTCAACGGTTAAAAGAAGCTTTTACATAAGTTTTATTTATAGGTTTTGGCGAGAGATCAATCAACATATTGACTTCCATAATTGGCTGTCTGTCAGCAGACGCCCACTACGATATACCTCGTATTAGTTTCGCTGGAAGCGCAATACTAGTCAATTGATAGAAAATGCATGCGATTTAATGATTCGGGGCGTCCTACATTGAGGCAAGAGAACCTAAAGCCCGGATTTTAATAAAAAAATCAAGTTGGCCATGATCACACATACATCATATAGTTTTTTTTTTTTTAATATTATACTAAGGTACAAATGTCTCCCACTTTCGAATGTTTGTGATAATTTTTTAAATTGCAACAGTGTTAATAAAAATATGCTTCTATGACAGTGCATTTTTAAACCGGCAAGAGATAGGAATTGTGTATAGTTTCTTACTTAAATGTTTCTTGTTAAATGGATCAAGTAGCATCAGGTATGTACTTAACATTTTATTATATTTCAATGCATGAAATTACTTACTATAACCTAAATTAATTTTTTAGTAAAATTAGCGCCAAATTTACTACAAATATTAATTTTTTTTAAACATGTAGGCAATAATTTATGATCACATACAATCGTAAAAAGATTTATATACTTAAGTATAGCCAGACTATTCTAATCTCAAAGTTTACCATATTTGGCTGCGCCAATTTGCGCCAAAATAATTTTTTTACTTTTTTTCGGAAACGGTACATACACGAAAAATGTTTAAAATATTTCTTAAAATGCTAAGTTTTAATTGTTATTTTTTCAGGTTCAAATTCAAGTTATTTTTGTATTACAAGGATGGAATTATGGAATAAAATGAAGTCCTCGGAGTTTAAAAATTTTGAAGAACCGTGTGCATTTTTAAGAGAACACTTGAAAAATCTTTTAAATTGCCCCGATAGTGAGTTAGGTGCTCTCCATAAAAAAATTGCTGATTTTACATCCTGATTTAAAGAAAAATGGATTAAAGAATGTCGAAAAGATTTAAGATTTATTAAAAACAACAAAGAGTGGCTTGAAACATCACTTGAATTTTCTAAATGTAAGAATACCATCTTGGTAAAACGAAAGCGGGGGAGGCCGGAGGTTTCATTTGAACAAAGCTGTGAAAGAAGTAAGCGACAGAAAACAGAGGAACTTAGAAGGAATTGGTCGGTTCTGGAGTTGGGGTATGCCACCAAAATGGATTTAGATTCCAATAGAATTCCACACCGCTTCTAAATTGGTACAAAAAATTGTTCAGTCACCTAATTGTGCATCGGAATTCCAAAAGGCGCAGAGTCAGTTTACAAAACAACAAACTAATAAACAAATGACTAGCGAAGAAGCACTTTCCACAATGGTAGAAGCTAAATTGACGAGACACTAGTACAACATAATAAGAACTAAAGATCCAGAAAGATTGCCATCTTATAAAACCGTTCAGACTGCAAAAAAATGTTGTTACCCAAACAAAGAAGATATAGCTGGATAAAATCGCAAAAGCAGGTTATTTTTGGATTAGGACCTGAAGATCTACATGATTTGACTTTAGTTGGCAAGTGTGGGTTTGATGGGAGCTCCGGGCATTCATCTTATAAGCAACGATTTGTTGGCATGAAATCAGACGATTCTAGTGTTTTCATTTCTTCGATGGTTCCCCTTCAACTGTATTCTGAAAACCTTGAGAAAAAAATTGTTTAATGACAGAATCCGCGACCATCTTCTCCCAGATATTGCAAGCCAATAAAAATTATTTTTGCTAAGGAGTCAACCAAACTTGCGGTAAGTGAAAAAAATAGAATAGACACAGAAATTAGAGAATTAAAAAGTTCTATTGCAATAGTACAAAACCAAGTTTTAACAGTATCTCATACCCTTCATTTTACTATGGTAGATATGAAAGTATGCAACGCATTAGCCGATAACTCATCCACTCAACGTTGCTTCATATGCGGAGCAATATCAAAAGATTTTAATAATATTGATAAAATGTTAACTAGACCTTGTAATTCTTCAAATTTTGAGTTTGGGCTTTCTATTTTGCAATGCTGGATTAGAATATTTGAATGCCTCTTGCATATTGGTTACAAACTTCCAGTAAAAGAACGGCTGGTTCGAAATGAGAATAAGATTATTGTGATTGAAAACAAAGAACGAATACAAAGCGAATTTAAAAATGGCCTGGGGCTAATCGTTGACCGTCCAAAACCTGGATTTGGAAGTTCCAACGGTGGAAATACGGCCAGGAGGATTTTCGAGAATGCAGATGTATCTTCCGAAATAACTGGAGTTGACCAAAATTTAATATACCGACTGCATATTATTTTAATTTCAATTTCAAGTGGTTTTGATATAATCGTAGAAAAATTTACATTTTTTGCTATCGAAGCAGCAAGGTTATTTGTGTAAAAATATCCATGGTTTTTTATGCCTCCCACATTACACAAATTGTTTATCCATGGTCCGGACATTATTTCTTCGTTTTTACTTCCTATTGGACAGTTATCGGAGGAAGCCCAGGAGGCCCGTAACAAGGATTTTAAGAAATTTCGAGAGGGGTATTCTAGAAAAAGTTCACGACAAAAGGGCAATGAGGATGTTTTTAATCTAATGCTAATAACTTCGGATCCTTACATAACAGGTTTTAGAAAACTTCCAAAAAAACAATTTAAAGTATTCCCGAAAGACGTTTTAAGTTTAATAAATTGTCCAGATGTGTCCTTTTCTGACATTTCAATTACCGAAACTGATGACGAATATTCCGGGAGTGATTCTGACTTTTAGTTTGTTTTAGGGCTTTGTCTTTGTTAATTAAAATTTAATATTACTTTTTGAATTGTGCTTTTTTTTCATGTTTAAGTTGATTTTATAAAATTGTTTAGGTTTACCGAATATTCATTTAAATAAAAGTTCCTTATTTAAACTTATACAAAGCTTTTTATTTTATTTTAATCCCAATAAGTTTTAACAAAAAATAAAATAAAAAAATTATACTTACAATACTCATCGCATACCTTGCCCAAGGTGACAGATTTCTGATTACAGCTCTTTCTTAAGCTATTGGTCTGTCATGCGATTAAATGATATTGAACAACATTTGATTACGCAAAGGTGAAAATGGAATTGTAATCAGTCGTTCAAGTGTTTACAAAAATAAAAAAATACACAATTTTTATTTAAAAAAAAAAAAAAAAATATATGATGATGAAACATTTCACTACTTGGTTTGATTTTTGCTGTTCCTTCTCTCTCTTCCTCCGACATTTTATTTCCAGACAGGTACTTCCTGTTGCTTTCCTGAACATTAAGTAACTATGTATTATGTAATTATATCTCAAAATATGTAAGCCAACTTTTTTGGTCACCTAATCGTTTTTCTCAAAAGACTGTTGTTATAGGATAACATCTCATTATTTTAGTCCTTGGTTATATTTGGTATTGCTAATTCTATTAGAAACTTAAGTCATTCCAATTTTATGTATATTAAGTATGGTAGGGATATTACGTTCGTCTTTCTATTTGCAGACAAGTGTGTTTCTTCTTTGTCAAATTTACTCGTCTTTCTTGAGTGGTTTCATTATAAAATTTGCAGAATTTCCTTTTCAATTACCTCGAAGCGAGCCACACATATAAGTTTTAGTAGAGGGGATTGAGGGGTTAGTCTCGCTCCCCCACCCCTTTTTTCATTGGTCTCCCACTTCCCGCGCCTGTCCCTTCCACGCCTACTTGACTCTGCTTGATTCTGATTGGTCTTCCCCACTCTTACTTGTGCATCCGGAGGGAGATGTTTTATTTAAGTGCTAGCAGCCAACCCAACAGATCAATTCATTTTCATCTCTTAAATTTAGTCAGATGGGTTCGTTGAATACAGTACCTACCGAAGATATTATTGAACGTGTTGGTGAAGTTATTTGTTTAGCGCTAACGGCGCCATTGAGAGACATTCCGGTGGGTGATCTAAAATATATTTCTCTTAATTACTTAAGAAGATTTGTAGAGTCAGTGAAGTTGTTACAAATTTGGGAAAAGCTACCAGAACGCTATAGACGTGACAAGAAATTACAGTTACGGTTAGTTTACCGTGTTATACTCATCATAACCAAGAGGGTGACTGTATAGATGGACCACCGCGATCTATAAAAATGTGTTGTGGTCATGTGCAAGTTAGTGAAAGCTGTTAAAAAGTTAAGTAAGGAATTCTACTTGTTATCATTTTCTTATTGTCAGGATTCTATACAAAGCAGACCACAATGATGTCATTATTACGAGAAACTATCGAATGAATATGCGAGTGCTGCATCTGTATGTGACAAATATTGTGAAACATTAGATTTAATACAACTTATTAATGACAAAAGGGGATTGGGATTTGGTTATCATCTTCTTAAATTGAAAAAATATATTGAAGATCCCGTTCTAGTGAAAGACATTTTAAAAGAGGAAGAACTTTTAGTGTAATGATGGAGGAAGTTGTTAGAGAAATGTATGAAGAATTCATAATGTCTAAAGCTTGCTCTGAGTTTTATGCGTTTGACGGACAAAGCAGTGAAGCTCAAAACATTACTGTTTATTTGCACTATATGTTGAAAGAAAATTTATACATGATTTAAAACAATTAGAGCTAAGCGAACATATATTATGTATCAGGAAATATTTAACCAATAAAACAAATATATTTTAAAACTAATCGTTTTATTTCATACAAAAATAGTTATACAAATGAAAAACATTTGCTAATGCACAAAAACATGGATTTTTCTGATGATAAAAGCAGCATGGTTCCAATTTCTATAAAGCTGGCTGTTCATCAAATTCAATAAGTTTTTGAGAATATTTTCTGACAAACTCCGCCTTTTCTTCACCTTTCTTTCGGTTAAATTTCTGATAACATCTCGACATCTATGATAAGGAGTAAATCCTTCATCCCAATCGATAAATGATGATTGTTCATTAGCCAAATAGCGTTGCTGTATAGTTTTGATGGTAAATGATTCATAGGAAAGGGCGCTTTAAATATGTGGTGGCTGATTTTAAACCCATCGTATGCTGCCAATTCTTTAACAATTAACTTATTGTTCTCCACTTTAAATCCTTGTATATCTACAATTACTTTCATATTTTTAAATATTGAAATTTTTTTACCATTTCAAATTTTAATTGGTATTCTTCTACCTGTTTCTTTAACTCTTGTAATTTGTGTTGAAAAATGATTAACCGATGCATATAATCCATAATGAAAGAAATTTCTTTGTGTCATGCTATAAATATTAAAACTGACGCATGCGTATTAAAGTTGTTTAATTATTTTTGTTAGAGGATTATAGCTAAATATTTTATCGTGGAGGATGAGACAATAAACAGAGATATTTTTTTGAATATTTTCATTTGTTTCAAATTCAACTCTTATAACTACAGAACCACTTTGAAGCGATTCCTTCTGATGAGAGCAATCAATGTGTGAAATAGGGGAAGTTGTCTTAAATTTTTCAGGCGCAAAAATCCATAGTAAGAATTTCTAAAATTGGCAAACATTTCATATAGGGCAGATAATTTGTTGCCTTTAAAATTTAAATATAAATCGTGATATGGATATCTCTCAGAATTTAAAAAAATTCTTATGTTTGTTAGATCAACGTTATCAAATTGACTCATGTCCTTTTTTAATTTTCCTTTTCGATCTACTTGGAAGGCAATAACAGCATGACGGGGCGTCTCCAGTTTACTAGTTGTTTTTACCGGCCATGTATGACGCGCTGCTTCAGGTAATTCGGAATATTCAACACATTCCCAGCTTCGAAATCCTTACAATATTTCCTTGTTTGCTTCTAATATTTTCGTTAAGGCAAGTTGTTGAGGAATATCTACTTCGATATGTGGCACTTTCCAATACAATTTTTCAATCGTGACTTTTGGAGTAGGAAATTCTAATGTTTTGGGTTCCGTGTCATCTATAAAGAGCACAGCATCTAAATCATTACTTGCTCTGATGAGTACTAATTCTTGCTTCACACTTAAAAACTTTTTTTTATAATCCTCGAAGAATCCAAGTAGCATCTTTAGGGGTATCGATACATTAAATTTACCTTTATCATCTACCAAAATTGTCTGCTTCATTTCTGTTGGGAAACCACCCAGCATTGTGAAGCTTTACGCTTTCATTGTTATTGAAAGATAAATATCCCTTGAGTGTTGATGTTAAACCAACATTTCTTACAGAGTCTACAGTTACTCCATTTAATTCATAACGTATTTCTCGAAACAAAAACGCAATACCATTGTTGACAAATATTAATTTTTTTGTATATTTTCCTTCTTGATTAGCGAGATTTCCCTCTATATATAGAATATTTTCTGAAGGTAATGTGTTAATTCTTGGATTGGAATACGTATTTCATCATTATAATCAAATTTTGAAGAAGTGAATGGTTGATAGGTATGTAATTCGGAGCCAATTACAGAGTTGTCAACATATAGACTTTCATTAACGTTTAAAATATCCATTATTTAAAACTTTAAAACCCAACGATTTATTAAAATCTAAAAGGTTTCCTATTGAATCATCTTTTGTAAAATCAATTTCTTTACTGCATTTAATACTGCATTTTAGGGTATGAGATTTGTCGTTAATCTAAACGAAGAGGGTTCTATAATAAAAATTTCATGCAGTTTGTTATTTATCAATGTACTTAAGTCTTTTATGTCATAAGTTCCATCCGGAATAACAATCACCTTACCATCTACGTAAATTTTATTGTTTCCATCCTCTATATTAGGGATACTCATAAATGACTCAAAATCAGCTAAACCTAATAAATATTGCTTTTCGTCATCCAAATAGATGGGAGGATTAAAATCAGATGAAAAAATAGAAGAATTCCCTGTAAGCGTAAATGTTGTAGACATTCTGTTAATTTTTAAGAAATGCCGTAATAATTTATTTCATGTGCTTATATAGAAAACTAGGAGCTAGCTGTCCACAATTATAGTTATTAAATTTTGGTTTGACCTCATAGGTGTAATATATATTTACACCCTTACTTGTATTAAAATAATGGATCAACTCAAGAGGTGGTTGAGATCACCATAACTATCAAAATATACGACATCTTTTTGCTTATTTATGTAAGCTACCCAATGAGAACCATCATTTTTTTCACTGTCCAAATTAACAATACCAGTTTCGTTTGTCTAATTTTTCGCGGGAGATTATCATGCATAAAAATACCTCTGAAGTTAGGTATCTCTAAAATGTTTGCATATTTCATTATATCAATGTTGGTTAAAGCTCTTTGCGGAAAATTTATTTGAGCTTTTTTTTTAATGTTTTTTTTTACAGAGCCCCCTTTATAGGGCTTAATGAGCAATCCTTTTCGTTTTCTATATGGCTTTACAAATAGACCTTTTCCGGCTGCAACGTTTTCCATAGCTTTGTTATGACGTTGAGTTTCTTCAAGCAATTGTCTTGATGCTTTTACATCATTAACAGCTTTAGCACTTCCGGCTGCACCACCTCCCAATGCACCAAGGGCACCCAAAATTGGAAGCAAAAGAGGTAAAAACTACCAATTTTTTTTGGAGTTTTTATAACGCGTTTTTTTATCCTGAGTTTTCGTTTGGATGTCTTAACACCCATACCAAACTTATTTTTTCCTATCATAATACCTGTAACCATCAAAGCTGCAGTTTTTTCACCCAGCGAGGAATCCTTAGCCTTTACTCTTTGCCAAGCCTTATCTGCTAGAATCTTATCTGCTTCGTGTCTGTTTGATAAATCGTTAGATTGCGAGTACGCTATGTCAAGATCTTTACAAGCATCGTCTAAAGGATTTATGCCACAATAACCTACTTAACCCCTTCGCTACCAGAGCGATTTCGCTATCTACGATATTATACCAGATTTGACAAAAAATTAAAAATTGATTTTTTTGGGTTTTTGTTTTTTTTTATTAACTTACAATGCAAAAACATATTTTAAATGAAAAAATATTTATTTAAAATGAAAAAAAAAAAAGACTGAAATAAACAAAGAAATGAACAATAAAATAAACAAATTTTAAACAAAACAAGAACAAGATGTATAAAACTTAGAATAAAACATCAATTACAAAAACAGGAGAAGCTCAGTTTTCGTTTAAAATTAAAAAATACAAATAAAAAATAAAAAAATTGTATAAAAAAATAAACGCAAAAACAAACTGTAAACAAAACAAAAACTCTTATATAATAACAGAATCTAAATTAACATTTACGAACAAAGTACAAATAAAAAATAAACAAAAAAAGAAATAAATGAATAAACAAACTTTATTCAAAAACTCCTAAAAAGAAAATTTAAATTCGCGTTCAAAATAAAACAAACTCTGAAAAAAAACCAGAACTCTTATAAAACAACAGGATCTATATTTGCGTTCACAATGAAAGTACAAATAAAAAATAAACAAATAAATGAATAACAAATTGTAAACAAAACAAGAACTCTTATATAATAACAGGATCTAAATTAGCATTTACGATCAAAGTACAAATAAAAAATAAACAAACAAACAAATATATGATTAAACAAACTTGAATCAAAAACTCCTATATAAGAAACAAACTAAATTCGCGTTCAAAATAAAACAAACTCTGAACAACACATGAACTTCTAAAACACAACATAAAACTAAATTTGGCTTAAAAAAATTAAATAAAACAATTGTACGAAAACATTGAGTTAGTAACCATGGTACCGATCAAAGTGTTCTTTAGAACATAAATAAATTGGAGCGTTGGGACAACGATTGCAGACATTACTTGTGAACATTCTTTTTTTATTGACGCTGTAACAGATTCTGCAAGTTCCTCTTTTCCTACGGATTCCTGGTTCTCTGGGTACTGAATGTCAAATGTGCTTTATTTTTTCCTCCCTTTTTTTATTATTTTTTTTATTGTTAGATTTCAATTTTTTGTAGCCGTCAGAAAACTCAAATAATAGTTCATCAATTAGGAGTTTTGTAAAATCTAATACGTTAGTATTCTTTCCACTTGAATGGCAATACATCACTCGAGAATTTAGTACCATTCGTTGTATGATATGCATTCCTATTTTTTTAAACCAACTGTAGCTTTTTCTGGTACAGATGTAAGGTTCTATATCCTGGTCCACGGCGTCCACAGCTCCCATATTCATATTATAATGATCAATAGTTGATGGTTTTTGAATTGTAATATTGGAAGAAGAAGCTGTTTGGTAGCGAGATTTTTCAACAAATCCGCTTGTATGTTTGGTGCTCAATAAGTAGACATCTCGTTTATCTTTATACCTCGTTACTAATACGTCTCCCTTTCTCGCAAAACATGTCTGAAATGTTTGTAAAGGTACTTCAGTTAATTCTTTAAGCACACCTCTATTGGATCGAATAGTACCAGTGACATACGTGTTTTGAGTTAGTAGAAACTCTGCTAATCTTAGAGACATGTACCAGTTATCGATTACTAACTCTCTCCCTTCATTTAAGAAGTTCTGAGACAAAAACACAACTATTCTTTCAGAGAGACTCAACAAATTTCCGTCTGGGATGTGATCAACTTTATATATGTCTTTCCCAAAGTATAAAGTAAAATTGTAGGTATAGCCCCGCAAAGAAGGGTCACTCGGGCAGACACAAAATAACTTCATCCCAAAGCGTGATCGTTTCATTTTTATAAACTGCTTAAAATGCAGCCTGCCCTTATACAAGACTAAACATTCGTCAAGGGCGATAATTTCCCCCGGATTCACAAGGGTCATACAGTTTTCCTTGATGTACGCAAAGAACATAGCTAATCGCGTAATTGGTCTTCCTTGGACAAAAGCCTTCGGATCACTAAATCTCAAAAATTTCAGAGTCGAAAAAAATCTTGATCTGCTCATGACCTCTGCGCAAAATATATGTGGTCCACCGAAGAGGAAATCTCGACTCCAATAATCTGTGATTTTTGGATAACGTACAATGCCCATATATAAATTCATAGCAAGAAACGTATACATATAAGGAGTCGTAACATCCTTCCATAAAATTCCGTTTACCTTTTGAGTTCCATTTTCAACTAAAAACATACCTGCTCGTTCATTTGTCCATTGGCACATATCCTGTACAATTTTCTCAGACATAAACGCTTAAAAGCATTCCAAAGGGGTCCTTATGTTCTCCAAATTTACAGCAGGATGAAACCCTTGAAAACTGCATGTAAACGGAAAATTTCTAGACTGTCTAGTGTCCTGTAAACAAGATATTTTTTTTAGCAAATTGTACAAACACCAATTCAAAAAATATTTACCGAAAATGGGTCTGTAACCACAGAAAAATCGCCCATCATTACGGGTTCCCCGTCAGAATAATCGGATATGCTGGAGAGACTGTTATCGTCATCATCCTCATCCGTGTCTGGCACGTATTCAGAGCCAGAGTCCTGAAAAGGCTCGCTATCGCTTGAACTAGACATTTTTTAGAGCAAACGACTACACCCCAAGAAAGCAACAATTATACTGAACAAAAATCGGGTAGCGTCCGGGCGATTGCTTTTGATTTGCACACACGCCGCCGGCGTGACCTTGAAAGGACCAATCAGAAATTGACTCCTCCTATAAAATTTTGCTATACCACGGCTAAAACACTATCAACGAAACTATACTGACCCGTAAAATAAATAATAGTGCGACTAAAAAACGTGTAGCCATAGTGGCAACATGGTATATTTGAGAATATACATTTGTTGCCACTATGGCTACATGGTAGTGAAGGGGTTAATCTTTTTCCCAACTTTGTTCCCGGACCGCAATAGTTATAACCAGGAATGTGTAGTTCAACAGGTAGGCTATTAATATGTTTATTTACTAAACCCGTACCTTCCTTCTTGCTCTTCTGATTGAATGTAATCGAGTAAGGGTTGTGTATGATCATTTTATAGTCGTCTTCTATAAATAGTAAAACGGACAGCAAATTCACTTGGCTGTTTTTTTTATAAATACATATTATTTAGAATGTTATGTCGGTTATTGTTGACGATGTAGATTGAAAAGCAAGCTTTTTCTTTACCTATTAAAAACCATGATGAAAAAATCTTAAACAAACCATTTGGAAAATATGGCGATCTCTTTAGTGGACAATCAAAGAGATTTCTTGTTGTAGGAGCATCAGGGGTTGGCAAAACGAACTCCATTCTCACATTACTTGAACATCCAAGCGGAATAAGATTCGAAAATATTTATTTATAATTACTTAAAATCGTTACATCAACCCAAGTATGAGTATTTAAGAAATTTGCTAAAACCTATTAAAGAGATTGGTTATTTTGAATATGACAATGATGAAAATATTATATCCCCTCACGATATTAAACCAAATTCATTATTATATTTGATGACATTCCATGTCAGAATCAAACTGTTATAAGGGACTATTTTACATTTTACTTATACGTGAAAATGCAAATCTCTTAATTTTATTTAAACAGAACCTAACTAGTTTAAAACACATATATATGTTATATCCGTTTCCCATGACCTTCCACGTGCCTCCAGAATGTCGCCACATATTATCACACAGTTGCGTCATTCACAGAAACCAACATCAGCAGTTTCCAAGAATTGCGACAGTACGCTCAAACACCGTCAGCAGTCTCCATGGAAGCCAGCGGATGCTTGCCGGTTTCCCACGTACCTCAGCAAGATTTTTAATATAAATAGACTATGTAGATTTTATTAAGGACAGTATAATATTATTCTTTTAAGTTGTAACAATAATTAATGTCCATTTGATTTTCAAAGTTGTGAACATATTGTTTTATTTTATTTTAATAAAAAGTGTTTTTAAAAAGTGAATTTTTCAAATAGTGAGATAACAATTTGGCGCAGTCGGTAGGATTCGTTTAAACGCTATTAGAACAAGAAAAAGGTCTAACTGGTAGCGGCGGATTCCAATCCTTTAACGAAACAAAAGGAACCTGAGAAGTCCTCACTCGTAAAGCTTGGAGCCACATCGAGAACAAGACAACCCAGATGCAGATTACGATTACGTAAGAATCGTCTCGTATTTGATTTTATTTTTCTATACTGTTCGATTTTTCAAATAGGATTTAAACATATTATTACTTCCCTTACCATTTGTTTTCTTAAATTACAAAAAGGAAAACTATTTATTATTTTTGTTAAGATATTCTCAATAACTTAACGTTTTTATTTTACTCGTTTTTGATAAAACCTTTTTATTTTTAACGCATCTACATTTAAAATTCAAAATGTCTCTCGATAATACCCAAACAACCATTGAAATTGAACCTTATAAACTTTCTGAAATTTTTTCCATTGTACCCGAATTTGAAGGTGATCAAATTTCTTTAAGCAATTTTATAACCGCATGCGATTGTGCATACGACATGGCAACAACGCAACAAAAAGTGTTTTTAGTTATTCACATAAAAAACAAGCTCCGTGGTAGAGCAGCTCAATTAATTAGTTCAAGGAATCCAAGTTCATACCTTGAAATTAAACAATTGTTAAATTTACACTTCGGTGATTCAAGGGATCTTACTTCCCTTATACACGATCTGCAGCGATTAAGACAACTTCCTAATGAGTCGCCCCTTACATTCTTTAATCGACTTCAGGTCCTGAACGCTAAAATGCATGCCAGCATACAAAAGTCCCCACTCCTACATTCAAAAGAACAAAAAGATGCTCAGACCATGTTAATTGAAACTATGACTCTTAATACACTTCTTACCGGTCTAGAGCCACGCCTAGGACAACTTATCCGTGCTAGTAATCCAACGTCACTTTTAGAAGCACAATCAAGAATTCGGAGAGAACTTCAGCTTTCGTATTTCGAAAATCAAAAAGTTAATAAACCAACTATTCCGAAACCCAGTCCTCAGTTACCTAGACCACACCAGCCACAACAATTAAAGTGTTCCAATTGTAACAGAATTGGTCATACAATATCTCAGTGCAGGCAACTTTCTTCTAATTTTCCCCAAAATAATAATTTCCAACGACCCATAACAAATTCTAATTTTCAAAGACCCGCAATAAACTCGAATTCTCAAAGATCACAATATCAACCAAATTTTTCGCAACAAAATAGACCAAATAATCCTAGCCAAAATACAAACCAAGCACAATTTAGGCCATCAATAATTCAAAGAAATCCCAATTTTCAACCAGCTAAGACGCATCATGTTAATACAAGACAAGAATGCTCCTCAGAGAATTATTTGCCCGAATACGATCAGTACACCGCCGAAAACGGCAATCCCGGTTTTTACGATTTTTTCCAACCAGAGGAAGAATCTTACCAAGATATAAACTATTCAAATGACACTAGTAATTACCAGGATTTTCTTACACCCCTTACGAATACCGACCCTCCAGACAATTCACCCCAGAACCCAATGACCGAGATCCAATCGAGAATAGAAACACTAAATCTAGAGAATATGGATCCAAATCTCAATTTCCCGGAACAAGCGTTTCTTTAAGTCCTCTTCTTACTGTAAATTCCAAGAATCTATATTATATCGATGACGCATCAAAACAATTCAAACTTCTCATTGATACCGGTGCAGGCATTTCTATATTTAAGGAAAACACCGTACAAAAATTTCCTACACGATTTCCCGAAAATGTCACTATTCAGGGAATTACCGATGAAAAACTTTCAATATCCCAATCTACACTCATACCTTTTACTATTGGTGATCCACACAAAGTGTATATTTGCAATTTAGATATAGATTTCGACGGTATATTAGGATTGGATTTCTTGGAACATTATGAATGTATTGTAGATCTGAAATCAAAACAACTTATTACAAATTTTAAAACTATGCCCCTTCACAAAGTAACCACAACTACAGCCATATCAGATGTACAAGAATGCATTAAAAACCGTAATAAAATTTCTATAGAGGCTAGAACTGAAAAAATTTTCAAACTCAAGTGCGAACTATTTAATACGGATGCTATACTTCACGCATATGTCAAAGAAAATGTTAGATTGCCAAATGCCCTGGTTAAGGTTAATGAACGCGGTGAATTTTTTACATCTATAATTAACTCAAATGCTATAGAAAAAACAATCGACTTTTCAAATTTAAATATCGAACCTTTTGACCCTGGAATTGATACTGAAACAATTTTTAACTTAAATACCTACCCTATACAAAACGCAGTTTTAGATAGGCGCTCAATTATTAAAGACCAGTTACGCACCGAACATTTAAACAACGAAGAAAACGATTTAATAACTAACCTATGTCTCGAATTTTCCGATATCTTTTATTTAGAAGGCGATAATTTATCTTTTACCAACGAGATCAAACATTCTATAGATACTAATAATTCAAGGCCCGTATTTACCAAATCATATAGATATCCTCACATTCATAAAGAAGAGGTAAAAAGCCAGGTAAATAAAATGTTAGAGCAAGGAATTATTCGCCAGTCCATCTCTCCATGGTCCTCCCCGGTTTGGGTTGTTCCCAAAAAATTGGATGCCTCCGGAAAACCCGAATGGCGTGTAGTTATAGACTACCGCAAGCTGAACGAGCTTTCTATAGCTGATAAATATCCTCTTCCGAACATTTCCGACCTTCTCGATCAATTAGGGAAATGTCAATATTTCACAACCCTCGACTTGGCTTCTGGTTTCCACCAGATCGAGATCAATCCAAAAGACATCGAGAAAACTGCCTTCTCTGTTGAAAATGGCCATTACGAATTCGTCCGTATGCCATTCTGTTTAAAGAATGCCCCGTCCACATTCCAAAGAGTCATGGACAACATCCTTCTCGGTATTCAAAATGAACGTTGCTTAGTGTATATGGATGACATCATCGTGTACTCTCCAACAATACATGAACATATTTCAAGACTAACAGAAGTCTTCAAGCGTCTCCGCAAAGCCAACTTAAAGATCCAACCTGATAAATGCGAATTCCTTCGAAAGGAAGTTGCTTATCTAGGACACCTTATTACCCAAAGTGGAGTAAAACCTAATCCAAGCAAAGTTGAATGCATTCAGAAATTTCCTATGCCAACAAATCCTAAAGAAATAAAGTCATTCTTAGGTCTTGCTGGATATTACAGACGCTTCATCCCAAATTTTGCCAAAATATCAAAACCCCTGACCAAGTTATTACAAAAGGACGTCCCATTCACATTCGACGCGGAATGCAAAACCTCATTTTCTGACCTGAAAAAGGCACTTACATCGGACCCAATCTTAATTTACCCCAATTTCGAAGAAACTTTCTTGCTAACCACAGACGCTAGCGCATTCGCTATTGGAGCCGTCTTATCTCAAGGTCCCATCGGAAAAGATCTTCCGATAGCATATGCATCTCGAACTCTGTGTAGTGCTGAAACAAAGTATTCTACCATAGAAAGAGAATTATTAGCCATTGTATGGGCTGTCAAACACTTCAGACCATATCTTTTTGGTCGAAAATTTGTTTTGGTAACAGATCATCGCCCTTTGACTTGGCTATTTTCAATTAAGGACCCCGGCAGTCGCCTAGCTCGCTGGCGCCTTAAACTCGAGGAATATGATTACAAGATTGAATATAAACCCGGCCGAATAAACAAAAACGCAGACGCCTTATCACGTATTAAAATTAACCATTTTAAAAATTGCTCAGATTTTCAATCAACCATCGCTATTTACGCCTCAAATGAAGACGACTTTAATAACAGACCCTCGACCAGCAAACAAAATTCATTTTCAGAAATAATAACCGAAAACGATCTAGACGATAATGAAATAACCGACGAATACAATAGATTTGTTAATTTATACAAGACAAAATCAATCATCGATTATTCCAAAATCGAAATTTCCAATGATCAATTTTTGGACAAATCAAACAAAAATATTGTCACTTTCTTTTGGCAAACTAAAATGGAAGATTTTCATTTTAAAATTATAGAGGACCTATTTGAGGAAAACTATGATTTTGCCCCGCTTACGGTAAACACCCTGTCTAGTAAGAGTGTAAAGGACCGCAAATATTTCATAATACCCTTGTCGTATAATACTGATACCGTAGTCCAGCAGCTTTTCTATATTATCTATAAATGTCAAGATAAATTCGATCTTTCTAAAACCTATTGTATCGAAAATAATTTACAACTTCCCATCCTCGAAATATTTTCATTCATTTTCTCTGATAAAGATATTAACTTAAAAATATGCCATAACCTCGTAAGAACCCCAGACCCGGATGAAATACCCACAATTTTAGATCAACACCATACTGGCAAAAAGAATCTTCATCGCGGTATTAACGAAACTGTCAAACGCATTCGACAAAAATACAATTGGACCGGACTAACTAAAGATGTCGAAAAACTCATTCGAAGCTGTGAAATCTGCCAAAAAGTTAAAATCTGTAGGAAAAATCTTAGTACGCCCCTAGTCATAACAGAAACTCCAAAAACTGCATTCGAAAGAATCAATATTGACATCTTCGAGTATCCAACTCGTAACTATGCCCTTACGATCCGAGATGAGCTAACCAAGTTCACACAGGCGTACCCAACGTCGGATAAAAAAGCCTCAACGATTGTCAATACACTCCTGCTATTCTTTCAACATTATGGAACTCCCCTACGGATCCACTGTGACCATGGCCGTGAGTTTGATAACATTAATGAAAGACCTGTGCACACTCTATGACGTCAAGTTAACCTTTTCAAGTGTTAGCCATCCGCAATCAAATGGATCGCTCGAAAGATTCCACGCCACTTTAACCGAAATGATTGGGATTCACACAGCAGAACATCCCGAGGAACACCCATTCAATATCCTCCCCTATTCAGTCATCTGTTATAATAACACAAAAAACAAAACTCATGGATTCACCCCTTATGAGCTGATATTCGGCCATACGTCTAGCCGACCCCCAGAAACCTTATATAATCAAGAACAACTTATCTCCAAATACATCCGAAATCTAAATAATAAAATGGAAACATATTACAAAATCGCACGAGCTAGAACAAACGCCCAAAAGGAAAAATCAAAAATCAGATTCGATCAAATTCAGTCTCCGATAAACAACCCGATTATAAAGTTGGTGACAAAGTATATGTCAAAGAATCGCAAATTAAAGACAAAAGTGAAAATAAATTCAATGGCCCCTTTCAAATTATCGAACTTTACCAAACTTCAGCTAAACTTAAAAACCTTTCTACAAACCAAATTTCCAAAATAAATTTTGATAGGCTAAAGACATACTATGACTAGTCTATTTTTTTTTCCAGACTCCTTTGGCTTATTCCAGCCGTCTTCTCCCAATACTTCTTCACACCAATCAACAATACCGTTGGACTATTTTACCATGAGGAAAATTTTGTCAAAATTACTAACGATAAGTGGACGTTACTCGTATACAAAGATTTACAACCCCTTAAAGAAACTATACAAAACAACGACAAATTACTTACTACACTCAGTGACGTGTTGAATGACCCATCCCCTAGAACTGTATCTTTTAAAATAGAAATTAAAACACATTTGAGCTTATTAACCCAAATTTCAAACGCAGTTAATCAAAAATATAGAGAAATCATGGCAGATACAAAAAAGTTATCTTATAGGAACAAACGCGGATTAATAAACGGCATTGGTAGTATTTTTAAATCTATCACAGGCAATTTAGATTCAGCCGATGGCGAATATTACAATGCATGTATAAACAAAATCACGCGAGATGAACGCGACTGACATAGATATTATACAGAGCGCTATCATGAACATATCTGATGACTTAGCGTTTTACGAAGGGCAAATTAAAACTCTAAATCTTTGCGAAGCTTTAATGGAAAGTTATGTTTTTCTAGAAGATTCTTTAAACGATATTATAAATGCCATCACATTCGCTCGTTTGAAAATTCTTCATAGTTCTATAATAACTCCAGGAGATTTGATCACTTCTCTCCAAGGGATATCGCGTTCTCTATCAAAAAAATAATCTTCCTCTCCCTATATATTCATCAAATATTGCCAATTATATTGACTTAATTGAATTAGAATCATACCAGTCCGATAATAGGATTGTGTTCGTTCTTAAAATTCCTCTAACTGAACCAGAATCATACACTTTGTATCGAATTTTTCCTATTCCTATTATGGACAATCGAACAGGTCTTTTTCACATAATACCAACAACAAAAAAATACATTGCGCGAGATGACGACACCTTACTATATGTACTACCACAAGACATCTCCAGCTGCAAGCCACTCGAGACGCACACTAAGATCTGTTCAGACCTTCTGCAATATCCAATCGACAGTGATGCTATCTGCGAAGCACAGCTACTCAGGCAACAGAACATACTACCGAAAACCTGTCAAACATCGATATTGCTAGTCACCGATTACCACGTCCAAGAGATCTCCACGAACTACTGGCTTATCTCAGTTTCCGAGCCACTTCCTGTAACCGTAAAATGTGGAACCAGGAATATAGAAACCCAGATCCTGAAGACGAACTCCCTTCTTAAGTTACAACCAAACTGTAACGCTTTTATTGGAAGCACAAGAATTCATTCCAAGTACCTGGTGGAGGAATATAAAAATGTAACCTATAAAAGCCATCCTGTTCAGATTCCTTTCGAATGCTGCAAACAGTTCCCAGAACGGTCTCAAATCCCAAAGCTCAAACCCTTGAAGCTCAGCAACATCAATGCCGATGACCTGAACGTTGCTCAACACCGCCTAGACCAATACTCAGAAGAGCTAGACAAGTTGATGAAAGAACCCTTCATAACCAAACATATCCATTGGTTTACGATACTCACAATATCAATGGTCGTTGGAATGGCAATCCTCTACATCCTCTGTAAGTGTAGACGTAAGAAGCCACTGAAACTGTCCATAACTGGTAGTCAGGATCCTCCATCACCTCCCAGGCCTAGTCCGAAGCGCTTTGCCCCATACCAGTTGAGAAGACTAATACCAAAAAGGCGAACTAGCATCCATCCAGAAAATACACAAGAAGAGGAAGAAGCATTTGAACTTCAGTCCTAAAAGTAGCTGCAAAGCACCAACTTTTCACTAAAAGGGGAAGCTGTTATATCCGTTTCCCATGACCTTCCACGTGCCTCCAGAATGTCGCCACATATTATCACACAGTTGCGTCATTCACAGAAACCAACATCAGCAGTTTCCAAGAATTGCGACAGTACGCTCAAAAACCGTCAGCAGTCTCCCTGGAAGCCAGCGGATGCTTGCCGGTTTCCCACGTACCTCAGCAAGATTTTTAATATAAATAGACTATGTAGATTTTATTAAGGACAGTATAATATTATTCTTTTAAGTTGTAACAATAATTAATGTCCATTTGATTTTCAAAGTTGTGAACATATTGTTTTATTTTATTTTAATAAAAAGTGTTTTTAAAAAGTGAATTTTTCAAATAGTGAGATAACATATATAATGACCATTGCATGACGGATATGACATTTGAGAAATTTAAAGCTCTCTGTAAACACTGTTGGAAAGAAGACTACGGTTTCGTTGTAATCGATAAGGACTGTCCCTTAAATTCTGGCAGATATAGAAGCAGGTTCGATTCATTCATACACTTATAAACATGGATAAACGACTAGCAAGAGAGTTAGTTAAATCAAGAAGAGTAGTAAAACAAAAATATCAAGCATTAGTCAGAAGCCTCAACGACTCAAAGCCAATTAGAGAAAACATATAAACCGATAACACAACCATTACAGCAATTAATTTCAAATATTGCAAAAACGGAACCAACTGACATAAAAAAGAACCACATACTTTTAAGGAATTTTATAGTACTTCTACTCCAACAAGGACAGCTAAGAGAAAAACCGGGAAAACTCCCGTTTTACCCACTGAGTTACCATCATTTTTTGATAGGAGTATTGCATCGACTAGTAATTTCCCTACCATTCAAGAAACAAGCACAGTAGCTGAAACTACACCCCCATCGGGTGATAGTACTGTAGAGAATTTAAATATCTCTGATAATTTAGAGCAAACTAGACAAACAATTCAACAATACGTTGACACTCCGGGATATAAAGATTGGTTGGAAGATTTTGATGAATTGCCAAGAAAATATATCGATGAAGGAGTTAGGGATACAAGACATATATTTGATCACAATTATGGTATTGTTCATGATTTGGAAACAAACAAATTTCTTTTAGGGACAACAATGAAACCAGTTGAAATTATTAATAAAAATATAAAAGTTGAGAGTGTAACCTACAAAGGCACTCCAGGTTTATATGAATTACTTTTTAAAAAAGAACCTATTGGTTACAAGAAAGAAGAATTAGATCAGTACCTTGAACTTGCTCATTACGGTCGTGATTTCTGCGATATGCATTAGTTCTTGATAGAATGTCCATATTCTATCAAGAACTAATGCATATCGCAGAAATCACGACCGTAATGAGCAAGTTCAAGGTAACGGTTCAGTCAAATATATAACTATTATAGAACCGTACTTACAAACCAAAGGGGTAACGAAAACAAAAAATATTAAAACACCTGCAAAAAATCTCATAGAAGCATTTAGTAGACCTAAGGCTCCATATAGGCAAACAAGCCAGAAACTGGGAATGGGGATATTGAAACTTAACAAAACAGATACGGACCATGTATATTGGGACAACATCAACGAACTTGTTGATAGACTTAGACTTTTAATGGCTTCTCGGGTTGCCGGGCATACTGGACATAATAATGAAATAATCTTAATTATTGAAGAACTACGAGAAGCCAAAGTAATTCTATAAATAAAAGTTTTTGAAGTAAAAAGCAACAGTTGCATATTATATATTGAGTATGTCGGTAAATAAATTTGGAACTCATATCCTAAATGCCAATGAAGACTTATATTACTTTTGCATCCTTCCCATGGTTCTTGGACATTCGACAAAATCAATTAATCTACCAAATGGTGAAACAAGACGTTATTTTACTATTAGCGGCGATGAAACTACTTTAGCGTTTCCATTTCCAGAAGCAGAAGTGATAAAAGTTCACTGTAATAAAGACATAGATTTTATCATTATTTAGTTGAAATGCAACCTTACTTAAAATTTAATAGAGGATATAAATATATATATTAGTGGTAATCAATACTTTTTCTAAATTCGTTTGGGCACTACCTATTTTGTAAACTGGTAAAGAGGTGGCTGTAGCAATGAAAAAAATTCCCAAAGACTTAAAAGAAGCCTCTAAACACCTGCAAGGCGTTCCAAAAAATATACAAACAGATAAAGGAACAGAATTTTATTCCAAAGATTTTCAGACGCTAATGGAACAGTTTAAAATCAATCACTATAGTACTTTTTCTAATATGAAAGCAAGTATCGTTGAGCGAGTGACCCGAACATTAAAAAATAAAATGTGGAAAAAGTTTAGTCTTCAAGGAAATTATAAATGGTTAGATATATTGCCTGATATTGTTAGTATGTACAATAATACAGTACACTCTACAATTGGTAAAAAACCTAATGCTGTTAATAAGGGAAATGAAAAAAATATATTGAAATCATCATTTACTCATATGAAAACAGTTGATCCTGATTTTTTTCTAAAGGGTACACACCTAACTGGTCAAATGAAATTTTTAGAATAAAAAAGTTACAACTTACAAATCCTGCAACCTATTTACTTGAAGATGAAAACAAATCAGAAATTCAAGGAGGCTTTTACGGAAAAGAATTACAAAAAGTCAAACATTCAGACATATACTTAATGGAAAAAGTAATAAGAAGAAAAGGAAATAAGGTGTTAGTTAAATGGTTGGGATTAGACAAAACACATAACTCATGGATATTAAAAAAGGATATTTTGTTAAATATTCATCAATAAAACACATTTTTTTATATTAATATTGTTTTATTTTATAATCCTATTTAACATATTATTTAAAACAGGTTTTAAAATAATTTCACATAATTCAATTCGTCTTTTAAAATGTTGTTGGTCTACAAACTCTTGAGGCGACATACGGGATTTTCTATATGCAAACGTCCATGCATGCATCGTATGAAGTTGATTTTTAGTTTCATCAAAACTTACTGATTTCTTCATAATATTTTCTTTCTCTTAATTTTTATTCGAGCTGGATTGGATGCATTAGTAATAATTCCAGCATAGTACAAACATTCTCACTATTGGGGTTTTCACTTGGCGACAGAGTATCATATACTTTTTGAAGACAATTGGTTTCGGAAAACAGACTGTTCTTAAAAATGTCGAAGTAACTGTTAAATTGCTGTTTTTGTAAAATATTTAATCTGTATTCGATTAAAGGTATTTATTCCCATAATCTGCACACAGTTTCATTTCCAACACAGACGTAATCATCACGTTTTGTAATCCTCACTATTGGCATTTCACCAAATTTCTCAAAAGGAATGGACATATTTTTCAAAAATATAGTTTCTTGAAAGGCGTTTGATGAGAAAAAGTAATTTGTTATAACACCCTGATATTTTAGTAGGTCTTTCCAATCATCCTTACTTAGAACAATAGATTGGTTCTTGTTTTCACCAAATTCAACACATGGCGTAAAATCACTTTCTAAACACAAACCAATATTCACAAACTTTTATTTGGATTTATTTAAAGGGTACTGTTTAGAATTTACTATGGTTTGTTTTTCGATAGAATGTATAGATGTTTTAAACACATTGGACGTTACTCTCTGAGGGCTGAACATTATGAGACCGTAGAATATAGAAACTAACTGAATAATGATTTGCGGCACATTTTTATAGTCTACTGTCCCCTTCACTTAAATGGAGGAGAGAGATTACTTAACGTTGGTGGAGATAAAAATTAAACTACAAAAAATCAAATACTAAAACTTTTAATTCAGGTTTTCAAATACATTACAAAAGCAACGTAAGATGAAATAATTGATATTAAAGTCAGAAACAATAATATTATATAAAAATATACATAATTACAATTATGTTTTTTATGAACAAATTCTATCCATTCTGAATAAATGACAGGCTTTTTATCAAAGAAATATTTAATCTTCATATAATTATTAACACTTAAATCATAATATTATAAGTAAACAAATGTGAGTTTCCATCTATGTAAATCATTCTCATTTGCTTATAACAATCAGTTTCATTTTTATTCTTATTGATGCACACGTCGGCTCTAATTGTGTTAGGAATATGGTTAACATATAGTATTCTGCCAACAAGGGAGACTAACACGACTAATGAAGTAGCAGTCATTGTTCTAAAGCAACTAAATAATACTGTTTGTTACAACATTTTATATATTCACACAAATTAGTGAAACAGATCATCAATGAAACAAATTTTATAAAACTTGACAACTTTAACTTCCTTTTCCAATTTCAAAACCGGATAACAATTGTGTATCAAAACCACTTTTATTGCGAATCTCTTCTAAACATCGTCTTTTAGATTTGGGTTCTTGTTCAGATTGTAAAATAGATAAATTTTTAATCATTGATTCTATATGGACAATATATTTGTGACCCCATGCTAAAGTTTTTGTGGTATTTGAAAGACGATATCTTTTATCGTCATGACTTGTCAAGGCTAGTTTGTTAATCAAATTCGCATAAATATTGTGTAGATGTGACTTAAAAACATACATTGTGCAGTATACTTTTTGACCTTTTTCCACAACATCTTTATAATCTGATAAGTTTAATTGTTTTTCTACGGCCGATTAAGAATACCTTTTGCCTTTTGTCTAAACTATCTTTGGTTTTTACACAGTATGCCTTAGCACCGGTACCAAAAAAACTTTCTAAAGGTACACCTTTATATTCATCCTTAAATTTACCAACCACTGATGTGGATATCGGCATATTATGATTATTTGGTTCAGGATAGTTAGAGGTGTCAAATTGATCCAGATTTTGCTTCATATCTTCATAAAAATTTTCCGTTTCAATTTCTAGTATTAAAGAATCAGTATCAGTGTACAATAAACTTACATTATCTCCATATTTTAATTTTAAATATCCGTAATAAAAATCATACATTACAGTTTTTGCAATATCCAATATACTCATTCCAACATAAATGGGCTTATTATATTCGATACATATCTTTTGAAGTTGAATAGCTACTAGATTTTCTGAAAAAAATTTTAAATCTTTAAATTGAGGTTTTGCAATTAATTTCTCAGCACCTAATTTGTTTCGCTCTCTCTCCCATTGAGTTACTAGCTTAATATCTACTCGGTTATCGACATTCTCCATAGTTTTACCAAAAATACTGTTATTTGCCAATTTGTACGAATTTTTTTTCAAATTTGTTTTTTGAAGCATTTCGTAAATTAGTATTCAAATTAATATATTTAGCTAACCATGGCGATTGTGTAAATTTAATTCCCCTGTGTATTTTGAGAAGTTTAAGTCCAAATTTTAAGCTTTGCTTCAAAGCACGATAATGAAGAACATAATTGTACTTATTGTTTAAACTGGGAATTAGTTTAGAATACTTGGAAATTGGTGGCTTAAATTGTTCGGGACAGAGCGGTTCATGTAAATTCTGAGGATATTCTAAGTCAACTTCAAATACATAGCCCGCAGATGATGTATCTGAAATATTTAAAATATTAAGTTTATTAATTTCATCCTCAGATAGACATAGTTTTTTTTTTCTGGCAAATACTGTTTCATTGCAAAACCATACAAATTTGTTGCATCTAAATAGGCAATATATTTTGTTGGATACTTATGATTGAAATTATCAAGAAAAGGATTATTTGCCTCCGATTTTCGACAAGTACTAACTCCCCCGCGAACCCCATTTTTGAAGAAATGAAGCATATTTGGATCAGTCAATAATTCCAATTCTACATTTGTAAATTTCATCATAGCATCCCAACAGATTGAAGGGCTTGTTACATAGTTCACAGGATCTAATTTATAAGTTTTATAACAAGTATTTCTATAATTTTCAAAAACTTCGGCTAAAAGGAGAACGTCAGATTTCAAATATAGATCTGAATATCCACATATCGTGGAGCAATTGAATACATTCCATACCTCTTTAGCTCTAATGTTATCTTCATTACTAATATTTTCATTATAAAATTTATCAATAGCGGGCAAAGATTTATCGTCCAACTTTTCGTAAGAGTCAGTATATCAATAAGGAAAAACTCCTTTTTACCTAATTTAAATTGCTCTGTCTGAAAAATGTTTCCTAATTTCAAGACATTGAGAATTATCTAAAATATTAGATAGTGATTCAAGAGATTCTGGTAAAAACTGAAATGAGTCTATAAATCGTAAATTTAAGTAAACTATCTTTTTATTTTTAGTCATACGTGTTTACCATTTTTTTTTTTTAAAAGAAATATATGTTTCTTTGTTTTGAGCAATAACGCTAATTGATTCTTAATTGTTACATACTGACATAATAAATAGATGAAAATCGTAATATTTTAGATTATGAAAAATTATGGGAATGTAAGTTGGAGGTATGAAATGTAAATTACAAATAGAATGAGCCGCGCCCCTATAGTTACCGCTAAAATGACAGTGGTCCTTACATTTTTTAAAATTTCCGTCTGAAAAAGGTTTTTCACATATATAACACTCAAATGCATTTTTAAATTCTTTTTGTTGCAAACTAGTTAACTTATTCATAGGCTTTTGATTTCTAAAATAATAGTTATAACGGTTTTTCACATCAAGTTCAATATATTCAATAAACTTTTCAGCACAATCAGTTCCACGATAAAGTTTTAAAGGTGTGAGATTTTTATCAAATGATGATTTAATGTAATAAGCGAACGAATATGAAACATGTTCAGCAGTTTTAACTGTATAGGAAGTTGTAGGATCAAGCTTTTCATTTTCAACGTTTTTTAAATAGCACTCGAAATCAGCATAAATTACAAAAGGTGCTTTATACTGCTTTTGAATATTTTGAAACTTTAATATGTTTTCTGGAATTTGATTTCTAAACTTATCTAAAATAAGTTCATCTCAAGGATATTCAATTCGAATAGATGTGCAATCATATTCTAAGTGTCTTTGTAATTTTGCATATGTACCAAAATATTGTAAACATCCTTCACACAAATTTTTTCTACATTTCTTTTTTGACAGTTGTTTAAAAAGTAATTTAGATAAATCTTTTATCCAACAATAATGACTATTACCGTCATCTGAAGTATTTAAAAGTAGATTGATATGTAAATTCTTTTTATGTCTATTATAGTGTAATGGTCCTACAATCTCATTTACATATACTCCATTTCTAAAAAATGTCTCAACCCCATAGACATTTATGGATAAATTATTTTTGTTTTCAAAAGTACTTATCTGCTCTAATTTAACTGGAAAATTAATACCTGTAAAATCGAAGATACTCATCACTCAAACTACCTCGGAACTCTGGAATTGGAATATAAGAGTAGCCACATAAAGGATTGTACTTGTTGATGTTTACTTCTAAATGGAGAATTTGTTGTAAAATCCAACCTGCAATTTAAAGAAGAAATAATTAGTATTTATTAAGAGAGACTGTTGTAAATAAACATAAATTGAAGCAATAGCGTTTGAAATGTTAAAATGTTTGCAAGTAATTACTAACTTACCAGAATCTCGTTCAGGTAGTTCATCTGCCTTGGTTGTTAGAATTTTGAATAGTTCGTCATAGAGATTATTTAAATCAGTCGTCTCAGTCACGTTATGGAAGGCTATGTTGAATGATTTAACGGATGTAGACTTCAAAACTGTCGAGTAGTAGATACCAAATAATTCTGCATTTATCTTAACGCATCTATATAATTGCTGTTGCTGGCGAATTAATGTTACGACTTTCTCGGAAATTTCTTGCTGAAACTTTTTAAGGTTGACATGCATTTTGGGTGAGTAAACCTTGTATGCAGCAATTCGAGACTTAAAAGCACTTCTAATAAGGTCTATTCCATTTCCATATTTAATAGTACTCTTGCTTTTGTGGACATTTGTTCTTAGATGAGAGTTCCAAGCATTAAAATTAATATCAGCTTTACAGCCTTCGCAATGGCGAGTTGCATTATTCCTGAAGAATTTTTCACCAACTGAAACAAAATAAAATTTTTTTAATTCACTATAACTATTTACATGCAATATAACATAATGAGCGGCGTAGCAAGGTGGGGGAGGGGAATGACCACCTGCCTTGCTCCTGGACTCTTACTGAGTCAAGCAAAAAATATCATTGAAATAACACAAAACAAATTTTATTGTTTTTCTTATATTTTAATATATCCTAATTCTTAGTAAATAATTTAAATATGCTTACTATCGATTAAATACTCATCCGAATTATGATTTGTGTCTCTTTTTAAACATGATCCTTTAATGTGTCCTATGGCATTTCGTCTCTGTGTAAATTCTTTTAGACAGAGTGTGCAGAGAAGGGTCATTTTGAACTGGCTATTTATAGGTTTAGTTTCTCTTTAAATAAGGAATAGTGGATTTAAATTTAAAAGTTTGCGCTT
Organism: Kuschelorhynchus macadamiae; assembly: GCA_030620095.1. NCBI lineage: Eukaryota > Metazoa > Arthropoda > Insecta > Coleoptera > Curculionidae > Kuschelorhynchus > Kuschelorhynchus macadamiae. Next base: position 372,315 of record JAUTXW010003115.1, on the reverse strand, counting down.
ACGTGTATTTATTTTTTAATTTTTAAAACATTTTTACATATATTTACCATTAAGATTTACCACCAAAGCAGGGATTTTTCATAAAAATATTACCTAAATTTAAAAGAAGCTCACCCTGTCTATGAATTATTTTTTTAACAGTTGAGCAAGTAAAATTACTCAAATTTATACATTCATTCAAATTGAAATAGTTGTTTACCATTGATTTAAACGTCGCACAACCACGTCTTTGTTCTGATTTTGATAAATTTTGCAAGGTTTGGTCGAACACCGCTATTGATTTTTGGTGGAAATGTAATTTAGGAGCTGGTTGGTATTCCTCCCTGATTTTTTTAACCTCAATAACGGTCTCTGTTGAATCTTCTGACGACGAAACAGAAATTGGTGAGTAGACATTTTGCTCTACCTAAAATTCATTTTCACCCTCAACTCCCTGAAATTCATTTCACCCTGTTTCCCCTCAACTCCCTGGCTCGAATAAACATCATTGACTAACATTTCAAACTTTTGATTTTCTGAATTAATTTCCTCCTCATCAACAGTGAAATATTTTGAGGAGCCCTCTCTAAGACTGTCTAATGATTCATTGACTGGATTAATATCTGAATTAAATTCCCCAAAGCTCGCTATTTCTTCAACATTTATTGTTGAAATCAGTTCAGGGTGAACTGCATTATTTTGATTATTAAAAATTGTAACTAAATTGTTTATAATTGTAGCGTCATCGATACCACCAATTTCTGATTGCGTATTATCCATGTTCTCATTAAAATATTTTTCTAACGCGTCCGGTTTTAATTGACACAAATGACAATCCATTAAATCATGGACTGGGCAAGTCTCTTCCAAATCAAATAAGGTAAAATCAAATTCAAAATCAAAGTCAGTTAGTGCATTCATAGTGGTAAAAAATAAGAATCAAACCTGCAAAAAACACAAAACGAAATAAAGCTGTAAACTAGATCACACAATGTAGGGTACATTTTCAACACTCAAAACATAAAATTTAGGAGTAGGATAACTAGGGATTTGCAGTCTAAAAGGCACGAAAACACAATTACACAAGAGAATTCACCGCAGACACTGAGAAGCACGATAGGAACTGGCGTACAATAAATACGACTTTCAACTGACGGTACATGTAAACTCGAAAGCCGCTTAAAACCACTTCTTGTTAAGTCACGCCCACTGGCAAGGTTGGTGGCTGGTACAGCTTGGTACCAAGGTCAACTGGTGTCAAATACCTCCCGACGTGAACTCGGCAACTATATATCTTTTTCAATTTTGGGAGTGATTTTTGGTTGGCAAGTGGTACTTGTACGTTTTGGGAGTGTCTCTTTTGTGCTTTATATTTTCGTGATTCTACTGCCATATTCAGTCTTTGTCATTTGATTCAGTCTAGATTATTTTGTATCAAAATGTCGTGTGTGCCAAATGAACTAACAACTTCAGTTGAAGTACCAATATCCGAAAAAATGTGGTGTATACCGGAGAAACCAACAACTTCAGTAGAAGTACCAATATCCCCCAAAATGTGGTGGTTACCGGAGGAACCAAGAACAGCTTCTGCCATAATACCAATGTCTTTCGAAATGTGGTGTGTACCGGACGAACTAACAACTTCAGTTGAAGTGCCAATGTCCCCAAAAATGTGGTGTGTACCGGACGAGCTAACAATTTCAGTAGAAGTACCAATATCACCCAAAAAGTGGTGTTCACAGGAGGAAGCAGGAACATCTGCCGAAATACCAATATCCCCTAAAAAGTGGTGTTTACCAGAGGTACTAGAAACAACTTCAGCCGGAGTATCCATAACTCCACATCGACAACAGCAGTTGATATCACCAGAGCTTACACAAACAGAAACATCACCCCCAGCATCAGCTTCATCAGAATGGTCAGAAAGTGTGGTCGTGCTAAGACTTCTGTACGATTTAGAACTTTTATTTGGTATAAAGGTAAGCAATGGATCTATTCAAATTGATATTGTGCCGTTAGTGTCAATCCCAATGTGTGCCAAGAGAAAACAACCCAAAAGGTTGTGCAAAAGACCGTTCAATTATAAATATAATTTTTAGTTTTAGGAGCAGAAGACTATTATAATTTTTAGTTTTGGGAGCAGAAGACTATTATAATTTATAGTGTTAAATGTAAATGACCATTATAATACAATACAAAGTGCAAAAGGTAATTTTAAATATATTTTTTAGTAATATTAATTCGATGTATAATATATATTCTTAAATTTTATTTTGTTTCTTTTTTTGCGTCCGCATTTAATTGGTAATAAAACGTATTAAGGAGCATATCAAATATGGAAGTGTGTGGGGCTAAAAAAAAAATTATGTATGATAATAATATTCTTTATTATGTGTTTAAACAAAATTATATTTTGTTATATTTTATTAATAATTAAATTGTCTTGTGATAAATCTACATCTATTTTTTTTTCATTTGACAATAATAATAATCATATAATATTTTTACATTAGCCAAGGCACAAGGCCAAGGACTTAAATTTTTATGAAAATAACATTCTGGAATTTTCTTAAATTTGCTTAGTTTGGGTTCCTCGTTGACTGGAATGCTTATGATCAGCTCTGGGGTGAAAATTTTTCTTAAAAAGTTTCTCTTTTTAATGCCTTTGATATAGATCTTCGGATTAGTATATATCTTGACAATATTCTTGAGGATTTCTTCTATTTCATTTAATTCTATATATCCAACGTCCCATTCCAACGCATGATATTCTTCAGACCAATCAACTATTTCTTGATCCTTGGCAGATAACATGGTTCTTTTAAATGGTGACTTAAAAAGAAAATTAGACCAGCGTACACCATCGTAGAGAGCAAGCTCCTTTGAGACCAAGCCAAATAAACAATTATAACCCTGAATGTCCACGAATAGTTCTGAATAGCACTCGACCATGATTAGTCTCCTACTATTAATTTTAAAGGTTATTCTGCAATTTTATTTTTAAGATAACTTTTGTCCACTAAATGGTTTCTAATTTTTTTTTACACTTCACTGCATATTCTACTGCTTTTTTATAGTGCGTAGAAAAAAAAACTCCTAGGTAATTTTTTGTTACTGCATATATTTAGAAGTCCTCCACCATAATCCCATCATTCTATCCTTTTCAAAATGTATTGTATCTTTTTTTGCTTAACTTGATTCAAAATCACTTTTGTCCACTAAATGGTTTTCAATTTTTTTCACTTCAGTTTTATAACACACTATACAAGTTTCAGAGGCACTGAAATAAAAAAGATTGTTATTGCACAATGTACAGCGCAAGTCTTTTTCACAATATTCCATTGCTCTTTTGTAATGTGTAGACACATAACTGTGTTTGCCAAGGGGTGCTTCTAATGCGTGCAAATAATAGCATCGTAAGCACAAACTATAAGCACCACCAAACGAAGACATTATGACGGCATAATCTTGAAAGACACAAACTTCGCGGCGTAGATAATTTGGTTCAACAGCATCACTAGCACTTATTTTTTTAATATTTACAAGACCTTTTTCACCACAACTGGCACCAAGCGAGACTAACCCCCCCCCCAATCCCCTCTATTAGTTTTTCAAGAAAACATTATTTGTAAGCGAAACTACGTTGTAAAATTTGTCGGTGTAGAACACAAATACCTTATCTAAAAAAGGAGCCAAGAGATGCAGAAACACTATTGTTGCATGTCCAGTAGATTGGTCAGCTTTTGATTGTCCACGGCAAATCTTTATTTTTTGTACCATTTCATTTGTCTCACATAGTTCGTAAAATTTTACTCCGTATTTATGTTTTTTTGTTTTTTTTTTTACTGCTGAAATAATGATGGGTTACGCCTTAAGACCATTGATTCGCCTATATGCAAGTTTTATCTGGTACGTAATTGTCTCATATAATATTGTTAATGAGCTAGGACTTGTGTTACCTTATACAAGCGGTCAACATTAGGCATAGAATTATAAACATATCATCATAGTAACGACTGGAATTTATTTCGCCTCATGACATGCTTCCAAAAAGTCATGCCATGCTTGATATCTGAACTAAAATAATGCTCAACAGATTGTAATGTACATTGATCCATTTGTAACAATAAACCAAGGAAGACATGCACTTGCGCCACTCTTTACCTATCGAGTCACCCCAGACCCTCTTGTAAGAGGATGTTTTTGCATTTCTTGCCTAGCATACAAGTTGGTTTGTTCGGAGAGAAGGTTCATAAACCCTTTGAAAAGAATAAATCAACGAGGTATTCTATTGTAACTGGATTATCGGTTTTCAAACCAATATTTTGAACTTTAAAAACCAACACAAATGTGGCCACCGAAATGTTTAATGCAGATCCCAGCTACTAGAAAATATGGATGTATTTTTTCCAAAAAAAAAAACAAGTGATCGTTAAAAAGTTATTTAGCTGTAATTAAGCTAAAATGAACTTGACAGTGAAAGTGTTAATATGGGTGAATGTGTGTTAAGGACTATTTGTGCTCTGTTTCTTTCTTTATTTTTTTATATATTCATGTTTCTGTCTTTTTTGCTGATCTATCTAATTGGATTTGTTATTTTTTTGTGATGCTTGCGTTTTTCTTTTTAGTCAATATACTTATATGCCGTGCTATGTAAGTATTTGTTTTTTCTTTTATATTTTTAAGTTTGTACATCTAGTCTATTTTTACTTTGTTGAATTGCTTGAATAAAGCTATTTATACCTTTATTATTATTATGACGACATAATTGTCTATTATATGTGAGTAATAATAAATAAATAAAAATAACTATTAGAGGTCAATGCTTAGTCCAGACGTGATAGAACACTGAATAATTTATTAACCATGATTTATTCGATTCAACAAAGATGGAAATAATAAAACTCTATTAACAAAATGGGAGTTAATGAGTTATATCCACTAATGTTGAAAACAAATATGTGGATATTCAATAAGAAATTTTCACTCGTCAACTGGCTGTTTCTTCAGGAGTTACGCTCGCAACTATTTGGAAAGATTATAAATTCATCCGCACAAAATAAAACTTGTTCGCGAACTTAATGAAGACGTTTATGACTGGAGATTGGAGTTTTGCGAAGAAATATACCAACGTTTAATCAACAATCCAAATATATTATTAATATGTGTTTTTCGGATCTACGTTCTATTTATAAGGTGCGGTAAATATACATAATTGCCGCTATTGAAGTGACTCGATCCACATTTGTTTCGAGAGGTACACTTGCAATATCCTGAAAAAATAAAGTTTGGGCTGGCAGGACGAAGTGTACTTGGACATATTAGAAAACACAATAGAGCCACTAATTACGGAAATAATAGAAACTAAGGAAAATCATAATGGAAATGATTTTCACTTCCAACAAGCTCCAGTACCAGTTTTTGGACAATTGGCAGACGAGGCCCAATTGAGTGACCTTACTTTCTTTGGGGGCATTTGAAAAGTAAAGTTTTTAATACGAAGCCAGATTCCATCGAAGATTTTCGGCAACGAATTACGGCTGAATGTAAGAATAACCCCGGAAAATGTTCGGAATAGATTTGACCTGAATCTTTATTATTGTATGGAGTAAAATTGACCCCACTTACCACATTGAGATGTACCTTTTTGTAGTAAATTAATTTTGACTTTACTTTTACTATGTGAATCATAGTTTATAATAGTTGTAAATAATTTATGAATTTTTTTTAATAGTGGGGGAATTGTGTTCAAATTTGCAGTAAACTGTTTTACTATGGAAACCACTGATTATTATTTTTTACTATCTAATCCATTATCAGTATTCAATTAAATTATTAGAAACTAACCCAAATAGCTTCAAAACGGTTGAAGATAGGTGGAAACCTTATTATACACAAATTCATAAAAGATTTTTATTCACATATTGATAAAATCATAAAAATGTCAGTAATTTTGAATCTAGTGATTCCTGCAGTTTGGCAACACAATTAAATGTTCTTATGTTTTGTAGAACAATCTTTTATTTTAAAATGTCTTTCAGTTATTCTTAAGTAATGGCCTAAGAGGTTTACCATTTGCACCCACAATGGAACCTGATATCGATGGAGCAGTGTACGTCAACCCTAGTGATTATGCATTAAGAGAAGGCAATTTTAGGCCAGTCAATGTTTTGATGGGGTTCAATAGTAATGAAGCAGCCGCAGTTACAAGCATTCCAGGTAAAAAAAAACTTTTCATTTTAACTGTTTATTTTAAGCTATAAAAATAGTTATATTAACGAGAAGTATTGATTTAAAAATGTATTAAATTTTGGCATATTTTTTCTGGATGCTGTAATAGTGCGTGTGGCAAGGTAATTTCCATAGATCTCCTTCTTGGAGAACTACCCGTTTCACCTAATTCTTGAATTTCTCCAACAGTTTTGTCATATGGGGCTCCGTAATTCTGCACTGTTGCCAATTTATTAAATCAAGATAGGATCCACAAATTGAATTTGGGAATTTCGAGTTTCCTTATGGTGTTCTCCAACTTAATATTTTCCTTCTCTTTCGATCTACAGTTTAATTTCGTTTTATATCCTAATTGTTTTATATGCCTACGTGAGTCAAAGATCATCGTTAATGTCATATTTTCAGTATGTCCATAAAAGCCATTTCGTTGAATAACGGGGTCAACTACGGCTTTTAGTTCGTCACTTAAATATCTTGAATACTGAATTAGTTTCCAAAATTGAAGAGCTCCGGATGTGCATAAAGGTACAGTTTTCATAAGAAACCAAACCTTTGCATATACTTTAAGTATGTATTCCGCCAGAATTTTTAAGCTGGAAGATGATTTTTCCATTGCAATGTAAGCTCGCAAAATTCAGAGACTTTTTCGCTAAATTAGATGGACAGTTTCGAGTAGATATGGCAGTAAAAATTTTGTATAAATAATGTTGATCTGTGCTTAGTTCTTCCAAATTAACCTGGAGTAACTCAACTTTGATCCTATCATAACACACAACAGGTAAATGATCACAAGATTCAATTAGTTTGCCAATAGGACCTGAAAATGATAAAGGTCCTGTGGTATTACCGTCCAGATATCGAACCAAATGCCGCAATGGTAACTTGTTTGCATGTAGTTGACATATTAGCCATTGCAAAGGTCGTTTAAGATGTAATTCTAACAAACGTATTACACCACCGTGAGTGTACGTATTTACGACTGTGCCATCGCAGCCAACAGCAATAAGTTCGGTGGTAGACACTACAGCTTCTTTAAAAAAAATTAAAATGGTTAAAGCTATTGTTTTAGCTATACCGCTTCAGGTAATACGTGTCCTATATAGTCGCTACCTGGCACCTTCAATAATACAATATGTTTTTCTGTAATAGTTTTTCTAGATGACGTATCTTCTTGTTTTTCAATGTGAAGGGTTCGATCTTTGCGACCATCAACATAGAGTGCTTCAAGACTAGCACCATCATTTATTGTGTTCTTTTGTAAATCAAGTCGTTGCTTCTTTCTTTGACTCTGGTCCTCTTTTATTATTAATCCAACATCTTCAAGAACTGCCCTAGAGATTATTGCTCCTTTTCTACTCGATAATTATTAGCTCTGTCTAATACTTGCAGGAAGTTTAAGTGAAATTTTCGCTGTAGTTGGCAGCTTCGCTTCAAAGTTTAGATCAAAGTCGGATTCGCTTTGTACTGATACCTCTGATAGGTCTTCCAGTTCAAACTTTTTTTTCTGGAACACTACACTTGGTGTTTACATTTTTTCTTTTTTCCTTTCCTTTAAAATTTTAGTTCTTTTGACATCCACTTTCCCCGTGTTGTGTAGTTCTCTGGTCCATAAGAAATTCATGTTTAATTTTTGGAACTTTTTTAACTTCTTACAGGTACACAAGGAGAGATCCTCGCATCTGCGCTTTGAAATATTAAAAGGCTTGGTGTTAGCTTCATCCACAAATTGTTTAAGCTTATTTTTATTAGCATCGCTTATTTTCTTTAGTGACTTTTTAATGCTCATAAATTGTTGGTGATATGTTTTTAATAACGCAATACACTGTTGATCTGATATAATCGGTAAACTTGCCTAGCTCCAAATTTGTTGAACATTTTGTACAACATTTTTTGCTATTTGGGTAACTGTTTTAATTTTACCTCTACCACTGTTTAGGTCATTTTGGATATACAGAAAGTATCGCATAACGTCGCCACAACACGGAAGCACTGTTTCACTAAAACAGCAGGTTCACTAAATACAGGATCACGAAGTTTCTGTCACGTTAACACTTTCCCCCGTCACTAAAAAGGTTTAAGATTTAGACCAAATCTAGTTGCCATGGTACTTAAAACTCTTAGTTCGCCAGTTATGTTTCGAGTATGTCACTGTCATTTTGTAATTGTGACATTTAAAAAAGTTATTTGTTCAATTGTTAAAAATGCCATCTTAAACCTATAACTGTCAAGTTAAACCTGGTCTAAATTTAAACCTCTTTAGTGAATACGGGTGTTTATGTTTGTTAGACGTCGACATTGTTTTTACAGGAACAATTTACTTGAATCTAGGTATAAAACACTGCTAAAGCACAACCGCACAAGACGAGAGCCAACGGCGAACTAATTTTAACGCATCCGACTCCGACAGGAAACGACCTGCAGCGTCTCAGCCAGTAAGGCAGTTTACCATAGGCGTCGCGTGGTAGGGGGTCCGTTTTTTACAAATTTGCCTGGCGGGGGCTTTAGACATTGTTTAAATTAAATGCGATTTCTTGTGGGCTCATTTGAAGCCATTGTTAAGCTTTTGGCGCATCAGGCTTCAATGATTTCCAATTTTATTTTTTAAAGGCCTGGCGGGCCGGGCGGTACTAGTATTAAAATAAAAAATACCTAATTTTTCTTAAACAAATGCACAACTTTGGCGTTGGTTTAAGGTATAGAAAAATTTAAAAATCGACCCATCCTAGTATCTAATTAATTATTAAGTGCAGGAAATACTTGATAACTGTGAAAGTAAAAAAAAAGTAAGGTTTTGATCCCTGTAAATAAATAACCCGACCCGTGAATAGCAACTTTAAAGATATTTCGCCTCAGAAAAACAAAATTAATTATCGATATCTACTTTTGATAAAAGAATATTCTTTTATCGCTACGAAAGATTTCTTTTTCCAGGCGGTTGGGGGTACTGTTAAGACATCATAGGCGTCCTTTTTAACTTATTTTATCCAAATTAAGTTGACATACGATCAACCTCAGAAATAATAGAGGCCTAGACCCTATAGTGAGACGGTGAGACCTGTTCAAAAAGTTATAATAGACTCGAGCCTATTCTTACACGATAATTTGAATTAAACAATTCAAGGGATATGGATCAACATTAACGAACACAACGCCATTCCCTGTCCCAGAACAAACTTTAATGTTTTAAATTTGAAATTATAAGAAACTTAACTGCTGAACATTCGGAAAACCTGTAAGAGCTAAAATATATAGCATATTTGAAGATTTCATTTAAAAAAATACCTTCAAATCGCATCTTTTCGTTCAGAGATATGGTCATTTTTAAACAGTAACATTCCAATCTTGGAATGTCCGCCATTCTTATTGGCTGCTCAGCCACACATCGATTAAGGAAAATGAGTAATCCAAAATGATACCAATTACTTACATTTTTTAGTTGAACTAAGCGGATTCATTGCGAGGGATGTTGTGGGTAATTTGCCGTTTTTTTATAATTTATTAGTATTGTTTTAAACAAGTTATCTTGACTATAGATAAATTATGAATTATCCTCACTGTTATTTAATGCTTTAATTTGTACTATTTGGTGAAAGCACAATAAGATAGAAATATATTTTGCTGAAAAAAAAGGGCGGGTGAGACAGATTTCGATTGGAGCAGCTCAAGACACAATTTAGCAAAATATCTTGGGACTGAATGGCTGCTTTGTAATGTTAAATATTTCGAAACTCTTCTGGAAACGTTAGATCTCGCGTAAAGATAATTTTGATATTTATTTTAAAAACTTTAGATATGAACAAAATAAATCATGAATGACTTGGTTATTGCAATAGTGTGAGGAAGGAAGCTGAAGATTTATTGTGTTATAAAAATATTTTAGAGTTAAAAATATAAAAATATAATTTTTGTGTATGTATTCATGTATTGATTTGTTCTACTTTTCTACCTGTATGATAATTATAATAATTATTTTAAAGTTTAATAAGAAACGAAACGAATTAAATCAATTCACCATTTGAGCAAAGTGATGTAGATCCACAAACAAAAAGATTGGGTAAAGTCGTATTTACCCCAAATATTTGCGAGCTCTTCTGATCTACAGTTTTGGAATCTTGAAATGGATAACACGAAGCTTGAGGGACTACAACGAACTACTCGCCTAATGATGACCAAGTAGAAGTCACACCACCCAAGGTCATCAACTTTCCGAATGACCTTACTCCGAAAAGACGGTGGAAGATCCCTTGTTGAGTTGACCAATTCGCACTCCCGATAGCTGCAAAAATTGAGAGATTTCTTCACCAACAAAAACATACATTAAACCTCCACCAGATAGTGACCTTAAGTGACAACTAGTACTCTCCACTCAAACTCGCAAGTGACAACATCATCCTAAAGTCACTTTCAGACCCCCATAAACAATAACAGTGAGCTCAAATGGCACTGCACGGCCGACATCACAATGACTTGAATCAGCCACACATAGATAAGGAAGCATCTAACAGGTGGCTGAAGGATGGACAACTATTCCCAGAGACAAAAGGATTTGTGATGGCAATATAGGACCAAATTAATTATTAACACACGGAATTACCCGAAATTCATTATCAAAGACCGGTCCGTTGAATCCCATAAATGTCGAAAATGTAGCGAGAGATCAGAAACTCTACAGCATATAACATCTGGCTGCAGTTATCTAGCAAACACGGACTACCTTCAGCGACATAATCAGGTGTGTAACATCATACATCAGAAGCTTGCCAATAAATACGGGCTCCTGAACACCTTTGTGTCTTAACGTTAAGGCGACTAAGTTCTCGCTACTTTTTCTTGCTCGAGCAAGTCTGAAACTTCTGCCGAAAATGAGCTTTTTCTCAAATCGGATTGAAGCTGTAGTTAAGGTACGGTATTGTTTATACATGCATGACACTCTTTTTAACCCTTATTGGTTCTACTCATAATTAGCCTGGGTAGAGAGAAACTAATCTTTTCCTTTTTGCGAGTATTAACTACCTTTTAAGTAACGACTTCTAAACTGTCTTCTGAGGTGTTGGGCAACTTACAACTCTATTAGTCCACCAGTGGCTTTGCGCGTTCTCTGGAAGTCCTCTACGATAGCCTCAGTTATTTTTCAGCACCCTGATTAACATTTTTTTAGGATGGGTCTTTGTTTGTTAGGCAGCTGTCTCCGTTCTCATGCACGCTTATTATTACGCCTGAAAATGACCTTTAGATAGGGTATCTTGCTTCGGCACTAGACGCTAATTCTTAACACAGATCTCATCTCTTTGTCTAATCATACCAAAACTGGTCCTGAATAAAATTTATTCATGATAAAAAATCTTACAAAACATTTTCATACGTCAATTGACTGAATTCTTCCTGCTACCTTAACGCGACTTCGGAATTGAGCATATTTACTTGAACACCGCTCAACACCCAAAATTATGACCCCCAGACATCTGCAACTTCTGCGATTATACCTGATGGCGGTGTCCTATACTACCAGATTAAACCTCCAAATGAAATTCAAGTCCTTTTATTTACCACACCACTGCAGCGACATACCAAACGTGTAGGCGCTCTGATAAGGCATATTAATATACCGGATGTTCAGCGGCAGAGCTCAAGTAAAAGTGGAAAAATATAGGAAGACGCAAATACCCAAATGAGAGCTGCATATTATTTTCTAAAAAGTTTTATAGAGGAATCAGACACTAAAACAAGAAAAGCTTTTTTGAGGTTTTGCACTGGGTTGGAAAAAATAAAATTTCTTTAAACATACCGAGAGGATTCAGACGAAGCTCATTCATGTTCCTGTGCATTATAGTGACCGACCATTTATGAAAATTTCGTATTTTCAAGCCATTTTTACAATTTATTAGCATATAAAATATGGGAACTGGATAGAATGTAGAATAGTTTCTTAAGTAAATGAATGGTAAGGTTGTATTAGTTATTCCGATGTCTTTGGTAAATAATTTTGATTCATCACACATAATATGTTTTGCAAAGAATAAATATAAATATGCAGGGTGTCTACGAAATTATATTATATTAGCCAAACTCTTGTGGACACATGAAAAAATATATGAGGAAAATTTTTAGGAGTTAACTATAGTTTCCCGTTTAATGGAAAACGCCACTCGCTTTATATTTTTTTTACAAAACACCCTATATATTTTTCAATCAATAGTTAGAGTGTTTCATAATGATATCGCTCATATAAATAAAGCTACAAATCTATTAAATAATATTCCTTAAAAGCAAAAGCATTTGATACGTATTATTTTTAATGATTTGCAAGAGAAACTTAAACGACAGATCCATCATATTTGAATTCTTTAAGCCTAATAAAATCCATTGGTTGAAAAGTATAGAAGTCATTAAAGAGATATAAATGTTTTATTTTGGTATGATTTGGTTAAACTGTAAGAAAAAAAATTCAACTTTGCTTTGTGTTCTTCCTTGTTAATTAAACATTTAATATATTAAAATAAGTAAAAATAAGACTGCAATGTAAACATGTAAAGGTAATATGCAGACTGACAGGGTACAGATTTAAGTACCGATGATTGCAAACAGTGAATCAGGTTGCAAATTATCCATAAATGTTTACAATGCAGTCTAATTTTTACCTATTGTAATGTACCTAACTTTATATTTGAAAAATATTATCACTTTCCCGGAGCCTATAGGATCACATAATATAAATTAAAATATGGGCCAAAGAAAACATACGTTTTCCTTTATAATTCAGCAAACTACGCCGAAAACATATTCAAAAGGGTTACAAAACTTGTTCCAAAATAGTTATTGGATTTTTCGATCATTTGTTCTTATATTTAAACTCTGCGTCTGCTTACCTAAATCATATAAAATCGGAAAATCCACATAACTTTTTCAAGTGCTTATCTAATAATTTCTTACACAGGATTTTTTTTTAATATCTTGTATATTTCAATACGTGTTTATATATATGACAACTTGTTTAAAGTTGTTTGAATTGAAGTGAATACCGTAAAAAAATCTTAGACAAATGGAAAACAAATTACCATCGTTTTTCTTCTATAGTTTAACCCAATACTACCAATCTCCATTATTAATACATCTTACTGAAAAACTCTATAGTTTTCAACCAATGGATAGAGCTGTGCTTAACAAATTTGTCAATGGCAGTTGTTAAATGTTCTCTTACAATTCATTAGATTGTTATATAAGCATAATATGTATCTAACGATCTGCCTTTATAGAATAATAATTTCATTTAATGAATTGTAGGAGAATCGTTAATTGTAGATCTGTCAAACTCTATTTAAAATTCGTTATGATAATCTTTATCTATTGGTTGAAAAATTTAGAAGGAGTTCTATAAGAAATTAATAATTAATAAATTAATTTCTAAAAAAACAACAAAAGTTTTATAAGTGGTCGGCAATGGTAACCCTAGTGAACATGAACATGTATGACCGGTCGGTGCTCGTCTTAACTCTTTCAGTTTGTTAAACTTTTTATTTTCACCAAAACGATATTTGACCCAGTGCAAAACTTTATTTAATTAAATTACTTTATTAAATAACTTTTACTTGTGATGTGCCACTGGACATCCGGCATATTAGGGCGCCTACACATTTAGTGGCTCCCTGCAGTCATGCGGAAAATAAAGGAGTTGAAGATTATTTTGGGAGTTTAATCTGGGAAAAATAAGATACGGTTACATGTATAATCGCTGAAGTTGCAGATCTCTGGATCATATTTTTGAGTATTGGGTGGTGTTCAAGCAAATATGCTTAGTTCCGGAGTCGCGTTAACGCAAGGAGTTTCCTATAGCATCAAGAATACAGGACTAGTTTTAATATGATTAAAAAAGAAGATGAGATATGTGTTAAGAATTTAAGTCTGATGTCGAAGCAAGGTACCCTATGTAGAAGACCAAAATTCAAATAAGCAAATACTTTCAAAGTTTGCATCTCTCTGGAAATCAACAGGCACGAAGATGTTTTTAAGAATGACTTCAACTCTGAGAGATTCTTGAGGTGATTTTCAGGTGCAAGAACAGGCGTGATAGAAGCGTCAGAACGCAGACAGTTGTCTAACAAACAGCGAAAAAGATTGTTTTTATTTAGATGCATTTATGGAATGTAAATGGTTCAAGACCTATCCTAAAAACAAAGGTCAAAAATTCTGAGGCCATCGCAGAGAGCTTCCAGAGAACGCCCAAAGCCACTCATGAACTAATAAAGGTGTGAGCTGCTCAGCGTCTCAGAAGAGAGCCCAGTAATCCTTACTTAAGATGGCTAGTGGTTTGCAAAAATGAAAATGCTAGTTTCTCTCTTCCCGGACTCGGACTTTCTAACTTACAAGTTAAAATTTTGTTTTTCCGACTTGCAACTCGGAAATTCCGGAAAAATAGAAAATATATATAATTGCTCTTCTGCGCCTTTACTTATATGACTACAATCGTAAAAAGTAATTGTTATAAGCATATTTTATGTGACTCTATATTAATCTGGCATTATTTTTTATTCATACACGTCTTTATAAAACTGTAAAATATATTTTTTCTGTTTTAGAACTTATTAGGTTGTACTTATCTTACTACGATGTTGCCACTGTTCTTTTACCCCCCTTTGATATGTCGCACGATGACACTAAGAGATTTCTGGCAGGGGAAGACATTAAATATGAGTATTTTAAAGGTACAACTATAGCACTTAGCTCGGATCAGTTGATATATGTAAGTATTAAGTGGTGGCATTTATTTAAAAATATTGGCTTATCAATTTTTGCGGGTTATGCCCTTGATCAAAATACATAACTGGAAAGAAAATAATCCACTTAGAATTATTAACGTAATTTTTACTTGTATAGATTATTAAATTTTATTTTTTTATACCTACCAATTTTCCTTTCCAACAAAGTATATCTACCTAGAACTTAAGTACTTGCAGGTATAAAGGAATACTTCCCAATACTTGAGTTATGTAGTATATTTACAACATTTTTAAGGTTAAAAGCAATAAAGTAGGATATGTATAAGAATGTTACGACTTTACTATTGGCAAACGCTCAGCTTTTTTTCAGAATTACCGAAAAGCATATTTACTTATATACAAATATGTATTTTTTCACTTCCAATAAGTTAATACGTTCGGTAAAGGTTATACTAAACATTTCAGGACCACTACGAGTCTAGTAAATCTTGTAAAAGACATGCGATTATAAAAAAAACATACTATTATACTTACTTTACGGAATGTAATAGTATTATTTAAGTTCAAAATTCATTAATATATTTTATGATATAATATAAAAAAGAAATAACATAAAATTGCTTGTTGTAACTTATTATATTAACTATCTTAAATTGAAACTTTCAACTTCCTCTTAATGCATGAAAACTGCTTTACTGCCAACTTTTGTCGTTTTAGATCGTTTACATTTTTTAATCTAAGTCATATTGTATTATCAACTATGTAGTTGAAAAAAGAACTGCGTTTTAAGTGCTTTTTAAAAAACTATTATTTTTCATATTTACTATATTCTTTATTACTTACAGATATTATAACTCTATCCTTGACCATAGCCGGAGACCCGAAACGCGTCGGATAGACTTAATAATTTTTTTTGTAAAGTACTGGACTTTCCTTTTCATAAAATGAAAAAAAATGCTTGCCTCTCCCTATATAATATTGGATTTCAGTAATGCGTTCGACAAGGTACGATATGTCAATGAGTGTTGTTAATCAATCGTATAGTATCATGGTCCTAGCAAATCGATTTTTCCCCTCAAACTTGAAAACTTTTTGAGATTTCAATCGCAATTTAGATAATTTAACTTTTTTTGCTCAGGATCACAACTTAAAACTGGATGCATCTAAATCTTATGTCATTCTATTCGAACATAATAAAAAATCGGCGCGCGGTTTGTCGGCGATAACAAATCTAAATATTAACAATATATCAATGCCTGCCTTAATAGAAACGACGAAAGGACCCCGTACAGAATGTGAAGAAATTTGCCCTCGGTGGAATTTAATAAAAATTGAATATGTTGTATATTTTGGTGTTGAATAACAAAATCTAAAATACATTTATTTGTATGTTTAGTTTAGTCGCTAGAGTGTATCAGTAGTGATTAATAGAGAGTTAAATCCCACCCTTACCCGGGTGAGATTGCCCACGTGTGGGATGCTTTTTTAACCTATATAAAATATGCCTAACCCAAATTTATTACCCATTCAAATCGGGCTTGACCCAACTTTATGACTCAAATAAATCTTGTTTAAACCAGTTATGTGACATTTTTAAACCTAAAAAGTATTTATGTAACTTACCCGATTTGTTCCTTTTAAATTCCCCGTAACCTAAGAATAGCCAGATCGAGTCTAACCGAACCCCCGTGACGTTATTTCTCGGTACGCCTTAAATCTGCAATATTTTTAAATTATAAATTCTCTTTAACTCAGCTAAACTCTCCATTGTCATAAAAACAATAATAATCACTGGCATTGATTGAACCATTTGTCGGCTGTCACATTTCCGTGACTATTTTCGATTGGCTTCACCAGCCTCACCACAGCTTGTGTTAGAATGTTCAGGCTTTTTCTTCGGCAGATAAAGTCATCCCATCAGAGTGTTTTCCGGAAATTTTGATGTCATATTTGGCTGGTTTCTTCGGCATATACATTTTAAAGCTGCGTCTACCTCTAAAAGCTATCAAAGATTCATCAATACAAACATAGGAACCAAGTGAAAAATGTTTTTGAGAATTTTCAACAAAGGTTTTGAAAATTACTATGAGATTATGCTTGCGAGTGCGTACATTTTAAGGTGGCAGTTGTTTTGACTTGAAAACAAAAATAAAGGCCCTTACAACTCATATTTTAATATAACTGATGTTTTAGACACGATGTAATAGATAGGCAATGTATGTAGCAACGAAACAAAACAGAAACAAACATAGAAGTTTGTACCTACCATTTAGTTTTGTTGGTTTTCTCTCGCCCATAATAATAGTCACTCCGGTTTAGTTTTTACGTCAAAACCAATAAATTACTTTGTTGTTGTGCAGGGTCTTTCAGATTTTCATCCTCCGCTGATAGTCCGTTAATATTATGATCATTTTCAATCACGTAATCCTGATCATCGTCACTGTTTTCAGTGTCTCCTTTCAACATATCTAAACACCAAGCCGTCCTGACATTTTTACCCACAAATTAGTTTTTAAAAACTTCCGAAATTTAGTAAATTCCCACTTTACAGTTTTGTTACATAAATACTACCGTCCGGTATCATATACCGCTTGCGGCAAAAACACTCTGTACCAACTGCGACTGCAACTACAGCAACTGCAGACACTACTGAGTCTATTGGACACAAAACGCAAAGTTCTTAAAAGGTAGACGGACGGTTAGGTCCGGCTTCGAAATATTTCAGAAAATATTATCCGATAAAATATGGAGCGGTATGTGATACCGCATAGTAGCCGTTGAGGGTTAAATCGTGTATTCTACGTTCGGTAAATGTAGACCTCAAAGCAAATATTGAAATAAACGTAGCCATATTTAACCGTATTGGTGAGACGCTCTTCACTAAATGACTACGCAGCTTTAATAATTTAATATAAGGCTGTGTATTGTTTTTTACCATCCAATATTATTTTTTTCTTCTGTTAAGCATGACGTTTGAGTAATATAATCTGAAAACAACAGCAAACATAAAATAGCACACACTAACATATATGCGTTTTTTTTTTCAGTTTGTATCTGCAGATCAGTTTAACAGGCCCATCAGGAGAGCTGCTGCTGATATAGCTAAGTACACTACTGTATATTTTTATGAATTTGGTTACGAAGGAGAAATAGCAGGCGTTAATAGCACCTTTGCCGGTAAGATCTTTAATTAAAACTGAGTCACTTAGAAACTGCTAATTATTGTCATTTTATCCATTTAATTACTTCCCTGTATGACAACCCAAACACTGTATTATTAATTATTATTAATACACTATATTAATTACGCTATACAGGGGAAGTATTGTAATGGCAAAACAAATTTAAAAAATATAAGTAGGGTGTTTTTAGACGTTTTAGAAAAAACATGTAATAAGAAAAAGTGTATGATGTCTGGACGGATGTGTGAATACGCGTTCGATAACTTGAGAGCTGTTAAACCGATTCATTTTAATTTTGCATAAAGTAATTGTGATGTGCTATGTAGTGTTCATTGCTTGTGTTTGGTAGAAATATAGAATATAAAATGCAACTGAATATAATAAAAATATCAACAGTTGCACATTTTCTAATTTAATAAATTCAACAAGTTTATTCAAAAGTAATTAACGTTATAAGAAAGGTAAGGAGCTTGTTTTGTTAAAATACGAGTTAGATATTACGGGTGAGGCCATGCAAGAGGCAACTTTGGAGCCAACTGTAGTTTTTTAACATCACCCAGAGGACGTGTATAATAAGGTATTTTATTTGATACGGTTTTAAAACCCATATATTAATATATTATTCTTAATAATAATTCATTTACCGTTTCATATAAACAAAAATATATCGAACAGTACGAAATAAAATAATTTTTTCTACGACTGTCCCAAAGATCCTATACTTTCTGAATGATTTTTTGCACTGAAAGTTTAGTATACAGTTTATATTTTGAACCGGGTGTGCAAGCTTTACTTCTAAGAAGGGTTTATCTGAATAGCCAGGATTTGCTAAAAAATAAACAAACTACAAAAATTGTAAAAATATGCATGGATTCTGTTATTTTAAACAGAAAATCCTTATAAAATTTGTCATTGAATAGACTTTTTTTTCGTTAATTATAAATACACCTAGTTTGATAAGTTTATCTTTAAAGATAACCTTGAAAATAATTAAAAGCCCTTCCATAAGCAGCAATGTATTTCTGTCAGTAGTGGATGCAGAGGGGAGTCTTGGGGGGGGGGAGCAAAAATCTAAGCAAGTAGTAAAATTTTAAATGGTTTATTAAAAAAAACTTAATATGTTTTAATTATGAAAACTTAATATGTTTTAATTATGAAAACTTAATATGTTCTAATTATGAAAATCATGCTGCAATATACCTAATCCTTGTCCCAATTCTGAGAACCTTTCTACTACTTCAGAGTCAGAAGGGGGAGGTATGTCAAAAGCAGGCCGTTTCCATGGATATAAAGAGAAGTAGCCAACCGCGAATGATCATTGCACCGTTTCCCTTGTTACTCAGATTCTTTTCATAGACTCAGATTCGTGCGCCAAACTTTAGTAGGGTACTTTTTTAATTTTCCATTTGTTGCCTGTGGGTAACTTATCCATTTAATTTCCTCTCCTCCTGAAAGACTGCCAAATCTTTCAGTAATACAAATTATAATTTCATTTGCAGAGTAGTTAAGATGATGGAATTAGCAAACTCAACTTAAACGCATAACACTTATGGTTATGTTCTCAGAATAAATGCCTGATATTTTTGTTCTTTTATTTTGTCGAAGTTTTGGGAGTAGGGGGAATTTTCCTTATTTTCGTCCCGCCGCTGATTGTAATTGGCTCTACATTAAAAGTTAGAATATTCTCTCTCGTTCTAACACGTCGCCTCTTATAGCAGGATTTGTGCTAATTTTATTAATTGATATTAAAGATAAAGGTATCAAACCTGGAATATCATTTAATTCTAATCATCAAGAAGAGACCCAATAAACAATATTATGCAGGGTTTTCGTACTGATCTCCTCCATTTAAGTTTCATACCCGTCTCTGGTTGAGAATACACATACCCAATGAACGTGAGTATACTCAAAATTGTTAGGACAATATCAAATTCAAATGTGAGATATTCAAGGATAATGTCTGCTGATGCCCTTCAACGTCAAAATGGTTATCTGCTATAACTTGTTCGGTGAACTCCGTATCAAAGTTATCAGATTGAATTTCTTTAATTTCCATTCTACTTAAATTTTGAAATTATGAAGTCATGACTTTATTATTTGAAATATTTAAAGGAATATGGAAAATAATTAAAACAAAACCAAAGATCTAATTATTATTAGATAATAGAACACTTACAATAATATACAAATTTTTTATGAAGAAAAACTTGTTCTGACTGTGTTTAATCTCAAATTAATTGTAAAATAGGTCTATTATGAATTATTTATTATCTTTTAATTTTATTCAAATCTGACAATGATTAAAATCGAAAATGAAAATACTCCGAGACATACCTCTTTATACGAGGAGCAACTTTTCTGGCAGCCTGTGTAACGTTTTGCTCCTATGGGTACATTTGTCGGCATTGTTATGGACGAATAACTACGGTTTATCTGAAACGAAGTAGGCTTGCTATCCCTTCTCCTTACATAACTCAATGAATATTTTGTATCTCTTCTTCCTCACTGTGACTCTATCCTCTTTTTCTGCCTCACGTTCACCACACAAAAAAGCAAGCCCGCCGTAAAGTGAATGTCTTTGGCCAAATGTGCGCCCGTTTAGGACACTTTTGTAATAAATCAACTCTGAAAAAGAAAAAAAATATACTTACAAACATATTTAAACAGTACCTACATATTCTAAAACAGTACTAAGTATATAATTTTAGGAACAGTACTAAAATAATTTGTTTTATATTAATTTCTGCATATATATATATATATATATATATATATATATATATATATAAGTATATAATTTTAGGAACATATATATATATATATATATATATATATATATATATATATATATATATATATATATATATATATATACAGGAAAAGAATTCATATCTTCTGTATTAGTCATTTTTCACAAAAAGTGGTTTAAACAGTTGTTCATATTTTGTAATGTTTTCAGCTCCCTCCCTGCAAGTCTTTAATTTGTAGGCATCACAACTTTTTTGTCAAATGGCAACCTAGGTCATGTGGGGGCTATGAAAAGGTCTTCTAAAACTAAATTCGATGATAGCAACAAATTAGGGGTCTACTCATTTCATTACAGTAAAACAAGTTCACATAAATTTTTAATTAAAATTAAGTATCGCAGTAGATCCTTACGGTGGAATACCAAACGACCTTGATTTCCATCAATTATTAGAAGCTTTTAATTTTTCTTTGGAGTAAAAATTCACCAAACAACTCGCACAGGGATCTTTTAGTTTCACAATGTGAATATTACATACTTGAGATAAAGCGAGATTAATTAAACAGTAGTGATTACTACTCCAATTATCACATAATTGACATGTCTTTCTTTTCGAGATGTAAAATATAATCAAAGTAACGACTTTGAAGTCGTATTGCTATTTTCGAACATCTTACCCAAATGAATAAAAATAGAAGAAATAGCGAAAAATTTGGTACTTGAAAAATCCTACTCACAAGGTAATTGGATTCCGGGTTTTTACGTGGGCTTTCCTTTGGGAAGAGTAACGCTGCTCCCAGTCGTGGACTGAATGAGTTTAGAACATAATTAAATATTTAAAAGTTTCTAAATAGTATTAAAATTAATTTCATGTCCTGAAACCTACTTCAGTAGTCAAGTATTTTAGGAATAGAAGACGGGGTAGTCCAGTAATCCGTAGACAGTAGTTTTCCAAATGGCAAAAGTAATGGTACGGTACGACCATGTATAATGTTATAGGTACAACTATCGCGAACATAACTGGCTAGGCAAAATATTAATTTGATATGAGTGGACCAGTCAATATTATCAGAACCACTGTCGTGTGGTCCGGGTCGGCAATTTTTCATGTTTGACTTCCCTTTTTACCCTTCTCTCGGTATATCGACCATTATCATGAGTTTGTTAATGGACAAAAGAAGTAAACATTGGAATAAATAAGGAAAGATATAAGAAATCAAGACATTATTAATATTATAGAGGAAATTTTAGTGTTCGGTAATTTATAATTTTGTTATGCCAGGACGGGCCATAAAAGTATATATATATATATATATATATATATATATATATATATATATATATATATATATATATGATACATATATATATATATATATATATATATATATATATATATATATATATATATATATAAATTAATTTTAGCCAAGATATTAAATTGTTTTGTAATTATAATAATAAATAAATTAATTAAATAATAAACTTGAAAAAAAAAACCAAAACAAAAAAAAAATAAAATAATAATAAAAATGGGAACAAACGACAAGGCAAAATGCAAATATTTAATGATTCTATTTGCATGTTGGGTCTAACGAATTGGATGCATTCTGTTTTCAGTGGTAGCGATGTATACGATGATGCTGTCTAGAAGGTTGATCTTATTAACACTTAATTGGTTGCTGGAGCGTCCATCCCATAACAATCGAAAAAAATATCAGTACAATATCTTTCTATTGGGACTGTGACATGGTTTTCCACGAGGACAGACAATTGTTTAAACTACTCCAAGCTGGCCACATTGGTCAGTCTCTGAAAGTTATGGTTGAATGGTTTGACTTACTTTACATATTTTGTCTGTAAGCGAAAACATCCGAAAAGCTCCAAACCCAGATTTAGATGGCTAAAGTATGAGCAATTATCCCCACATGACCGGTTCGTTAAAACTATCAATCTCTTCAGATGGATAAGGCGCAATGTTTTCTTTGTCCTGCTTTACACAACTAATAAAAATACACTGGAAACTCCTGAGGTGACGCGTTTAACTACTGTTAAAAACACGGTGCCACTACTTTGCGAATGGCTTATGAGGTACCTACTAGAACAATGAAATTTAGGTAGGAAGTAGGAATATAAATCTAAAAGCCTTCTTTAAGAATGATAAAAGTATTTTCTTATTGTCTTGATAAAGTCTTATTCTGTTCTCCATTGTTGTGACGGTGAAGAGTTAAAACTTCTTCACACTGTTAATTTGTCTAATAGGTTAGCAGTTCCCGCATGACGTTTCATTATATAGGATGTATATTAAATCAAAAAATCAATCCACATAATGCCCATAGAGTTTTAATATTTCAGGTTTTTGCAATCAAAATATATTATAGAAACGGTTAAAATTCTTTATGTGTGTATTGGTTATTAGGTTTTGGTAAAACCACCCCCTACGCTTACTGACAAAATTTTAAATGAAATCTTTAAATCACACGTTATATTTTTATTCAAAATTTCTGAAAACTTGTCCAAACACAGTCTAACTTAATAAATATATTAATTCTGTAATGTAATGTTTTGAAATTAAAATCATATCACAACAGCGATTAAGGAATTGAGAAACACTATACACTCTAGAAAAAATAGGTAGGTACAAATTGAACGTATCATATTTTCTAAAAAATAAATGTATGCTGTATTTTTATATCTCTTTCAAAGAAGCATGAAACATGAAGTATTCAATCATCCATTTTTATATAATGGTTTATGACGGTGACTTTGAGCAGCAGCATCGCACATATGACTGTTAAATATCATTAGCGACCTGGGTGACATCTTAGGCCAGATAATTTTTTGACGCCTTAAAATAATACCGTTGCTCATATAGGGTAGCTTACTCGGATAAGGGTGGATCGTATTAATATCTACTGATAGCAAAATACGTTGAAAATTGTATACATAATATAAACAAAAAGTTTACTATACATATATTGGTAAAATTGGTTTTTTTTTGTTCTACGTAGTTTATCTCGGTAGTACTTAAAAACAAATTATAATCTCTTATGCTTTTTTAGGTGTTGGCCATGCCGAAGATAATCAATATTTTTTTAGATCTTATAATAACTATACCGAGACAGATATTGAAGTATCCGATTATCTTGTACTGCTGTGGTCAAACTTTGTGAAGTATGGGTAAGTACTAAGATTAGGAAATTTTTATTTGGGCTAAGTTACTACATTTTTAGAAACATATTTTATACCTTTGAAAATAAGATTTATTAAGTCTGACAGATTATGTAAATATATAACTATAATTCAGTTGGAATTGATTTCCAGCTATTTCGAGTTTCGATTACCGTTTTCTCGAAACGAATTAAATATAAAAAGGACACACTTCCTTACATTTAAAAAAATAGTAATAAATTCTTTAAACAAATTGCTTTATGTATCAGTTTCAGCCACTCTAAGGAAATGAGAAAATTTCGTTAAACTTTAAAACTTAGCATGTTGTGAAAATGTAAAATATACATTTTCATAAAATTAGCAATTTACTTCAAAGACACTTACAAGATATATTCCATGTTTCCGTATTCACCAATCTCAGCATTTCAAGTATATCCTTGTTGTCACTAGTTTCGTCAAGGCAGCTAAAAAAGTTGTCCCATCTGATTTCTTGTAAAAAGTTTTCTATAATATTATCCTTGGGTACGGCCTTTTTCCAGCAGATGTCGTGAAATCGTATCTCTTTAATGTAAAACGTACTATGAAATGTTGAAATAACAAAAAACTCAATATAAAAAACTATTAATCTCATTCTTAAAAAACAAAAAACCAAATTATTTCAAAAAACATTCACAGCTGAATATAAGGCCATAAACCAACGTTGTCCACAAATATCTCACACCAAATCAGTCTAATAGACATAGCCAATAACTACTCCCAAAGGTATACAATACAAGAAAACATTTTGACACTTCATGATAGGGCCGAGTTGGAGGCTTTACATGACGAAAATGACTCTTTTAATTTGCCTAAACAACAGTTCTTTGGTGATGAACTAAAACTTACAAGGCTCTTCAAGTTATGATTCTTTTAGTCAGCATTCTTTAGTTTCTGCAGAATGCGGTACTGTATATAAAACATTAAATCAAAGTAACAATTTTGACAGTGGTACTCTAGAGGCAC
This sequence comes from Kuschelorhynchus macadamiae, assembly GCA_030620095.1. Taxonomy (NCBI): domain Eukaryota; kingdom Metazoa; phylum Arthropoda; class Insecta; order Coleoptera; family Curculionidae; genus Kuschelorhynchus; species Kuschelorhynchus macadamiae. The sequence goes on along the minus strand of JAUTXW010003115.1, from coordinate 347,290 downwards.
CAAATTTAACTAAACTAAATGACCTTCTATGTTGAATACAACTAATAGAGATAGAGCTACAGGGCAAAATGATAAGAGTTCTCAAATCTCCGAAAAAAACCGACGTTTCGGTCGAATATTCTCACCATCATATGATGCAATTGTACGATAATGTATTTTTAAGAGAAACTAACCCAATTAACTTCAATAACAAAACAAAAAATATTAAACTCCTATCTCTGAGTTCACAGGTAACAAAGAGGTCATGGAAGGAGCAAGTTACCCTCATCCTTCAGCTTACAACGCTTACCACGAACCATATTGCTTAAAGACAAACATTAAATTTCGATTTTCTAAATTTCAAAAATAATAATTTCAAACGTTTCGATTCCCAAACATGTCCCACGTCAGAACATGGCATCCCTGGTGGAGATCATGCAAAATCTAGTTCCAACATAGGTGTGGAAATTTTCCTAGATTGCCGTGTTACTCTAAATAATTCAATTAAAAAAAAATCTGATTTAAATAATTTCCAGAGTTTCGATCACTCACGCTATCTCACATCAGAACATGACATCCGTGGTGGGTAGCATGCAATTTACTTCGCGGCTACCTCCGATAATAACCCATTCAATTCTGAACCAAATTTAATTTCAATTCATTTTGACAGGGAGAATTTTTCGACCCGTAAAATATATACAGATCCTCCAATAAATCCAATGTTATGTAGATGTCTTATTGAGGAATCACGTAAAAAACAACTTGACTATTTTCAAAATGCTTGACCTGAGTTTATACATCAGGGATGTTTATATCCGTTGCGAACTCACCAAGTAGTTAGGCAATTAACTAGCTCAGAGCTAGGAACAAATCCTTCTCGCGATTCTTTACCACCATCTGAAATAGACGGCATCCTAGAGATTTCCGATCAGCTCTATAACAACCCAAAAAATGTAAATTCTCAGAACTGTGACATAATAAATGCTCAGCCAGAAATGGCAAAACACTCAAGTTGGTTCGAGCCTGGCATCCCTGATAAATAAGAAAGAACCTAAAAAATTAAAGATCACTTTCAGTCGCCTCGAACACGAGGATCCACAAATCTTCCTCGCGTAAGTAGAAGATTATTGCCCAGAAAATCAAATTCTAGACCCAGACTAACCATTAGATCTTCTTAGAATTCGAGGGTAAATGTATCAAATTCTAATCAGGGGAGTAATCCCAGGAATTAAAAACAGAGACCTGGAAACCCTTACCAGGTTTCATCCCGTCCTGGGTTAAATCAGCCCCAAAATAATAATTTCAGAAATAAAAATAATGTTAGGCATTTTAATTCCAACCCAAACACAAAAAAATTTAGGAACTCTAATTTTAATTCCAATAATAATCCACGCAATTTCTGGAATTTTAATTCCAATAATAACAATTCCAGACCTAATTTTAATAACCACATAAAAAGACAATTATCTAGTGTATCCAAAAGGGTGAGCGAACTCAGTAAGAAATTATACATAAAATCTAAAGAATCAAAGGAGCCTTAAGAAAACTAATCCAGGGCCGTCCTCAAACAATTTCAACCCTTTCAAAAATTCCCCTTTTTTCTAAAAAAGTTTCTAGACAAGTAAATTCCAATAGCAATAACATATCCCATTCAGAGAATAAACGTCAAACTTTCACAAATTTCAATTTTCCAAATTTTATTTCAAATCATGAAATTTTAAATGCCAATTTAATTACTTCAAAACCCTCATCTTTGAGTGTCGGCCCAGACACAAATAACACATAAAAATTACAAAACACTAAATTTTTGTGTCAAAACGACAGACCCGATACGACGGAATGTGTGAAACAGGAGAGTCCAGAGACAAAAGACAAATCACACACATACACGGTGGCTCAACATAGCGATAAACCCGATAGGATAGAATATGTCATACTGGAACGTCAGTTGAACCACCAACACACACCCACACATTCACCGAACATAACTATACACACTATTTCTGGTCAACACATTCTGGATGTCCCTTTAACAAGCAACCCAAATCCCTTTCAATACCCAGTTTCGAACATAGTTCTTTGCAAAGTGTCTAAAAACACACATCCAATTTTAAATGTAACCTATAATGGACTCCAAATCAGAGCTCTTTTAGACACAGGAGCAGGCATACATTTAATGTCTCGTAAAGTCACTCCAGCAAACCTTTCTGTGTCCGAATGGACAAGCTTATCTCTTGCCACAGAAGGCTCTGAAGCCAATGTGTTAGGATCATGCGCTTACACCTTTGAGGCACAAGGATCCAGGTATACTTCAAACTTCCTTGTGGCTCAGAACCGCTGTGAGGACATGCTACTATAGCATCCTTTCTTGTCAAACGAGAAGTGTATAATGGACTATAAACGTAATTGCATCTATATAGGATGAGATGAGAGAAAAACAATTTATTGGACACAGCCCACAAAAAAATCAATAAATTTAATTCAACAGTCAGCCACAGGAGTTGAAACTATTTCTTAATGAATATAAGGATATTTTCGAAACCGGTTTGGTACAAACCATAAGCCGAACGACAAAACATATAATCACTCTTACAGATAATAGAATAATAAACAAACTTTGTTATCCTTTAAATCCCAATAAAAAAACGTATTCTTTATGAATTTATTGACGAAATGCTTGAGGCAGGAGTCATTAAACAAACCCAATCTCCTTATTCTAGTCCTCCCGTCCTTGTTGACCGAGATGGCAAGAACGATAGGTTCTCCGTAGACTACCGTGAACTCAATAATATCTCGCAAGAATACAGATACATTCCTAGAATACTGAATGCTGTCAAAGATCTAACCCAACGACGAAAATTCTAAAGATTATATTGCTACTACTACAGACGGAGCAGCTTACCGGTTCACTCTAATGGCCTTTTGTCTCAAAGGTGCTCCAGCCACTTTTCAAAAATTGATGACCACCAAAGTTTTAATAAGCTATCTCCATAATTTCGTGCAAATTTATATTGACGTCATGATTTGTTAAAACAATACCTTTGAGGATCGTCTAGAACACCTAGGTCTAGTTTTCGAAAGGTTACAAACTCAGAATCTCAAGGTATCAGCTGAAAAATGTCAGTTAGCCTTCACTGATTTAGATTATCTAGGTCACAGAATTTGTGGTGAGAACAATGTTCCACAACAAAAACACATAACCCAAATTTTAAATTTCAAAAAACCACAGACAAAAAAACAACTTCAGAGCTTTCTAGGAGTATGCAACTGGCTACGTGAATACGTACCAAACTCGTCAGCCATACTCGCCCTTCTTACACGACTTCTAAGAAAATCAAATAAATGGAAGTGGACTGAAGTCCATGACCTAGCTTTTTCTCAAGCAAAAGACGCTTTTGCAAATCTAACCCTTCTAAGTATACCAGACTACACAAAGTCATTTATTTTGCAAACAGATGCGTGCTGTGCTTTACCGAGAGGGCGAAAATAACACCAAAAACAAAATAGCCTATATCAGTTTGAAAATTTCACCCACAACTTTAAAATACCACATAAACGAGCAGGAATGTCTTAGTGTTATGTGGTGGGCAATTAAATACTTCCGAAACTATCTTGAAGATAGACATTTTATATTAAAAACTGATTCCCGTGCTATAACCTTGCTAAATAAATTCAAAGATACTAAACAAAACTCACTCGATGGGCACTTTTGCTCCAAGAGTTCGATTTTACCATAGAACGCGTCCCACACTGGTAGGGAAATTTTCCCAGATTGCTGTGTTACTCGAAATAATTCAAAAAAAAAATTCTAATTTAAATAATTTCCAGAGTTTCGATCATTCACGCCATCCCACATCAGAACACAGATCCAAAATATGTAGTCAAATCATAAGTATCCTATAAATAAATCCTAAAATCAAAATATCGGTAGATTGACATCCCCTCGTCATGAAGATAAACCCATTTTTTTTCAAGGAAAGTGAAGTACCACCCAGTTTAGTTCGGCATGTAGTTATTTAGTTATTTGTACATTACATATACAATTTATGTTATCTTAAGCTTCAAAAAATGTAGAGATACATTTAGAAGAAAATTCGAGATAATTGGATCATTTTAAAAGGCCGCCATTTTGTTCCGCTACATTGGATTCGTACCGGTTTGGCAGTTTCTCGCTATGTCACACTTTTTGAGCAAAATTTGTTATCTGTAAGTGATGTTTTACTTACCTTTGACGCTCTTTTGATTCTTTGTTAATTTTACGATGATAATTCTTGAGCGCCAGTCTCTGGATTTTTAGTGAAAGAGAGCCCACTAAACCTCCAGGTAGCTTTTATACAGATAAAGATATAAGGTTCTATATTTAATTAAATAAAAAGTCGAGACTCAATTATCAGTAGCTTTTATTAAAAAATATATAACGACTTACTACTAGTTTATTGGGTTCGGAGTGTAACGGAGCGGAACAGTGGCAATTGGCAAATTTCTATTAATTAGTTATAAAATCCACGCAAAAGCAAATAAAAAAAGTAAAGCCATTCGGTGAACTAAAATAAGCGAGCGGTGTGAGAACCAGTGAAAATGTATTTGTAGATAATACGGATTAGGTCGGATTTAAAACAGAATACAACTCAGTCTTATTCAGCCCCTGTATTTACTTTTAAAGCATATTTTACGAGATAGAAAATAAAATAATTATTTACTTCCTAATGTCCTTAAAGTTTTAACGGAGAAATCTTAGAGCTTATTGCTTATTTTGCTAGTATCAGAGTTCACGACTATTTGGGTGTCAGAACCTGTAAACACAGACAGGGCAGAAAAACGAATAAAATAAAATGCAAGTCGAGGACCTCTTTCTGCTAGTCGTTTCAGGTTTCTCTAGGTTCAAGCCCGCCTGATGAGGGCAAAGGCCCACAAATCATGATCGCAGAGTACCATGTGGCATAATCGTTTTGCACCTTACACCAATTATATATCATTGCTATTCTACTATATATATATATATATATATATATATATATATATATATATATATATATATATATATATATATATATATATATATATATATATATATATATATATATATATATATATATATATATATATATATATATATATATATATATATATATATATATATATATATATATATATATATATATATATATATATATATATATATATATATATATATATATATATATATTTATATATATAAATACAAATATATATATATATATATATATATATATATATATATATATATATATATATATATATATATATATATATATATATATATATATATATATATATATATATATATATATATATATATATATATATATATATATATATATATATATATATATATATATATATATATATATATATATATATATAGATATATATATATATATATGTATATTTATATAAATATATATATAATGTGTTTTCATTCCGGGTGTACACCCGTTCACTACTGTCGTTCTGAAAAGAACAGTTTTGCTGACGTTTCGCCAAAATCACATTTGGCATTTTCGAAGCTTTCCTTCTCGCGTCCGAATAGAAACTGAAGTGTTGGTGACTGCGACGCTTTCTTTTATACCCCCACTCGGGGCCGAAGGATATATCTGCGCAGGCGTTGGTCGTTATTTATTTTTCCGGATGGTGCTGTTGTTGTTGCGCTAATTGCGCTTGAGTTTTTGCGATTTCAGATTTGTCGATTATTGTCTTCCCTATTGTTGGTGGTATTTAATGATTCATCCCTTTTATTCAAATCACCTTGTTTTTCAATTTCTATGGCTTCTCGAATTATTCTGGTCTTATAATGTTCTATATTGGCAATCTCCCTACACCCATCGAAATTTATTTTATGGCCGGTTTCCTGATGATGTAGGAATAAAGCTGAGGTTGTTTGTTTATTTCTGATGCTGAGTTTATGCTCTTCTACTCTTGCTGATATTCGCCTGTTAGTTTGCCCTACGTACAACTTTTCACAGTCCAGGCACGGAATACTGTACACTCCGTGGTTTTCTAGTTTGATTTTATCTTTTGGGGTTCCGAGTAGTTTACCTATAGTTGTTTGTGGCTTGTGTATTGTTTGTATGTTGTATTTCCTCAGAATTCTTCCGATTCTGTCTGTTGTACCTTTTACATATGGTAAGACTACTCGTTGCTTTCCCGGCTCATATTTTTTGTTGTTCGTTGTTCGGGAAACCTGTGCATTAATAGCTTTCTCTATGGTGCGATTTGTGTAGCCATTTTTCTTTAAAGCACTAGATATTACCTTAAGTTCGTTTTGTCTCATCTGTGTTTCAGTTAGTCGCACGGATCTAGATATTAGAGTATTTGCCACAGCTTGAATTTGTGCTGGGTGATGATGTGATTTTGCATTTAAATATCTGTCTGTATGTGTTGGTTTTCTATACACGGTGTATTCGAAATGTCCGTTATGTAGTTTTGTGACCAAAACATCTAAAAATGGTAGTTTGTTGTTTTCCTCTAGCTCTAGAGTAAATTGTATTCTGGGGTGGATTGAATTTACGTGAGTCAGAAATTTTTCGAGCTCTGCATGACCATGTTGCCATATAATAAATATGTCATCCACATAACGAATCCATAATTTGGGTTTTAAACTTGCTTTCTCAAGAGCTTCTTTCTCGAAATATATCATAAATAAATTCGCGACTACTGGTGATAGCGAGGACTCCATTGGAGCACCATCCATTTGTTTATACATTTGCCCGTTGAAAGAAAAATAAGTATTTTTAAGGCAATGCTCCGAGAGTTCTATTATATGTGCCTGGAAATCCTCGTTCATAGCAATCTTGTCCAATGCTTCGTCGAGAATACTGGGATATAACGATTTGACATCTAGGCTTGCTATGATATCGTTTTTTTCAAGGACCATATCTCGTATAATTCGAGTGAAATGCTCCGAGTTTTTTACAAATGAATCAGCTTTTTCTACAGTTCTACTCGGAAACCGAAAAGATAAAATCAAACTGGAAAACCACGGAGTGTACAGTATTCCGTGCCAGGTCTGTGAAAAGTTGTACGTAGGGCAAACTAACAGGCGAATATCAGCAAGAGTGGAAGAGCTTAAACTCAGCATCAGAAATAAACAAACAACCTCAGCTTTATTCCTACATCATCAGGAAACCGGCCATAAAATAAATTTCGATGGGTGTAGGGAGATTGCCAATATAGAACACTCTAACACCAGAATAATCCGAGAAGCCATAGAAATTGAAAAACAAGGTGATTTGAATAAAAGAGACGAATCATTAAAACTACCAACAGTATGGAAGACAATAATCGACAAATCTAAAATCGCAAAAACTCAAGCGCAATTAGCGCAACAACAACAGTACAATCCGGAAAACATAAATAACGACCAACGCCTGCGCAGATATAACCTTCGGCCCCGAGTGGGGGTATAAAAGGAAGCGTCGCAGTCACCAACACTTCAGTCTCTATTCGGACGCGAGAAAGAAAGCTTCGAAAATGCCAAATGTGATTTTGGCGAAACGTCAGCAAAACTGTTCTTTTCAGAACGACAGTAGTGAACGGACGTACACCCGAAATGAAAACACATTGTATTTTTCCATCCGTGAAGGAGTAAAAATCAACAAATATATATATATATATATATATATGTGTGTGTAGCAAAAAAAATAACTCATGGGGTAAGGGAATTTTATTGAGCGAGCCGTGCGAGAACCATTGAAAATATATTTAAAGATGACACGGATTAGGTCGGATTTAAAAATAATAACAGACAGGGCAGAAAAACGGATCGAATGCAAGTCGAGGACCTCTAAGACCCTAATTCGAAAACACCTCCGAATCTTTAAAATTTTATTTTCATTTTACTTTCAAATTAAAACCGGATTTTTTAGCAATTAGAGTTTACCATTCTTTCTATTAGTCGTTTCAGGTCTCTCTAGGTTCAAGCCCGCCTGATGAAGGCAAAGGCCCACAAATCATGATCGCAGAGTATCATGTGGCATAATCGTTTTGCACCTTACACCAATTATATATCATTGCTATTCTACTATATATATATATATATATATATATATATATATATATATATATATATATATATATATATATATATATATATATATATATATATATATATATATATATATATATATATATATATATATATATATATATATATATATATATATATATATATATATATATATATATATATATATATATATATATATATATATATATATATATATATATATATATATATATATATATATATATATATATATATATATATATATATATATATATATATATATATATATATATATATATATATATATATATATATATATATATATATATATATATATATATATATATATATATATATATATATATATATATATATATATATATCAGAAGCTCAAAACACAACTGGATTTCATCACTGTTAACATAGGCGAGTTTATGAATTTTTAAAAGGAAAATTTCAAGTTTAAAGACCGGAATTACTAAGCCTTCAATTCGAAAGAGCTTTCGGATATAAAATTATAAAACTTAATATTTATAAGATTCAGTAAGTCAAAAATGATCTTTATTTTGTTTTTAAAATCAAACACTTGTACAGCACAGTAATTCGGAAAGATTTTTATTTTATTTTGAACTTAAACACTTCTATAAATTCGGTAAATCAGAAATTATTACTTCCCTCGTAAAACGGAAGTGTTGTAATCGTAAAAAAATCGCTCCCCCAGATTTTTTCAGATCTTCACGTTTCAGGGTCAGTAGATGACGAAAAACATGTTTTCTCAATTCCATGGGTCTGTCTGTCTGTCTGTACGCGGCTGTCGCAGCTAAAAAACTACTTATCCGATTGACTTCAAATTTCGGTAAAAAATTAAAGATCATATGGGGATGACATGGTAACATTTTGGTAAAAATCCAATATGGTGAAACAAAATGGCGGCCTAGTGAAGTGTGAGAAAAATTAATTATAAAAAACTACTCATCCAATTTATCTCAAATTTTGCAAAAACATCAAGTGTTATGTTAATATCAAGTAGTAAAATTTTGGTACGAATCCAAGATGGCAGAACAGAACGGCGGCATAATAAAATATTTAAAAATTCAACCTGAAAAAACTGCTTACTGGTCTGATTTCAAACTGTGTGCCATAACTAACTGTGGTATATGGATCCACTAGTAAAATAGTGGTACTAATTCAAGAAAGCCGAACAAAAGGCGGCCAAATAAAACGTTTGTAATCGTGAAAAAATCACCCTCTCAGGATTTACATATCTTCATGTTATAGCGTCCCTAGATCCCAAAAAAGGGTCATATAGGGATAAAATATTTTGGTAAAAATCCAATATGACGGAACAATGTTGAAATGGAAATTAAACAATGTATTATTTGGGGTTAAGATCCAGTAAAAAAAAAACAAGTATTTTTTGAAATTGTCCACGTTTCGCAACTAAATTTTTGCACCCTCCAGATACATATATAGATCTTATATCCTGAATGAAACCTACGAGCCCAGTCGCATATGTATTGGACAAAGGGCGTATTTTAAATAATTTTATTTTTGTCACCTAATATTTACTGCATCTAACACAGCTTCAACAAATGCAACTACGTTTATTTGATAGTATGTGGTATTAACAATTAATTAACAATATCGTATATCTATATCACTACAATAAAATACTAGGTAACAAAAATAAATATCTCTTACATATTCCTATGGTCCAACACATGTACGACTGGGCTAGTATATTATCAGTACTTTTACTCCGCATATATTACTCAGATATTAAATTTCTAAATGGTTTTCGTTAACAATCCTTTTGTTCTTCCTTATGTTAGAGTGGTGTATTATTTGTGGTAAGGATCCAGTAAAAAAACAAAAGACTATTTTTAAATAGTCGACTTTATTATTGCATCTTCAGGACACATATGTAGATTCTATATCCAGCATGAAAGCCATATTATCAGTCTTTACATATTCCTTTTGTCCGCAGATATTTCACAGATTCAAGTTTCTAAATGATTTTCGTTAACGATCCTCTTATTTTTATGTTACACTGGTGTATTATTTGGGGTTTGGAAATATCTACAGAACAATGGAGTAGGTAAAGTCTAATATGCGTTTCATGCAGGATATAAATTCTATGTGTCCTAAGGATAAAACAGTAAATTGGCGCATTATTTTACAGAAAAATTAAATTCACATTTAATTTTTCTGTAAAATTAAATTTTACAGAAAAATTAAATGTGAATCTGGGATATTTATTGAATTTATTTTAAAATGCCCAAAAGTCAAGTGTTGCATAGTGAGAAAGGAAATGGTAAATATATTGGTAGGAATCTAATATGATGGAACAAAATGGCGTTCAATAAAAATGAAGAGACAATATATGTAACACATATATTCTATGACTATGTACTGACCTAACTTGGATCACACTTCACTTTTCCCAATTAAAGTGATAATTCGTAACGAGGGAAGTTCTGGGTAAAGGACTTTACCGATTTTTTTATTTTTCAACTTAAAAAATACTTTTTAGCAGGCCAAATAAGATTTAGGCTTTATTTATTTATATATATTAAATATATATTGGGTCAACCCAAAGTCAACCGTGGCCGTCGAGAGCTCCTGACATCTGAAGTCTATTATGAGAACCTTAGTTTATGAATGAACTTAGAAATTAGGTGGGGACCATGGTGGGAAGAAAACAAGGTGTGCTCGCCAGCCACGGTATCTACGTCAGACGTGAGGTAGCTTTCGAAAAAAATTTAGTACGCCCTAGAAATAAACGTCAATAAAAATTGTAGGTTAGGTTACTAGTTTGACAACAAATAACACAGTTTTTATTTTTTGCCTGCAAAATAAATTGTACCTCGGAAAGAAAAGAATTTTATTTTTAGAGTCATTTGGGTATTAAGAATCAACAACAATGTGTCTTGTGAGGTTACTGGTTGCTTCAGCCACAATAAAACGAAGGCCAAATGTAATATAAGGTCTCATAAATTTTTTAAAAACCCTGATTTCTGCAGTACAACCCCCTGTACTGTATGCTTGCCGCAAATATGACAAAATTAACTGAAATAACGGTGTAAATATTTGGTTAAACATTTCTAAATCAAATGATTTTTAGCGGTTATATGCTAAGCTACGCATTTTGAAAATAAAAAGAAAAATTAATGATGCTACAGACAGCAATCTCTTGTTTAAAAACCAATAATAAAAAAAAGAAATATTACAGATGAGACTGAGGATCGGATTTTGGCAGGTTAACCTGATAACAGAAAATTTGAGTAGACTAGATCAGATAAAGATTCAGCTAAAATGTGTATAAACAGAAAGTAGTAAACATACATTTTTCTAAGGTGTTCAAAAACTTTATATTCTCACATACCTACTGTAACCAGATGTCGTCTTTATAAGCATGTGTGTAGGCATCTAGTATATGTTTTGCAATCAATTTATCAGAATTGTTCCCATTTTGTTCATGAAAATTACATAAAAAAATCATATAATTATTTTTTTACATCTGAAATAAAAAGTTAGGATTTTTTCTTTTAGTCATTGGTTTTAGATCAAAGTTATTAGTACTTAGATACAAAAGTGGTGATTTTTTATTAGATATTTGTTGGATCAGATTAAGGGAATTGTGCTGTAGTAGATAATATTTTAAACACTTGTCCGTTTGAAGTTATTAGAGTCTATTAACTTCTAAGTCTTTAGTTCTATAAAAAGTTACAAACAAATTCATTTTAACATTCTGTTTTTAATCTGTTTTATTTATAATCATTTCATTAACATTTTCTTTCCTTATTCTTTTTAATATTTAAGCTGTATTTATTTTTTGTGGGTCATCAGTTGGTTTTCATTTTTTCTTAGATATCCCAGATTGATATTTCTAAAAGCTATCAACCTTAATTTAATCAATTAGTGAATTAAAGATTCTTTTAACTGTTAAAATTTATACAACTTCACCGTCAACCTTACTAGTGTATGTTACTGCATCTGCAATTTCATTTCAAAGCGTCAGCTCGAAGGCATGTCCGTATTTAAAAAGAAATAGCTATCCGTTGCCAGTTTTAAGTACCCTTCGAAGGTCGGCTTTAAACATTCAGCTGAATCCCAGGATTTTATCACATATTATTTAAGGTAATGAGACAAAAGTCTGCAGCATTAACAGACTTGGAAAGGTTATGCTCATTATTATTTGGTAGGTAGGTGGGTAATTCTTAAGTTGACATGATTTTCACTTTTTATAAAATGTTTTCGACACCTAGTTATATACTTCTTAAATTAGATATACTTTTGAACCGTGTAGTGTTAACTACTCAACACTAATTTCAACTCCAGGAAATGCTTAAACCTGACATCAAATTTCATTAGTTAAACTGATAAGTACTGAGTATAGCTTTCTTAAAGTGTCAGGTATTCCCAACCTTAGATTGTGACACAAATTAGAAATGTGATGTGTAACAAAAAAATATTGCTCTATGCAATGTCGTGTTGATATTTTTTAAAAGTAAAATAAATTTAACCTACCCATTTTCATTTATTTTTAATGTTTACTTTAATGAGGTAATTGTCATAGTTCCTATAAATATAGTAAAAATAATACTTTAAATAATAAATTTAGGTTTGTCTAATAAAACATGTTTTAGTCTTAAATCTAAAAAGTTAGGAAAACTAATCATTATAATAAGATATCCTTAATTTGGTATAGCTTCTTTAAACATAATTAGGCTTGTGCAGTCAATGCTAAAATTTCATCAAGTTCTCCTATACAGTAGCTGAACACTTCCTAGTTAAAAGAATACAAATTCACACAGAAGACTTAAAGTAGGATTCTTAAATTATACTTATTATGGTAATTGGAGGTTTTTTGTTTTATTTAATTCTGCCTAGAACTCCCTTCTGAATGAGGGGTAGGTTCGAGGGTAAGTAACTGTTATATTTTCTTCATTTTGGTAATTTCTATCATGAAATGTATGTTGTTTGTTATCCGTAGTGTATTCATTAGTCAGCATCCATATGTATCAACTAAAACAAAAATATCTAGTTAAGTACATATAAAAACTATTGGAATATATAATATGTATGCTTAAATACTACATAATAGCAAAAAATGTGTTTTATTTACTATCAATTGTGTTATGTAAGTCCTCAGGGGTCTGGTTTCAGTATTTGTCATTACTCAAATACTTATGAATATTAAGTAACATAATTAGCTACACATAGGATATTTTACTAACTATACCATTTGAAACCAAACATATTTTTTTAAAAACTTTAAAATATATAGCTTGAACTAGTCCAAATATAAATATTTCTTCATACTGCCTTGAATTCTTTTACATCAGTTTAATGACTGTGTATTTACATACATTATCTAGTTTTTTATGAATTTTTTCAAGTGAACAGTTTGGTACGCTAATCCTAATGAACTACATAATTTTCTCAAATTAAAAATCGAAATTTCTAAACATGAAATTGACTATTGTTATCGAATCGGTGGAAAGGCAGATGGAAAAACAAGACCTATATTGATTAGATTTTTAACAAACAAAATGAAGACCAAGTTTTTCTTTAGGGAAGATCTCACAAGGGATAGAAACGAAATGGTGAAAATTGCTCTGGACACTTTGGGTTTGGGAAATGTATGGACCAAAAATGGACTGGTACATATTCGAGTAAATAATAATACCAAGGTTGTCACAAACATAAGTAAATTGAACTCAATTTTGGCTGAAAATTAATTGGGTTTAATTGTATTCTTCTTTATTCGATTGCATAAAAGCCAACTAAAGAAAGGAAAAAAAAAATAAATAAATTTTTTCTTCTTAATAAAATTAAACTGGTCATATTATGTCAAAACATTGTACACTTCCTTAAATTATTATTCTCTAAATTATGATTTGTGTAAAAATTTATATCTTATTTATAAATTTATAAATTAAATCGTTTAATAATTTCGCAGCGCAAATAAGGCAAAATCTGCATTTTCAACCTTTACTTGCACTTTTTAGTTTCACCAAATTTGTATAGATTTAGTTTCTTATTTTTTTTTTGTATAGTGTTTTTTTTTTTTGTTTTATAAACCTCACTGCGAATATGAGTGAAGTTGTAGATTTGTTAGAGAATGTTGAACCATATAATAGTTCAGCTTGTTCATATCAGGAGACACATGATAAAGTTGTAAACGATGTATGTCAGAAAACAGGTACTTTAGAAAATCTTAATGTGTTTTGTTTGAATATAAGAAGTCTTCAAAAAAAGTTTGATGAATTGCTGATATTGTTAAATAATAATACTGACTATGACGTAATTATTTTAACTGAAACATGGCATTTACAATCAACTAACTTCGAAATTCCTAATTATAATTTTTATTATAACTTAGCAACATTTAATCAAAATGATGGTGTGGTTATTTATTTGAAAAAAAACAATAATTCCTGATATTGAGCATATCCGCATACACGAAATAACATTTTCCAAAATATCTTTCTCTAAATATAATGCAAAGTTTAATTTAATAGTCTGCTACAGGCCACCTTCAGCAGATCCCCACTTATTTATCTCTGATCTTCAAAATCTAATTGGAAATACCGAAAGTTCTGATGTTAATATGTTTCTTGGTGATATAAATCTTAATCTATTGGACAAAAATAATCAATTAGTAAACTCATATATTAACTTGTTGTGCACCTTTGGATATTTTCCAAATATTACTAAACCCACTAGAATCTCTAACTTTTCAAACACATGTATAGACCACTGCTTTACAAAAATAAAGGAAGATTTATGTTACAATGCAGAATCATACATACTTGAGTCAACTATTACCGATCATTATCCTATAATTGTAAATATCAGTTTTACAAATAGGACATTACAAAAAAATAAGCAATTCATTACATATAAAAAAATCAATTACGATTATTTTTTAAAATCTTTAAGTATAGAAAGTTGGGCAGATGTACTAAACGCAACAAATGTGAATACTTCCTTTAATTTATTCATTAATAAATATACTTATTTGATAAACAAAAACACAAAGGCATATACTTTAAAAACAAATTCAAAGATAAAAAAGCCATGGATAAATGATACTGTTTTAAATGCAATAAAAACTAGAGATAAACTAAAAAAGCGTTTATTACTTAACCCTTATGATGAAAATTTAAAAAGTGTATATAACTCTTATCGAAATGCTACAACTAAACTAATAAAACAAACTAAAAACGATTTTTATAAACAGAAGATAACTGATGCGCAACAAAACCCCAAAAAAATCTGGCAAATAATAAATGATTCTACAAATTCTCTTACATCAAATAAAGAAATAAATCAAATTAAAAATACGGATGGCACTTTAGTTAATAGTGAACCCGAAATATGCAGTATATTAAATTCATATTTTATTAATGTTGGATCAAACATGGCAAATGAACTAAAATCATCAACTTACATGCCCTACGCAACAAAAAATTCCAAAGTTAAAGAATCAATATTTTTGTCACCGGTAACAGAAAACGAAGTGAAGGGTAATATAAAGGACTTGAAAAACAATTGTATGGGCCCTGACAGCGTTAATACAGAAGCAATAAAATTATCGCAATATTTTATCTTGAAACCCCTAGTGCATATTATAAATCTAATGTTAGAAGGAGGAGAATTTCCTAATGTATTGAAAAAATCAATCATAAAACCGATATTTAAATCTGGAGATCCCTTATTACCAAAAAACTATAGACCAATATCATTAGTAAGCAATTTTGCAAAAATTTTTGAAAAACCTATAAAACTCAGAATATTAAATCATTTAAATAAACATAACATAATATCTAAGAATCAATATGGTTTTAAAAAGGGAGTATCAACTACTGATTCCATATATGCCGTGACTAGTGAAGTACATGAGGCACTCAACAAGGGTGAGAGGCCTTTGCTAGTGTTCCTGGACCTAGCAAAGGCTTTCGACACAATATCTCATGAAATATTAATATCTAAACTAGGTCATTATGGGATTAGGGGTATTGCAGAGGGTCTTATTACTGATTATTTACAAAAAAACATCAATTCAAAAGTCATATTGCAACTATGAAAATAACTTGGGTTATGGATACTGGAAAAGAATAAATCATTTTATTTTGACTAACATTAAATTATTTAGAAGATTAGTTGTTTGAAAGAGTGAATTACTGCTATTCTAAAAATATTGAAAATACTCAGTTATTGCTATTCCTATTTATTTTTTATCCTGGGCACAAAATGTTATGCCCATTGTGATTAATATGCCTGTTTCTGGGCACATGTCCTTTCTCTTTTTTTTTTTGTACTTGTTTTTTTTTTTTTTTGTTGTTGACTGTGTTCAATATTCTCTTCCGTTCTGTTTTTACAGATTCTTTGTCACGTAGGTACCTATCTAATTGTATTTTGGATTTTAGTTACTTTCGATAGGGCGTCGTGAATAGAAAATTCGCTTAATTAAGCAATTAAATGTGAATAACTTCACATATAAGCTCATTAGGGCTTAGGTGAAATAATCAAAAATTGATGAACCATTTTTGTAAACAAAAATCTATGAATAAAATTATTATTATTATTATTATTATTATTATTATATGTGTCACTAGAAAATTAAATAATACATACCTGCACTTCAAACGATATATAAGTTTATTCCAATAACCAACCTAATGGTCTGCAACTCATACGTCCAAAATTCGACGAAAACACACAAATACGTATGAAAACAATCAGAAATATATTTTAACATCTACTTGTCATAACCAAGAAAAACAAATCTGATAAACAAGGTCTAGGGTGATTTTATAATTAACAGCTCTTTAAGCGATAGACATATTTCCGTCTCTGTTTTTGCGGTAATCATAAAAGAAGACAGAATTATGACCGATATATGAATTCCGTTAACAAATTTTTGTAAAGGTGTACTGTAATCTTTTGAGGCCTTTACGCAATAAAAACATGGCTAACCTGTCATTTTAATCGGCCCTGGTTTCGCCTCACAATATACGTCATCAAAATTTGCTCGTAGGCACACCTCGTTTTCTTCTCACCATGGTGGGGACAAACGCGAGCAACCAGATTAAGGTAGGTTTACATTGGTTTCAATAATTGATAACCAGTAAATATGTTTACATAATTTTCTTTTTAATCTCAGTTTCAAATTATTTTAAATTATGAGCACTGAATTTCGAATGCATTCAATCACATGATTTATACATACAAATACCAATAAGATGGGGAATATAAACTTGAGTTATAAGTGTTGGTCCTTTTTTTCGAAAATATAGATATTTACACCTTGACCGCAGTTACATCTTATGAAATTATAACGTGCTCTTTATAACTCTACAAGTAAAATTTGGTTTAGTTTGGAATACCTATCCAGGAAAAATAAAGTGAATAACTCATATGTTCAACATCATTAACAGGTGGTATTTAGACATAAGGGACCACGTTTTCATGTCACTAATATTTTAAACATTTAAACAGTTGCAGAGATATCGGCATATCCCTTATTTAACTTTCATATATAGATGTTTAGACACTATTGATTATTTCTAATAATTTTAATTCTTCGTTCAATATAATAAAAAATAATTTCTATTTTTTGTACAAAAAGTAGCATGTTATGCAATAATACAAATAAAATTATACTTTTTTACACCAAAATTTTTTAGTCTGTAAAAATTACAAAAAAAAATTTTCAAATAAATTTGCAATTGAATAAATTTGAAAAATAGAACGATCATTCCAATGATGATTTAAAAACGCCAGTGGCGGCGCACGTTTTAAAAAAGTATTATTTTTTTATATATTTTGAACTGTTTAAGTATATACCGGGTAACACAGAAGACATGTAACAGAGACCTATTTTTTTAGTTTTTAACATATTAGTTCGAAATATCGCACACTTATGTTACTCGATATGAGACAGATTAATAAAACATTTTCTTACTTTTGGTTTTATCGGAGATGACCTCTAGTTTCTTATTTTAAATAAGATTTTATATATTTTTACAGGATATGGTATTCAGAATGAAAATAGCTTTTCAATGATGTATTACAAGTTAACTTTGGTTTACAAAATACCGGCACAACAGTCATTTTTTGCAAGTTAAACTTTACCGGTTAATTAAAAAAACACAGTTATTACATATAAAATACTTGCTTTAAACAGTTTAAAATAAACTTATTTGTTAATTTTTTCGAACACTAATCCAAAAATCGTTTTGTATAAGGACATCTTGTACATTTTTTCCAGTTATTTTTGCAGTAAAATTACCTTTTTACTTCCCTCGTAAATGAAAGTATTGTAATGGTGAAAAAAATCACAATCCGAGTTTTTTTTCAGATCTTTACGTTTCAGGATCCCTAGATGCCGAAAACATATTTTCTCAATTCCGTCGATCTGTATATCTGTATGTATGTTCGTGGCATAGCTAAGAAACTGTTAATCTGATTGACTTCAAATTTTAATCAAAATTAAGGGTGACCTGGTAACATTTTGGTAAAAACCCAATATGGCAAAATAAAATGGCAGCCTAGTAAAATTTTATTAATTAAAATTATTACTAATAAACTACTTATCCAATTTCATTCAAATTTTGCTCAAAAATCAAGTATTATGATAAAATCAATTGGCAAAATTTTGGCATGAATCCAAGATGGCGAAATATAATGGCGACCTAATAAAATATTTAAAAAACTACTTAATAGATTGATTTTGAAATTTGTGGAAATATTAATTATGGAATATAGATAAACTGAAAAATATGTGGAATAAATTCAAGATGAAGAAACAAAATGGCGGCCAAAAAAAATCAAAAATCTTCTTATTCAACTGACTTTAAATTTAAACTAATTCACTAGAATCAGAGAAAATAGCGGTTGGCGTCAATGTAAAAATTACTAGGTAGAAACTGGTAAAATATTAGCAGGATTCCAATATGGTGCAACAAAATGGGGCCCAATATAAATGTTTGAAAATACAGTATATGTGTTACCAGATCACTATGTACCGAACTAAATTGGGTCACACTTCACTATTCCTAATAAAGGGAAAAATGTATAACGGGGAACTTTCGGGTATAGGAAATTTACCGATTTTAAGATGTATGGCATATTAACTTTTATTTCAAGATGGCGATAAAACAACTATTTGGTGCATTTTTGATGACAACTTCGTTACAAATTTAAAATCAAATTTTTACATGAATTTTTAACAATTTTATTACACGTCATTTCGTTTCATGATATTGCATTTCTACCAAAGTCTCTCCAATTCATCCATGTCACAGATGTATGTATGTGGTAAACTTGAACTCAACTTGAGTAGTTTTTCAAACTCATTTTTTAAATACTTTTTCCTACTCCATATTGGATTCGTACGAAAATTTTACAAGTTTAAATTAAATCGTATAAGTAGTTTTTTAGAATGTTTACGCCAATTTAGATTCGTAAAAAAAATTTATTTGATCTTTATGTTACACTCAATTTTTGTGCAAAATTAAGGGTTATTTGTTTAAGTAGTTTTTTACACTAGTTTTTTTAACATTTCATTAGGCCCCCATTTTTATCCGTTTTATTATATAACCAAAATAGTTCTAAACTTATATGAACCTTAATTTTTGACCAAGATCAAGTTAATTCGTTTTTTAGATATGCCGGAAGGAGATAGGAAAATCATTGTTTAGTAATCTAGAAACCTTTAAAACCTAGGAGGGTATCACGATTACAATACTTTCCCCTTACAACATTAGTGAAAAAAACAGAAAAACAAGTAAATGAGTGCCAATACTTGTTTTACATTATAAATTTTGCAGTGAAGATGACTTACTTATGTACAGTTACGATCACAAAAATCCGGGCACATGATTTCCCTGATGTAAATGTACTTATAAAAAATGATATAATACCTAGTCATGATGACAATGTCAAAACTAAAGTGTCAATTTGATAATGATTTAAGTAATTTTTATATCTATTAGAATTAAAAGGCTATCCCAACTTTTCTAAAATAAATTTCTATAGCTAATGTAGATATTTCTTACCGAGTGTCTTCTTTTTTGTTACGGTAATGCAAATTTGTGCAAACCAGTTGTAAAAGTCTGATTTACCAAAATTCACTAAAAAATACATGAAATGTCAAGTAGATGCCCGGATTTCGGTGATTGTTGCCAGTCAAGCATTATTATTATTATTAACTTATTATATACGTATTAAATTGAAATTTGATAACATGGCATGGTTCGGCGCCGGCATTTTTAGCACGGATTAGTACCTCTAATTAATAAACTAAATATGTATTTCTTATAATCTACCACATATAATGTTTAATTTATTTAACTGATATCAGTATACAAGCCTAATTATGGGTCATTTCAAAATTATATGCAGTACTTCTTAGATAGTCAATAATATTCCTATTTCTACAACCGAAACTTAACATAGCAATTCTATCATCTGCCTGCACATACCTTCTCAACTTTTGCGTGGGTTGTTTCCCCCGGGTTGCATATTTAGTAACAGCAGACGCGCTAGACGATCGGCTCTGATTGGCTACACTATCTAGGCGTCCAGTAACGGCAGACGCTCTAGAGCTAGCACGTTTGCTATTACTAAACTCTTACCGTGCACGCAAGAGGTTCGCATTTTTTTTTAATTTGGTGTACACGTTACGCTTAAATACTATTAAACGCCTAATATTTAGTCTTTTTAATATGCTTTTTTTTCGTGCCTACAATTGGGGTATGCCTGTACCGATTTATTTAAAATTTAGAGCACAAACAGGCTGGATCGATGACTTTGGGTGTTGGGTTTAGTTTTAGTTGTAATAATTTTTAGGGGTTTTTAAGTTCATTTTTATGCGAGTTTTTGAACGTTATTGTTACATAAGGCCAATCAGGCAGAAATGGGTCTGCAGAGGTAGATTTACTACCTGGAATATATTTTTTACAGTGATAAGTAATTCTACTGAGCTATTTATATTTCCTGTTTTTTACTTTGCTTTTGCAACATTAGTTTTTCCTGTAGCATTTATAAATTATTTTACACGTTTCGTTTTTATTTATTATCGGTATTCAACCATGTTTTTACAACACTTCATGTCTCTTTCTTTAAGCTTTCTACCTCGCTTATCCACTTTTGCTGAAACAAATAGGTATTCTACATAAACTGCACAGAATTCTCCAAAATCTAGAGGATAACATAGACTTTCAAAAACCGTAAGAGATGCAAAGTTATTTGAATTAGATCACACCTGCGAAATTCAACGCTGAATTAATATGTCGTTGATTCCGACAGGGACGTCGGAAGTAGTCCTTCATTTCGAAAAAGAAGAAATTAACAAACTAAAATAATTTGGTCGATATATTTTGTTATAAGAACTTTTATTAAAAATAAGTACTATGAAATACTGGGGTATTTTATTATTAACAACAATACATACCTAACAAGAAAACAACAAAAACCGCGTGAAATTCCGAACTGTTTTAATAATTTTACTTGTGTTTAATAAATTTGTAAGAATAAATATATTTGTTGGTGAATATTAAACATATCAAGTTTTAAGTCTTTTAATCAAATAAAAGGTCTGAAAACGGCAAATTACAATCAAAAACTAAACTGCTGTGGTGGCAATAAATAGTGAATCAAGATTTTTTTTTGAAAGTTTAAAGAATAATAATTCAGATATTTTAATTGTGAAACTCAATATCGATACCCGGATTTTTGTGTTCATTTCGTCGATCTCTTGAGAATGTGGTTTTACTTGCTGACGCATATGCGCAAAAAAATAGTTCATACTCATGTCAAAGTCAAAATAAAAGAACATGAATTTTAGTTGAATCTTCTGCCATGCTTTTTTTAATCAAATCAATTGGACACAAGTAGCATTTTGAAAAAAATACAAACATTCCTTGTGACATGCAGTTTGTGTTGTCCTCTTAAACTGGTATAAGATAGATATAGGCAGCTATACGTATGATTTTGCGGAAACTTAGAACAACTCCCTTCTTCTATGAATCACGCTACCTTCATTTTCATACAAAAATCCCGCGAGATTGGCTCTACTAAAACAAGTATTTAGGTGAAATTTTAGACTGGTCTCTATACATTTTCTTTCTTTTATGTAAATTAATCCATATTGTGTTGGTCATGTTGAAAATCTATTTGTAAGTTAATTTCTTTTAGGGTCGCACCCGACGACATAATGAATATTTTCGTTTTTTGAATACACAATCCCTAACAAGACTGGTGGGCAAAGCGCCCCACTGACCCATTTTTCCGACGTGCCTGACTTCCCAAGATATCCGTGAAAAAAAGATAATAGTCATTTTCCTTTTAATTTAATTTAATTTTCTTAAAGTCTACCTGGATTTATTATTCCATTTTAACAACCGTTGACCTCAATGATGTAATGGACATGCACTCACACATATAGTGTATCTGAAATTCTTCTTTGTGAATTTGGCATACGCTTGTTACAATAAACTGAGAAATTCAGGCTCATATTTTAAAAAATTAAGTTGATGATGAGACCTCGAGGACGAAATGTCATATTTTAAATTCTAATACGTTATCTTGTAAAAGAGGAAAAGTGACTTTAAAGATTTAAAATTCATTTTGTAATGTACCTTGAGTAGGATAGAAAGAAAATGCTGATTTCGTTTTTTTGCGGATAACTTCGGAAGTCAGAATTTTCGTATTTTATCAACGGAAAATTATTTATTCGACATTAAACGCTCAAACTTTACCATAATTTAACCGACCTGATATCTCTTTACGGTTTTATAGATAATATTAGTTCTATTCCACTTAATTTGCAACACCCTATATACTATATAAAAACTCATTTAAACATAAATTGTAATCTAATCTAAGAATAAAGCGACCTGATAAATATAAAAGCCGGATGTCTTATAAGTATGTACTATTCCAAACCTTTTCTTTCAAGTGCGAATAATTAGGATAACGAACTAAAGAATTATTAAATTATTAAGAAAAGCCTTTTTTTTTTGGTTTACTCTGTATGTATATTATCAACATGAAAATAGTCGATCATCTTCAAAAGTAAGTACCTAGTTAGATATAATCCCCTAAAAATAAGTCAAGTTGTATTAAAAATTATTATATTTTATTCGGAGTAGCCTATAATTTTGGGATACCCAGATAAATTTTAAAATACTATACTGAATAATAATTTAATATCAAAATCATGTAAATTCAAAGCAAATATCTGGAAGTAATTCAGAGTAATTGTAATTTTAAATGGAGTAACCTATTATAGCTGTATTAAGCCACCCTCTGCACTATGTACAAACTACAAACATAAAACTGCAAATTATTGCATCCAATACACAGTACACGGATAAGATAGTAACCTAACAAAAAAGGTATACATAACTAACATGCCTGCCGTTCCAACCAGCAGTATCCTTGGTTGCTTGTTGCTTGACTCTAAACGGTATGTACCTACTGCTTAAAATCCGAGCGTAGCCGAAGCGATGTTGAGTTTTCTAGCACGTCTGCTGTTACTGAATATGCCCCCGGGTTAGCACCAGGTTTCTCAAGAAAGCCTTCATTAAAGCCATAATAGAGCTCTGACGGTAGTTTTGCCTTATAAATGTAGAACTGCTTGTCAAATTAAAAATTGGTATCCCTAGATACACCGCACCGTGTTAGCCCCAGGTTCGTCAATAAAACTAGTGATAAGAGAACTAGAAGTATAGCAGTGGGTATTAAACATTAATGCTAAAAGATGAATGAAATATTCACTTACTGAGAAGATGTATCTTTTCAAGTAAAGTAATAAACATAAAATCTTACATTTTACCTTAAAAGTTTTATCCATAAGTGAAAAAAAAAACAGAAAAAATAATTATTTGGTGCCGAAATAGGCGCCGAAACGTACTAAACTCTGGTTGGATGACTTAAGACAATTATCGAACAAATTTACTTCTAAAAACCAATAATTGCAGCTTTTCCAAAAGTAATACGTAACTTATATAAACGTGAAGCACCGTTTTTTTCTATATACAAAATGTTTTCTACCGAAACAACAAATATTTTTGATCGATATGATTTTTGAAACTATTTTTGTCGATAACGGCTAAATATTTTTAAAGGTAAAATTTTATTTTTATATATTGAACCGTTTAGGAACAATATAAAAATGATTGAATTTAAAAATATTCTTTCAACATCCTGTGTATCGATAAGCAATTTAAGGATCCCTGTTAATATAACTTTTTTTGTTGTATTTACGAGGAATATTCTCTATAATTGGCCGGCATGACTTGAGTGACATTTTTGACAACTTTGTTCTAGTTTCGTCTAATTAACTACGAATATTTTAAATTTAATTTAGTGCCATTAAATAAAAGACACCTTACACAAATTAGTAATTATTTCCTTAAAATATGATATATTGTGGAGCAGTTGTTATTTTGGTTCAGTAATAAAAGAAGAGCGGAGCAATGGACCCTCTATATACACGTGCAGAAAAATAATTGTTAATAAGAAAAAGAGTTCATAGTATCGTATCATATTTTATAAACAAAACGCTCTTCCGTCATCGATAGTTACGCCACTGCACAAAGCCAAAAATTAGTCAGCAAAAAATTAAAACTTTGTACATGAACTTAAAATGTGCATAACATGTTTATCTAGATACTTCTATAAAGCAATCTATTTATATTTATAATTTTTCACGGTACCCAAAAATTACCCCTTTGTTCCGTTATAAATTGACTCTGATCAGTCTGATCAACCGCTTTTTAATCTAATTAATGCTAACAACTTTCCCAATTTGCAAATCAATATGTTAGTTACAAAAAACTGTCAAGCTTGCCAGTAGATTCGTTTACACCCGATATACGTAATATGATCATAACTTTATATTTACTAATCGGACTTTTTTTTAGTAATCCAACTCCTGAGGAGGATTCGCTGTTAAATAACACTATCTGGGAACCTGTAGATCCTTCAGATTCTAGTTTTCTTTACATGTCCCTCAATCAATCAATGGTACAATCAGTCAATCCTAAAGAAACGGATTGGTTGTTTTATTCACGTTTGTGGAGTAAATTTGGTGACATAAACATAACTACCACTTATTAGGGACATATTACAGAGATACATATTTTTAAAACAATTCTCCAGTTTATATGTTTTAGAGAATAATTTTAAGTTTCCTTTATACTGATGATAGTATTTTTTAAATAAAAAAAAGTACAATAAAAATCTTGTAGTGTTTTTTTTATAAATGAGAAATTAAATTTAACATAATCAAATTATTTGAGTCGAAAGGGGGACGCTATTAGCTATTAAGCAATGGATGAGGGGATAAACTCGTTTGCAGCATCGCGGCGTCGTTAGAATATTTTTTCGTTTGGAGAGAGTTAGTAAGGGGCCCAACAAACTTTTGGGGAATTGCTCAGGAACGTAATATAAGTTTTACTAAATAGGTTGACTCGGGTTTAATTGGTTCTATTTGGAATATAGATTTTTTATTTAAAAGTTCACTATATAGTTAAACATAGCTACAAGACGTTAACAAAAAGTTCGCAATGCATATCTGAAGAAGTGTTACTTCATAAGAAAATTTAGTTAAAGTGTAAGACTAAAATTATATTATACCATGTTTTCCGACCGAGAAAAAGTTACAGCGAAAAATATATATAATTTATTTTATAGAGTGACTTATGAACCCCATATATTTAATAAATTTTAGAGTTCTAAAAAAATCTAAAAATGTTTCATCAGTGGAAGTTCGTGGGGTTTGAGTTTGGAGGAGCGCGTAACTCAAAGACTAATTATAGGTATCAAAAATTACGTGACAACCTGTTCTTTTTTTTTCGATTTTTTTTTACATGTCAAAGTCACAGATCGGGTTTTATATTGTTTGTATACAGCTCTGCTCTTTAACGCACTCCCTTCTCTCTTTTATATTTTAAACTATTTAAGATAAAAATCTGGAGTTTTCTAAATTTCAATATCTGACTAAGTAAATATTGCTTTTTTGTGCATGTTTAAATTTCCATTTGAGGTTGGTTTAAAATTTCTTTCTACACACTCTTTCATATACATGAAAATATGTATCCATACCAATCGGAAAATCTTTTGTTTCACTAATATATTATATAATTAAGCAATAACAAATTCTTTATAGTTGGCTATAAATTGATACAAAAAAAGTTCCATACAGTTTTCCTCGAAAAAAAGTTATGACAAATAAAAAACAAGTAACGTTCGGAAAATAGGAAAACTGAATAAGCTTTATAAAACAACAAACAGGCAAAATAGTATAATAAATTTGAAACTTCACAACTACATAACTAGTTATTTTCTTACAAGTCTCTTTAAAAATGACCTTGGTTTTATACAGATAAAACATTTAGCTCGATCCGAAAATAAACTTACATTATTTAAAATACCAATAAATATCGACCAGATTGTTTGCGAACTGACCAAAACCCAAAAAGAATTTCTACCCGGTCGCCTTGTGTCATTTTATTGGAGAAACATAAATTATAAAGTGAAAATATCATTGCATTATTGTAGAAGTGCGGAAAACACTTATTATTTTTCATGTCGCTACAGCGTTAAAGCGCCCCAATCATAGGTTTGAATATTTTTACGAGTCAACAAGGACGGGTAGTTAGAGAGAGGAGCCCTTGTTTTTTTTATTATTTTGACAGAATCTTACATTAATATTAATAATCTATAAGAATTTAAATTGTGAACAGCCGACACTGTGTTTTTATGTAGCATAATCTATAATTAAATTCAACGATAACTCTTATAAAAAGGTGCTGGTTTCTCTTTTTTTAATTGAGTATTCTGTTGGCTTATTAATTTTTTTATTTATTAAGTGGAAATTCGTTTTAGTGAACTGAAACATGCATAGCAGATAATGACACAAAAATACGATATTTTTTGACTAGGAATTTTAGGCGAGTCAAGATACCGCGATATAAAAATCTAATTATTGAAAGAAAAAACTAAATATTATAGCTAATTCGACCAAAACATTTACTGTATGACCCAAATTAAATAAAACAGTATATCAATAAAAATAAATACTATCATTACAGTTTAAGAGATGAATAGGGTCCCAACATCAACTGTTTTCGAAATAACGATCTTTATACATAACTAGTTACGAAATCAAGAACTGTTCTCTTACATCTATTAAGCTATTTAGGATTATGGACCAAAGGTATTAATTGATAACGTACTAAATTTTGCAATTATAATCTCTTATATAGATTAGGCTGGAAAATCGTAAGCCTTGGCCTATAGTTTTGATGTAAAATAAATTGCTCTATCCCTCGGATTTTTTTTGTATAAACATGTTGATGGAACCACAAAGGAAGATAATCCTGAGCTTTTGCAATTTGCTTTAGCAATTTTAGGTCTTGGTATCTAATAGCAGTTGAAAACTTCAATTTAATTTGAAAATTTAGTCGTATGTAATTTTTGTGCTAAAAGTAAAACCTAATGTTATATAGGGGTTCAAGACGAATACTTGTAGGGAACATTTAGTAGATGCACAGAGAAATGTAATATTATGTTTGGGAAATGCAATTACCAATAACGTTTTTGTATAAAACAAGAGAGAAGCGCATTTTTTTTTGAATTTCTTAAATCATAAGGATTCAATACTGATTTACTCTTGGGAATAGATTTTCTCTATAAATATAACATATAAAGAAATTGGGGACATTGATGTTTTTATCAATTTAGTGTAGGAATCAAAATGTACACGGAAAAGCCAGAAGAAATTTTTGAAGTCATGGAACAGAAAATCGTGAAATTTCACGTCAAGAAACGAGAAGCCAAAAAGGCTATAAAAAGAACGCACTAAGGTGCGATGCCTTAAAACCGAAGAAATGTTTTTGAGTATTTTGAGGGAGGATATGAAAGCCGAAACAGTCGACAAAGCATTCGTCGAAAATATTGTGCTTAGATATGGAGCACCTAGACAGACTGTGGTACCCAATTCGTTGGAAATTTGATTACTGAAATTTGGAAAATATTAAAAATCAAAATATCAAAGATCACGACTTATCACCCTGCTGCAATTGAAAGAATGTATAAAATCTTAAAACTATGACCACTTTGTTAGTGAATATAATAATAGTTGGAATGAAATTCTTCTTTAAGTCTTAGTGGCATATCGAAATTACCCAGGACAAATTTGGAAAATATTAAAGATCACGATATATCAACCAGCTGCAAATAGTAAAGTTGAAAGTATGCATAGAGATGTGAGAGAGGGGGAAAGGGAAGGGGAGGGGATAGAGAGGGGAATGAAGAGAGAGGAGGGGAGTGAGAATGGAAGGAAAGAGAGGGGAGGGGGGAGAGAGAGAGAGAGAGAGAGAGAGAGAGAGAGAGAGAGAGAGAGAGAGAGAGAGAGAAAGATGACGACAAATAAAAAACGCGTAAAGTTTGGGCAAAAAGAAAAATGGATATGTTTTTAAATATAACAAACACCAGAAACAGTGTAATATTACAGCTTATGATATTCGTCATATTGCCACTGCTTTGAAGCACCCGAATCATGTTTAAATGTTCTCCCGAGAACGTGTTAACGAGGACGGATATTTAGAAAGTGAATCTCATGATTTATTTTTAGATTTTAACAGAATCTTACGTTAATATTAATAAATAATCAATTACTGCTGCTTTCACTTTTTAAACTATTTAGGATCACAAAAAAGTTACAGATAAAAAGTATTAATTGATAACTTTCTAAAGTTATTAACTATAATCACACTGTGACCCTCACATAAGAATTGGGGGAGGTTCGTCGGTATGTCTAGTAAGTTGTACCGAAAAAGACACAAAAAATTCAATTCTCCCGTATATTTAAAATAATCAATATTGCTGTAATGGGGTTTTAAACATGGCCTTTGTACGCTATGCTATATGCAAATTATTTGGTAAATTTCTGATAATCTTATCTCCTGGCCAGGTTATTTTCAATTTGAATTCTAATTGTTTATGCAATACAGGCATATGTTGTTTTAGTCACAAATTTGTAAGTAGTAAATAATAATAGTTTATGATAAAAGAATTACAACAAACTAAAATAACTAATTGTTCAATATACACAACGATAATTATTATTAGTCCAAATACAACGAAAACTCTTGAATAAGTGTTTAGATAAGCTCATTAAGCTCATTGGAGTTGCAGTAGTGGTTATTTGAATTAACTTCAGAAAACCTTTTTCTTTAAAAGCAATTTTTATTTAAAAATGTATGCCAGAGTGGTTCCATTCATCTCTAGCACTTGATATTCTAATATAGTGAATAGAAAGTTTAATTCTCGCACTGCTGCTAAGATAGTGTATGTTGTTTTTAAAATGTAAAGTAAAACAGTTGAATTTGAAGCATAGTCTATCAGAACCAAATAAAATAACCCACATTAACTGATTGTGTCTACTTGCTTAGAAATACAATTGGTGCAAAAATTATGCTCATCTATAAACGAATTTAACCAGCCGATGGGTGTAGTTCGTTGCGGACTAGAAAATATGCACGTTATACGAGGCTAACAGCGTCAGTCCTGGGTATTGCAGGAATCTCTCGATGGTTCCCAACTATACGGAATTTTAAATATAAAGTTGGGATCAATTTAGGGGTTAATATATTTTATTTTGGATGGACTGTCTATTCAAAGTATCGTCTGAATGTGATTAAAAGTAAAACTAAAGAGACATAGCTGCCTTTATAACCCTCTTAGTATATCAGCCCTGCAATTAGTCTCACACATTTTTTTTCTGCAGGAAAAATCACATGGAAAATACTTTAAAGCTTAATGATATATAAAATAATCTAAAAACCAAACACAAACTGGTGGAGAAAAATTCCTTCACCTTGACTTTCCCTCGTTATAAATTTTTCTTTTTATTAGGGATAGAATAAAGTATACACTTTAGTTCCGCACGTAGTAATTGAGTAATACATATACTTGGTGTTACAAATTCGATGGAATAGGATAGGATTTTAGAAACCGTAAGAGATACGATGTTCGTTAATTTAGGGCAAATCATTTATTAAATACATGTCCAATAACATGTCCTAAAGTTGGAAAATTCCGACTACTTCCGAAGATATTCGTCAAAAACGGAAAATCCTCATTTTCCTTTTTATTCTTTCAGGACACATTTGAAGAGATATTGGAAAATAAATCTTACATATTTATAGTTACTTTTCCTCCTTTACAAGTGGATGACTCAGATTTAAAATCCGACTTTCGTCTTCGAGGTCTTTTCACTAACTTCATGTTTTTAAATAAGGACCTGGATTTTTTTTTCTTTTTTAACGAGCCCTTGATTCCTTAAAACGAATGATGTAATACACTCATACATTTAGAGTATTTAAAAATACCCTTCGTGAATTTGGCAAGATTATGGTTTTCCGTCTCTCTCTCTCTCTAACACATTGTCTTATTGGAAAATCCTAAATGTTCTGTTCAAACATGAAACACTTGAAATAAAAAATCCAGGTCTATAAAAAGCAAAATAACAGTTTTTTGCTTTTTTTACGGATATCTTTGAAAGTTGTCGTAATTGTAAAACTTTCTCAACTGCATATTTTAAGAAATTGAATTATGCAACTTTGCACTAATTTAACCAACCTAGTATCTCTTACGGCCGGTTGCAGAAAGCTCAGTTTTAGAATATTTAACGGAATGTCAAATTTGACAGCGAGTTCCTAGATTTCTGTATGCAGATTGTCAAATCCGAAAGAGCAATTAAGTTTTGTGCAATCGCGGGTTAATGCTTTTAGATGACACTGCTATAACATCCTGTATACTTCCTTTTGGATTTGAAAAAAAATTACCAGTTTCTACCAATGACACACTTGATTTTTGAGTATAATTTCAAATAAATTGAATAAGTAGTTTATACCCTGATTTTTTAAGACCGCTATTTTGTTCCGTCATGTTGAATTCGAACCAGTTTATCTCTATATCACATTTAATTTTTCTGCAAGATATTCATTTAAATAAGTTGATTTTTAAGTAGTTTTTTAAATCGTACTTTATTTATTACTACGTATTTTATCAGTTTATCTCTATATCACTCTTAATGCTTGCACACATTTTGAAATTAATTTAATAAGTCGTTTTTCAGACTGATTAACCGACTTCACAAAAGAAGGATGTTATCAATTCGATCCTATTTTTTGTATGTATGTACATGCGATGGTTTGACCAATTTGGTTTAAATTTCACTGGTATTACTGGT
This sequence comes from Kuschelorhynchus macadamiae, assembly GCA_030620095.1. Classification (NCBI taxonomy): domain Eukaryota; kingdom Metazoa; phylum Arthropoda; class Insecta; order Coleoptera; family Curculionidae; genus Kuschelorhynchus; species Kuschelorhynchus macadamiae. Next base: position 315,986 of record JAUTXW010003115.1, on the reverse strand, counting down.
CACAGCAAGCATATTGAACAAAATGTTAAACATGGCGGAATGACGCCATTTTAAACTGTTTTCTCGATGTTGAACAATATATGCATTCAATAATACATTCACCATTCTGTCAGGAAGAAAAAGTATATATCTTAACCATTGAGTATTAAACATGTTATTATACAATGATATTCCATAATATGCAATTTACCCTGTGGCTATTTGTTAAACTTTACTCTTACAATAAAACTCGTATAAATAGAACTAAAAAGGATAAAATAAAAAAATTTATCAAAAAAGTAAATCCCCTAAAAAGTAAAAAAATATAGTGCGCACTCACCACATCGTCCAGAATTGTCATTGAAGAAAAACATAATGCTTTTATAGAAAAAATTTGCAATAAATCAATCAAAATAGGGTTGAAAGGCCTCGGTAACCAGACGATCATTCAAAAAAAAATCATGTAAATTGGTGCAGTACAACTCTCTCACGAACGTGCTGAAAAATCTGGCTTAATGTTTTCAATATATAGATTACCAGGTTATCCCCATATGATCCTTAATTTTTTACCAAAATTAACTAGGTCAAATAACAGACAGTCAGAGCGACGGAATTGAGAAAACATATTTTTGGCTGAGAAAACATATTTTTGGCATCTAGGGACGCTAAAACCTAAAGATATGTAAAACTTGGGAGGGTGATTTTTCCACAGTAACAATTACATTTTGTTCCGCCATCTTGAACTCGAATTAAAATTTTAACAGTGGATAATTCTTGATGTTTGTGCAAAATTTGAGATAAAGTGGTTAAATATTTTTTAATAATAGTTTTTTTAACATTTCACTGGGGTGTCATTTTGTCATCCGCATGTGATCCTTAAGTTGTTTTTAATTATGCCGCGAACAGTCAGACAGACCGACTAAATCTAAAAAAACATGTTTTTCGGCATTAAGGGCCTTGAAACCTAAAGATCTGAAAAAAATCGCAGAGGGTGATTTTTCACGATTATAATACTTCCCTTCCGTTGATTTTACGAGGGAAGTAAAGAAAATACCGAACAGGAACGAGAAATTCAGCTTCAGGTGTGTATACACAACACAGAATAGCATAGTTAAGATGTGAATATATATCCATGGTAAATACTCATTGCCAAGCAGTAAACACACTTTCCAATCATAAAGGTGTTTAACATATTCTCTTCGTGAATTGAATAGAGTGTTCCTAATACGTTTATTTCGTGTCTAGATATATACCAACACATTTTACATGTTTTGTATTACTTTGCTCATAAAGGATAGCATTGTAATAACAACAAATTACTCTCTGAGATTTTTTCAGATCTTCACGTTTCAGCCGAAAAACATGTTTTCTCAATTCCTTCCGTCGCGTCGGTCTGTCTCCGTCTGTCTGTCTATCTGTTGGCGGTATAACTAAATTGATTTCATTTTTAGCCGCCCAAAAGTTAAAAGTCATTTGGGGATGACATAGTAACATTTTGGTAAAAGTTCTATATGCCGGAACAAAATGGCGAGCTAACAAACGGTTGGATTGTTTTAAAATTTTGCACAAAAATCAAGTGTAATACAAACATAAACTAGTAAAATGTTGGTGGTGAAATATCTTAAAATAATAACATTCTAAAGGAAATCCAATTCCATTTAGCAGATATCTTATATCTTTATAAAATCTAAATAAAAAATCGGTAAACTCCGTTACATGGAACTTCCCTCGTTATGAATTATTACTATTATTGGGAAGAGTGAAGTGTGATCCAAGTTAGTTCAGTACATAGTCACAGCATATATGTGTTACATATACTGTCTCTTTATTTTTATTTGGCGCCATTTTGTTCCATCGTATTGGATTCCGACCAATATGTTTACCGTTTCCTTTCTACCTAGGACGCACTTGACATTTGGGCATAATTTAAAATAAATTCAATAAGTATCCCATATTCATATTTAATTTTTCTGCAAAATTTAAAATCAATTCAACAAAATTTCTTTACGTTGATTTTTTAAAAATTTTATTTAGCCGTCATTTTGTTTCCACCATCTTAAATTGAAACCCATCAGTCTTTACCTATTCCGTTGGTCAGCAGATATTCCAGATATTAAGTTTCTGAATGGGTTTCATTAACGATCCTCTTGTTGTTATGTTATAGTGGTGTATTATTTGGGGTTAGGATCTAATAAAAAAAAACAAGGGCCGTTTTTTAAATTACCGACGTTTTGCCAATTTACCGTTGCATCCTTAGGACACATAGATTTTATATCCTGTATGAAACCAGTATTAGTCTTTACCTACTCCATTGATCCGAAGATATTTACTAACCCCCAATAATACACCACTCTAATATAATAACAAGAAGATCGTTAACGAAAACCATTTAGAAATTTAATATCTGGGAAAAAACTGCCAACCAACGAAGTAGGTAAGGACTGATAATATGGGTATCATGCAGGATATAAAATTTATATGTATCCGAGGATGCAACAATAAAGTTGCGAAACGTCGACAATTTAAAAAAACTTTTGTTTTTTTTACTGTGCAACCCTTGCTCTGGTTTATAACCGTAGGATGCAAGATTGCTACGCTCTTACTTTTTTAAATAATAAAATAGGAAACATTTTTATTAATTTACTGAAATAAAAAAAAATCGAAAAAGGTAATTAAAAAAAAGGCAAAAGTATCAAGAAACAAGCTCGTGGTCAACAGAGCGTGCAATATCAATGCCCTAATCCCGGAGAGTGGGCGTGGGAAAAAAAATTAAAAGTAAAAGAGGTGAGCGCCAGCAATTTATTACGGCCTAAATTGGAAAGCCCCTGGATGTGTTGGGCACTCACTTATTCCTGATACTTTTATAAAAAAAAATTGTAAATTTAAAATTAAGAATTTATTTAATAAAAAAAAACTGAAAAATAAGAGAAAATGTGAGCTAAATAAAACACACTAAATAAAAACAATAAAATCTATTTAATAAATGGTTTTTGAAACTGCCTGTACAAACAATACAAAAAAAATACACTAGTATGAAATAAAAAGGTTCACCAATTGGACAAGCGTCTCAACGTGATACGTCACTGCAACCGGTGGAAGGTGTGCCAGTTGACAGAACCATAGAAGTTGTAGGGCGGAACGTTACTCGTTAAAATACCGTACTAGGATCCTATTCAATAGGGTTTAGTTCGCCCCGGACAGGACAGTGGCGGATTTAGGGGGGGGCGAAGGGGGTTTCGCCCCCCCCTGACCCTCATATCAACTTAATAATATTACTTTTCAACTTTTCACGACGATACGAAAATTAAACAATCGGTAAAAAACCGTAAATATGTCACCAATAACAAAATTGAGACCAGTTTACTGACGCCGTCTCACAATATCCAAACCTGAATTATAAGTTGCCTATGTGTCGCAACCGTTGTCTTTTTATAGAAGCTGCCGCTGCGATACAGCGCCGCGTCAGGTAACGGATAAAATCTAGAATCACTTGTGTATGAGAGTATGAGTAGAAACGCGTATACGAAACGCATGTAGCAAGTGATGCAACTCTCTGCTATTGTATATGTTTAGTTTTTCTTGATGATTAGTGATTTGCGAATGTGATAATTGATACCTAATTGGTTAGTTTTGACTTTTTAATATATTATTGGTTAATGAATGTTAGCTTATAAAATTGGTGGCTGGTGCTATTTTAGTCTAATAATAGTAATAATTATTAGCGATGAGTTTTAAAAGCAAGGAAGGAAAACGTAAATCAGGCCCGTTAGATAATTTTGTAAAACGTGTGAAAGTGAAACCGAATTCTTATGGTGATGGTGGTGGTGGTACTGAGGTAGGTAGTAGATATGCTAGTATGCGAATTATTATTTCGGTTAGGGATAAAGGGATCGTAGATACCGAGTTGCGGTCACCCTAATGATATTCAAATAGTCTTGAATATTTTTACTTTTACCTGCCCTTAGTCCGAGTTGCGGTAATTGACCCATGAGTGTTAGTCTGTTAGTTTGGGTTTGTTTTGGTTAGTTTGGGTTCGTTTGGGCTAGTTTGGGTTGTAAATTAAGCATTTCCCCAGGAAAATTTTTATTTTCCACCGTGGGACACCCTGATGTATGTATAAGGAAAATTGATGCAGACCCATTTGTTGAATATAAGATAATTTGTAAGTCTACCTGCTTCCAACATACCGCAACTCGGCCATAGATTTAGGTCTGATAACCGTCCGTACCGCAATTCGGATCTTTTTAATGACTTGCACTGACCGTGACCGCAACTCGGTATCAACCAAAGGGATATACGCAAAATATTAAAATACAATGATATGGGATCATATTCTATACTTGGTCTGATTGGTATATTTGTCCAGTTTTCCAGTTACCAGTTAATGTTTGGTGTTGCGTTGCGTCATAATAATTGATTTATTAGTGATTTGATTTTATTCCGGACCAGTCGGCGCGTTTCTTGCATAGAAAATCAAAGCAACCGGACAATCTGTCAGGTTTCTGTAGGGCTGGATGTATGAGGTTTCTGTGCATTTTAGCTAATGAGAAACGCCAGAAATGCGCCGACCAGACATGGATTTGGGGATATGCCGAATCTCATTTATTTTGTAATTTATAAATAGGAATTTTATTGTCTATTGTAGGCAAATAATGAAGACGACAGACATGTCGATATTGATAAAAGCGCTGAAGTTTCCCCAATTGCATGTTCATCAACCTTAAAAGAAAATGATGAATCTAATTTTAAGAGGGATATTGGCAATTATGTAACTCCAGGTGAAGGTTTATCAGTTTTGGATGATTTTACCAAATATGAATTACTGGTGAATCATTGGGAACCCCCTAAAGATTATGTGTTCCCACATTCCATGCATATTAAAAAAGGAAAAGAAGAGAGGCGAAAAATCAGCCACAATGTGTTTTCTAAATTCTCTTGGTTGGTGTTCTCAGAAAAAAGCCAGGGGCTTTACTGTAAGTCTTGTGTTGTATTCATGTCAGGGTGTGAGGTTGGAGGGCAAAACACCGTCAAACCTCAAAAGTTTGTTACACGGCCCCTCCAGTCCTATGCAAAACTTACTGGTAAAGATGGTGATTTAATTAAACATCAGTCTAATTTGTATCATCTTCGAGCGGAAGAAAAAGGTAATAAAACAGTTTTTTTTTTCGTAATACTTAACAAATAATTTTAACAAAATCATTTTATTTTAGGTAAACTGTTTATAGCAACCTATAAAAATAAAAGTTTAGACGTTCGTAATATCTTAAATCAGGAAAGGAAAAACCAAATAGAGGAAAATAGGAGAAGGCTATACCCGATAATTAAAACCATCATTTTACATGGTAGACAAAATATACCATTACGTGGACATAGGGACGATACTAATATATTTGGACGAAACAGTGACGGAGATTTAACCTTAACAAACTTTCATGACGGTAACTTTAAAGCACTTCTACGTTTTCAAATTGATAGTGGCGACAAAGATCTTGAAAATCACCTTAAAAATGCTAATGCGAACGCCACCTACATTAGTAAAACTACTTGTAATGCACTAATCAACTGTTGCGGAGACGAAATTTTAAACACAATTTTGAAGCAGGTTAATGCAAGTCGATTTTATAGCGTCCTTTTCGATGAAACTACAGACATTTCACATCACTCACAACTTAGTGTATCCATTCGCTATTTCAATAATAGTTCAGTTAGGGAAGATTTTATAGGCTTTACAGATCTTCATTTAGAAAACTACGACTCTTCTAAAAATGAAGATCTTGATAAACCAATTGAACCTAAAATTGATGGTAAAACTTTAGGCACAAGTGTTATAAAGAAACTTCAGAATCTAGGTTTGGATTTATTTAAAAAATTGTGTTGGAATAGGGTGTGACGGCTGTAGTGTAAATGTATCAGCTGTTCGGGGAGCCGTTTCTGAGATTCAGAAGACTGCGGTAAATGCAGTTTTGAATTCATGCTTTAATCACAAACTTAATCTATCTATATCAAAAAGCATGAATGTAAAATCCGTTAAGAACGCGATGGGTATCATACAGGAAGTTGTGGCATTCTTTAATGCATCGGCAAAAAGGCACTTTGTTCTAAAAAAATATTTAAAAACTAGTTTGAATAGTCCTTGCGAGACCAGGTGGATCGAGAGGCACGACTCTATTCTGCAGTTCAGAACAGATTTCTTAAAAATTTGTGATGCATTAAATGAAATTACTGATTGGAATGAAGGAAACTCATCAAGTAAGGCAAATATACTTTTAAAAGCGATACATGACTGCGAATTCATTTTGACAGTCCATATACTTTCAGAAATTTTTAACTTGACCTTGCCATTGAGTAAGTTTTTCCAGGGAAAAAATATCGGACTAGATAACGCTGTTAGAAATGTTAAAAATGTCATTGACATTTTAAAACAAAAAAGGACTAATTCAGAAAATGAGTTCTCATCAATAGTTCAAAGTGCTTCTAATCTCTTAGAAACACTTGGCTTAGAATTAAAGGTCCCTCGCTTAATCTCTCGACAAACTCAGCGAGTTAATATTCCTGCTTCCAACGCAGTAGATTATTGGAGGAAAGGAACTTTTATTCCCATTTTGGACTACCTTATATCAGATTTAACCGACAGATTTTCCGATAAAACCTTACAATGTTTCTCACTTAATCAAATGCTTCCTATAAATTTACTGCTTTTGACGGATTACAAAATTCTTAAGGAAAAAATTACCTCAATCTGTAATCAGTTTTCAGGATTAACTGAAAGTGTTGAAACCGAGATCGCGATACTGTTAGGTGAAGCACAAATCTATCAAAAAACTATTGATGAGAATACGTCGTATCAAACTGCTATCGAAACACTTTTAGAAATAGACCAGAACTTTTATCCGACTATTGCGAAATATTTGAAAATTTTAGTAACGCTGCCTATATCTGTGGCTACTTCTGAGAGAAGTTTTTCCACATTGAGGCGGGTTAAGAGTTGGATGCGTTCTCGCATGTTACAAGATCGGCTAGATGGTTTGGCCTTAATGCATGTGCATAGTGACTTGGAAATTGATGTTGACAGGGTTATTGATAGATTTGCCAAAGATTCTAGAAAGTTGCAATTTATTTTATAATAATAATATCATAAAATGAATTGTAATAATTGTTACCTGTTTTTATTTTTAGTTTGTGTTGTTTAGTTGACTTGCTGACTATTTAGTATTATTTTTATTCACTAAACTTAAATACCCGTTTATTTATTTTTGTTGCGTTGTTTAGTTGACTATTTAGTATTATTTTTATTTACTAGACTCAAGTACCCGTTTATTTTTAATTTTTGTTCTTATGTTTATGAGTCTCCAGATGTGTTTTGTAAATGTCTAAATTATATTATGCAATTAATGTTCATATTTACTTGAAAGGTGCAATAAATTCTTTTCCAAAAATTAGGTAGTATAATATTTCATTTAAAATTCTGGAATCGCCCCCCCTCAGAGAAATCCTGGATCCGCCCCTGGGACAGGAAGACTTCTTCACAACGTGGCAGAAAAATGGCGGCCTGGTCCAACTTCAGCACCAAAAATCCTCTCTTAGAGAGATTACTTGGAGGTTACAAAATATTATAAAATTCTCAAATACAAAACCCCAAGTAAATTAGTTCGAAGCTGAGGAGAAATCCCACTAACGGATTCCCAAGAAAAACTTGGATTTTATTTTCCCCAGTTCGCGCTGAAGACCTTTCGATGTTACAGGAGACCAGAAAACTGAAGTGAAAAACTACTTTTTCACTGCTTCCTGGAACCAGCTCTGTTTTACCTTCTTGAATTCACTCAACTCGGATGCCGAACTATCATTGGTTAGATTGCCCCAGGTGACATCAGTGTTGTCAAGACGAACTCGGAATGATTTAAAATAGGGAGTGCAGGGCAAGAAAAACGATCACTGATTGGTTTATAATTCAAACGGCAACCACCTGAGAATAAACTTGGTAACAGTTGGGATCTTAGCATGCGCCTACTGAATGAGTCCCATAACTCTAAATTATACCCTGAACTTGGCAAAACGAATAATAAACAAATATCTATTTTCCACCTTCCAAAACTTAGATAATTAGAATAATAGTTGAAAGGGCTATCCCGAAAAATCAACTTGCAACTAAAAGAGAGAACAAAGCTACGGGGAATTGATTTCAAATGGGGAAACGGAAAAACTCTGACAACAAAAGGTACCTAGGCTTAATTTAAAAAAGAGTTTTATTCATAACGAAATATTTTAGACAATTCACAGTAGTCTTTAAGCTATGCCGCGAACTGACAGACAGATGGACCGACGGAATTGATAAAACATATTTTTTTGGCATCTAGGGACGCTAAAATGTAAAAACGTGTAAAACCTGAGAGATGGATTTATTCACGATTACATACTTTTTATTTGGCCGCCATTTTGTTCGGCCAACTTAAATTAGGTCCAGAATTTTACTAGCTGATATATACCACAATTAGTTATGACGCACAATTTGAAATCAAACCGTTAAGCAGTTTTTCAGGTTAAATTTTTAAATATTTTATTAAGCCGCCATTTTGTTCCACCATCTTGGATTCGTTCCAAAATTTTACCAGTTGATTCCAGACGGACCGACAGAATTGGTAAAATATATTTTTTGGCATCTAGCGATGCTAAAACGTAAAGATGTGTAAAATCTGAGAGGGTAAATTTTTCACGATTACAAATATTTTATTTGGCCGCCATTTTGTTCGGCCATCTTGAATTAGTACCATTGTTTTACTAGTTGATTCCTATACCACAATTAGTTACGGCTCACAATTTGAAATCAAACCATTAAGCAATTTTTTCAGGATGAATTTTTAAATATTTTATTATGCCGCCGTTTTGTTCCGCCATATTGGATTCGTACCAAACTTTAACACCTGATTTGAACATAATACTTGATGTTTTTGCAAAATTTGAGATAAATTGGATGAGTAGTTTTTTAATAACAATTTTTTTAACACTTCACTAGGCCGCCATTTTGTTCCGCCATATTGGATTCGTACCAAACTTTAACACCTGATTTGAACATAATACTTGATGTTTTTGCAAAATTTGAGATAAATTGGATGAGTAGTTTTTTAATAACAATTTTTTTAACACTTCACTAGGCCGCCATTTTGTTTCGCCATATTGGATTTTTACCAAAATGTTATTAGTTTATCCCCATATGACCCTTAATTTTTGACCGAAATTTGAAGTTAATCGGATAAGTAGTTTTTTAGCTACCCCGCGAACAGACAGACAGACCGATGGAATTGAGAAAACATGTTTTTCATCATCTAGGGACCCTGAAACGTCAAGATCTGAAAAAATGTCGGAAAGTGATTTTTTCACGATTACATTGCAATATTTCCCTTTTACAAGGGAAGTAAAAAAATTATTTAGAAAAATCACTCATCGATAACAATTCACAAGACTGAAACGTAAAATAAATATGAAAAAACCCGTTTTTCCTTCTACACGGACCTTAAAAAACCCAAGAAAATCAAAACCAAGAAAATATATACACAAGTTACGGTCCAAGAAAACCCGAAAAACAAAAAATATATAAGCACGGGTGAAAAGATGCTGTCATACAAGAACTTAAGTGAAAACTATGGAGGAACTACTGTGATTCAAATGAAATTATATTCTAACGCCTATCTAAAACAATGTGAACAAAAAAATAGAAGAATTCTTCTTTCAAGATGTCAAAATGATAATTTGTCACCGGTATTCTTAAATTTCAAAACAAATCATATTGTGTTAAACTGAGTAAACCTTGATCAAAAATTTAGGGAGTGCATTCTAAGAAAATTTAAAAATGAAATTGTGAACTTGCTAATTTCTGACGTGACTAAAAATTTAAAATATTTAGTAGGTGAAATTTCTCGAATAGGAAATTATCTAAACACACTTTTATCACCGTGTATTTTTAATAATTTTATACAAAAAGAAGCCAAACAAATTGAAATGATCTTTCAAAAAATAAAAGAAGAAAATATTAAACTTAATAAAAAGAGCAAGCACCAAAAATTAATTATTCAAACTGGATTGGGGCCAAATTTTTCTCCTCCATTAAGAATGTCAAATGAATTGCCTATATCTGAAGAACCACTCTGGCCCCCAAAAATTCCTGAAAATTTCACTTAAATTGGGGAAACATACTGGAGTAATCGTTGTTCATATATAAAAAGTCAACGAAAACTAGGTGTGTATTTATTAGATTTTTTACATGAGTATAAATAAGTTTTTAAGAGATAAAATAAAAAAAGTAAATTAGGTTCCTAAAATAATTTTTGAAGTACTTAAGTCTTTTTAATATAGAAGAACCTTCTTTCGAAAAATACTTAATTACTTAAAAATACTGAACTAAAAGCACTTAAGTACTAAAAACTCTTAAATACTTTTATAAATATCGTTTTGAACTATTTTCGAAGTAATTATATTTATGCATGGCATTAGCTTTTAAACTATTTCTAGAGGAAAACTGTTATGGACAAAAGTTCATAAAATCTGTATTTTGCAAATATCGCCTTTTATACCGATTATCTTAAAAACTGTAGATACAGGTTAAGCGCAGTTTTCTAGACAGGACTCTGTAAATGTTATTACATTTACAGTGAAAAAGAAACATGTATGTACAAGCACGATGGAAAAATCACAGAGGAAAGAAATCCTATGCTTTTGCTTTGCACAACGACCAGAAACCATTTTTTTTTGATTTTGTAGAAAAAATGGCCTTTTTGACATTTTTTTAGCAATGGTCCGATCGAAACCCAGAAAAAAATAATTTCTTTGTTTTCAAATGTCTGAGAAATTTGCGCTGGTTTCAGCTACTTCTAGTATATAACCAATAAACTTTGTTCGAAGTATTTGATACATATTGTGCTTATGAAACAGTTTTTAATGAATTACGAGAGTACCTTATACGATAGATTTACCATATCCGAATTCATTACGCTTAGTTTTATTCATTGGTTGAAAAATATAGAAGTAATTTAAAAGATATTAACAAATTTTACAGAATAATATATTTATTCAGTAGACTTTGATATTAATGATGATATTTGGTACGATTTGGTTAAACTATAAGAAAACGAATTTTCATTTGGCCGACGTTTCGATTAGGTTCCAGGACGGTGTTTTTCTTTCTTAAGTAAAAATGTACGCACATTAACATAAGTAAAAATAAAACTGCATTGTAAACATGTGAAGGTAATATACTGACGGACACGGTCACCTTTAAACCTGTAGAGTTGATATGCATACAGACTATCGGGTTGCATATTATCTATAAATGTTTACAGTGCAGTTTCATTTTTATTTATTTTGATATGCTTAACTTTTTATTTGACAAAGAAGATCACTTTCCTGGAGTCCAGTGGATAACGTGGGCCAAAGAAAACACACTTCCTCTTTTATAGTTTAACGCAATCCCATCTCACTACGCCAAAAACCTATTCAAAAGGGTTATAAATGTTCCGAGAGAGTTATTGTCCTTTGCGATAATTTTGTTCTGTATTTAAACGCTATTAAATCTAGTTACCTAAATTATATAAATCCCGAAAATTTGCACCACATAACTTTCTCAAGTGCTAATAAGTCTTTATCTAATAATTTTTTAGACACTGGATTTTTTTGATATCTTGTATGTGTTTTATTTCAATACGTGTTTATATATATGACTACTAGTTGCTTAAAGTTGTTTGAATTGAAGTGAATAATTAGAACTAGAAGTAAAAAATTAGAAGTGAAGAACTAGAAGTAAAAAATATCGTTATGCAGCATTCTTAACTTCATATGTTCTCTTACAATTCATTAGATTATTACATAAGTACAATGTGTATCAAGCGCTTCGATACTTTATAGAATAATATATTCTTTTAATGAAATGTAGATGTAAAGTTATGTTCGATGTTTCAATAATTTACAACGATAACAAACAGACTGTATACTTTATTTACAACTTATAATATTGTGTAACACTAAAACGTGACAAAATAACATTCGATAAGGGCTTGAATGGCAGAACCGACACGTAGCTTGCATCTGCGTCTTCGCTTGGCAGCGACTGTACTCCTGGAAGTGCTGGGTGATCGCTGCATGCGCTGGAGAGGACAAATCTGTATGATTGTCCTGCATTTTGCTAGGGGCGTTGAGTTCGTCGAGCGTGTAGTTATACACTGATTGCCGGCGTAGAACAAACGTACTCCGGTGGTGTATACTGGAACCTTGACGTTGTTATAAGGCTTAAAAGATTATTTTTTACGTTATAAAATCCTATTTGCCATGTCTATAAATACTAGACGCAACATCCCGCCACCCTTGAAATGACCAATTTCAAAAGAAAAAGAAAAAGTTCGTGATCTTCACGTAACTGCAAAGACTAGTCATCATTCATTGGTATCACACACAATTTATTAATCGCGTGTTTGAAAACACCACTACTTGTTCGCACATTAACTACACGAACTCTTCCATCAGGTCCGGTAAAAATTTTTACTATTCTTCCACCACAGACATCACCCATTTGGTTGTAAATTTTCTTCTATCAATAACACCAAAGTTCCAGGTTGCAGTATGAGAGTTTTGGATGGACTAATTTGCCACTTAGTACGAGTCTGAACTGAATTTATATATTCTCTGGACCACTTCTTCCAAAATTACTCAGTCATCTGAGTAAGCAATTCATGTCTGTTCAGGCGATTGGAGGTTTCCAGAATTAACTTTTGTGGAAGTGCAGCAAGCGATGAACCAATTAGAAAGTGAGTAGGGGTAGGGCTTGGGTATCACTAGGATCTTCGGTTAAAGGAATTAAAGGGCGACTGTTTAAGCATGATTCAACCTGGGCAAAGATAGTGTATAGCTCTTCAAATGTTAAGACAGTATCGCCTACTACTCTTTTTATATGGTATTTAGCACTCTTTACAGCACTTTCTCATAAACCGCCGAAGTGTGGAGATTTTGGAGGAATAAATTTCCAGGAAATATTTAAACTGCTTAAATATTCTGAAATAAATGTCTTTGTGTTTTGATTTTTTAAGAATTCAAAAAGAGTTTTCAATTCGTTGTTAGCTCCCACATAATTCGAACCATTATCCGAATATATTTTTGAACATAATGCATGACGGGAAATAAATCTTTTAAAGCAATTTAGGAATGCTTCTGTACTCAAATCACTAACTATTTCGATATGTGTCACCTTTGTGACAAAACATATAAAAATACACATATAAGCTTTTATTAATCTATAGCCTCTAAGAATTGAAGTTTTAATTTTAAAAGGTCCGGCAAAATCCGTGCCGCAAATACTAAATGGTCGGCATGGAGTTATGCGATCAACCTGGTAACTCACCCATTATCTCGGTTAGAATTTCGAGATTTATTTCTAAAACGTACTATACATTTTGATAGAAATTTTGGAATGGTATTTCTATCAGATAAAGGCCAATAATTTAAACGAATTATTGCTAAAAGAGCTTAAGGTCCGGAATGTAAATATTGATAATGATAATGAATAATAATTAGTTTTGTTAAAGTATGATTTTTTGGCAAAATAATCGGATGTTTTTGTTCAAAATTAATATTTGCATTTTTAAAGGTCCTCCAACGCGAAGTAAATCGTTAGAGTCTATAAAAAGATTTAATGGTAAGATTTTACTAGACCTTGGAACAAGTTTAAATTCTTTAAGGGAATTTATTTCATCGAAAAATGCATCATGTTGGCACATTTTAATTAATAAATTTAAAAAATAAGTAAGATCCTCAACTGTCAAGAAACCTTTATTTTTATTGTTTAATTTTGTTTTACAATTATTTACAAATCTTAACATATAAGCAAATACGCTTTGCAATTTAAGTAATGACGAAAATCTAGAAAATAAATCCGTAAATAACGTATATTGATTAATGCTAACCTGAGCGTTAGGACTCCTTCTTTCGGAAATGTCTAAATCTTCTGATGGTTGACTAAAAGGCGACTGATCTTCTGGAGTCCGAAACCAAGTTGGATCATATCTCCAAAGACAGCAATTTTTTAACTGTTCGGAATTTAGTCCCCGAGAAATAACATATGCAGGGTTATCTTCGCTTCTCAGAACAATGGCAGAGTCTGTCCAAAAAATATCAAAAGCAATTTGTAGTGAATTAAACACCCTAAAAGCAAGCTGACTTACGAGTACGGCACCGCACAGTTCCAGTCTCGGCAATGTTATTTGATGATATGATATAAATAATTACAATTTCGTAATTATTTAAAAACAATGCAATTCTAATCTTGTAGCCTGGTTGAAATCAAACAATAATCTGGGAATTTTTAGATCGTTTAAAGTTAGCAATTGTTGATAAATTTGTAGCCATGAAGAATAAATGTCCATGGGCAATGATTCATCCCAATTTATTTTAAGTTTAAACAATTTCTGAAGAAGAATTTTAGCCTTTATTTTGGAAGGATCGACCAATCCAAGCGGGTCAAATATCTCGGAAATTGCATTGCGTATTCCTCGGTTGATCGCCTTGTTTTTCTAAGCCTCTTTAACTGAATATTTACGAGTGTCTCTTCAGAATTCCATGGAAGACCTAGAGTTTTAGTAACTTTATCTTCTTGAATATAATACGTTGAGTCGTGTAAATTCAAATCGTGTAAAATTTCTTTGCAATTCGTAAGCCATTTTCTTAAATTAAAACCATATGCTTTTAAAACATGTATTAAATTTGTTTTTAACCTTGTGGCATCTTCTTTAGAGTTACAACCAACAAGGCATCATCCATATAAAAATCATTAAGTAGAAATTTACTACATTCTGGATAGTCATGCTGAATATCTAGTCCAATTTGCTTAAGACACCTAATTGCCAAAAAAGGAGCTGAGGTTGTTCCATATGTGACGTGTTCAATTGGCTCTCCTGAATTCCTTCTCCAAAAAATTCTTTGTAAAGCTTTTTGTTCAAACATTTTTTCTATGTCTGCTATCATCGCATACTTATACCTTCTAAACCTCAGAAGTATATCAAACAAGTCATTCTGAATTTTAGGCTCTATTTATAGTTTATAATTTAATGAGATTTCATTTTGTGTTTTCAATTTTCAATTCCATGGTGTGGAATATAATATATTTCTTGATTCTCTAGATCATTTTTTGTCTCTATCTTTGTCATACGCCCTAACCTTTCGTATTCTTCCATGGAATCCATATATAGGTGCTTGAAGTTTTCGTTTTTCTCAAACCTTTTTTCCAGCTGTTATAGTCTTCTTTCGGCTGCACTAAATGAGTCACCTAAGTTTGGAATACCTTCCCTTATAGGTAAGTTTACACAAAATTGTCCTTTCTTGTTTTTTATTGTTGTATTTTCAAATATTCTTCACATATTTTTTCTTCAGTTCATAAAATAACAGTTTCATGTGGTGTTTCTTCTAATTTCCAGAGGCATTCTATTTGATTGTGAACATCTTCAACCGATAAATGACACTGACTGGTTTTTGTCAAACACGAGCCAACCTAATTTTGTTTTTTGAAGAAGCGGTTCTCCTTTACTTAATTTTATTTGTCCGACAGAAAGCAATTCCCAAAATAGGGTAGCCCCAATCAAAACGTCAATTTTATTGGGAATATAATAAGTTGGATCGGCCAATATGAGCTCTTGAGGAATATTTAAACGCGTATTATTTATTTTGCTAGACGGGAAATTTTCCGTTATGGTTTGGACAATTAAAAATGTATCCTTAGCTGTGAATGAGTTAATTCACGATGAAATTTTAATTTCCGTTATGTCTGAAATATTCGTTATTGCTTATAACAACAACTGGTATATTAATTTTTTATTTATGGAGATGTAATCGTAAACAGAACTCTTTAGTCAAAAATTAGACTGAGACCCGCAGTCTACAAGCGCCCTACATTCCACTGGTTTTCCCAATTTATCCACAATGTAAATAATAGCCGTAGATAATAATACCTCAGAGTTATCATAAGTATTTAAACATTGAGATGAAACTGATTGTTGTCCAGAAAATACGTGATATTGACTGTTAAATTTTGTAAATATACATTTGTTTCATTACTACTTGTATGTGTTTCTGAATTAAAAAATGGTAATGTATTTGACCGATTTTGTGAATCTGCTGTGTTTGTAGATTGCTGGCGTGTGTTTGCACTAATATTATCTTCCATTGTGTTATCAATTTTATCATTTGCATTTTGCATGTTTTGATTGCTATGATATGAATTATTTTGAGAAAATAAATTATGTTGTTGATTTTGATTGTTTAAAAATGTGGATGAATTTGAATTGTGTTGTGGTTGATTTATTTGCGTTTGATTATGTGTTTGTCTCGTGTTTGAATTACTACCTCTATTTTCGAATTCTAAATGTAGCAAAGAATTATGTTTTTCTCCACATTTCTTACAATTACTGCCATAGGATGCCTGAGGTTTGTGGTTTGATTTTAAACAATTCAAACAATGATTTTTGGCTTCTGATAATCTCGATTTTATAGGCCTATTTAAAAATGTGTTACAATAAAATAGTTGATGTGACTCTTTACAAATCGGACATATAATTCCTGACTTTGAGACTGTAGAAAATACATGTTTTGATTGACTTGATTTTACAAACGATTTTTGTGTAGAATTTAATAATCTACTTGATTTGTTTTGACCTAATGTTTCAAGCTGAGTACATTTTTTCATTAAAATATTTAAAAATTATCTAGGGAAGCTTTATTATTACTCTCATGCAAGAAATGTTCCCATTCACGCTTTGCTCCTATGTCACGTTTATTTGATAACAAAAATATTAATATTATATCCCATGGATGCTTTAATACTTCAAGAACACGTAAAATTCTTTCAATTTTGTCTAGAAATTGTCTTAATTCTGTGTGTGTGTATTTTCAAACCTGTCTTTTAATAAATTCCATGCAACGGCATAATTTTGATCTGTTATTTGTAATGAGTGAATTACAAAGCCCGCGGGAGATCAAAGTAAGGAATTATATGTCCGATTTGTAAAGAGTCACATCAACTATTTTATTGTAACACATTTTTAAATAGGCCTATAAAATCGAGATTATCAGAAGCCAAAAATCATTGTTTGAATTGTTTAAAATCAAACCACAAACCTCAGGCATCCTATGGCAGTAATTGTAAGAAATGTGGAGAAAAACATAATTCTTTGCTACATTTAGAATTCGAAAATAGAGGTAGTAATTCAAACACGAGACAAACACATAATCAAACGCAAATAAATCAACCACAACACAATTCAAATTCATCCACAAAATCTCAAAAAATCTTTCCTAGTTTTAGCCCCTGATTCCATTATATATATATATATATATATATATATATATATATATATATATATATATATATATATATATATATATATATATATATATATATATATATATATATATATATATATATATATATATATATATATATATATATATATATATATATATATATATATATATATATATATATATATATATATATATATATATATTTTGGTATTTACGTCTTCGTTTATTTTTTCACTTTTACTTGAGGTCTGCCCCTGGGCATTCGGCATATTTTTGAGTGTTGCATATCTGCGGTTTTGAAATGTAAATTGTTTAAAACGCACCCTAAAAAGAAAGTTAAAACATCAGAGTGCTGAAAAATAGCTGTAGCCGTCGTACAGACCTTCCAGAGGACCCAGAAAGACACCGATAGACTAATAAAGTTGTGAGATGTCTAACGCCTCAGAAGAGAGCCCAGGAGTCGTTACTTAAAAGATGGTTAATGGTCACAAAACAGAAAATACTAGTTTCTATCTATCTGGGCTAATTAGGGATTGGACCAATAAGGGTTAAAACGAAATACCATGCATGTAACGTCTTTAACTGAAATGAATATACTTTTTCGAAATTGTAACTCGGAAACTTCGACTTGTATCTCGAAATTATGTTTTTCCGACTTCAAACTCAGAATTTCCGACTTATAACTCCGAATTTCTGACTTACAAGTCGGAATTTATTTTTTCCGACTTGCAACTCGGAAATTCCGACTTGTAACTCGAAAATTTTGTCATAGAAATAATTTTAAATGTTCTACTTTATCTGTCATACCGTATTTATATCGTATACCAGTGATGCTTATACTTTTATCTACGAAGACCTACCAACACACTTTTGAATAATCAGCGATGGATCCAGGTTAATAAGTAAAAGTTGTTAATATATTGGTCACAGTAATAATACACGGAATAGTAGGTATATTGCAAGTTGTAAAATTAGTACTTTTCACACAAATGACAGTTTGGTCAAAAGTGGTTTTCAAATGTCTTAAGCACTGTTTTTTTTTGTACAAATGCATTTCAGGCGTACAGATGCTAACCAACGACGACATACGAAATTAGTCGTTTTTAGACCTTGCTGGTTGTGTGTTTTTGTATTTAATTGACACAAAATAGTCACTAGACTGACATTTACATTAATCTAATGAATTAAGTCAGCAATGAATAATCGGACTGCGGTATTCTATATTTAAGTCTGGCAAACGTGTGTAATAACTACATGCGCAACAGTACGGATAATTTTAAAATTATTTATATATGATTAAAGACAGATTATACTTCCAAAAGACGACCAATCCAATGTAAAAATAAAATACCAATAAATGAATGCTACCTAAAAATTGTATTCCGTATACTTGTAATTCATCAAGAGATTTCCGAGCTGCTTAATGTCCAGAGTTGGTAGTCCACGACGCACTGCATCATATTACTGCATATTGTCTCTTTATAGCACAATCTTCTCTATGATTTTACACTATCGTTTGGTAGAACTTAATCCATTCATTCACACCACATTAAGCTCAAGAATATCAGTGTATTTAATTTACACAAGAAAAAGTTTATCAAAGTCTTGTTGAAATGTTAAGTTTTATGCCCACCAGTTTCCAGATCTATGCGGTGCGAAAGAGATGAGTGATAAAAAAATATTCACCTTTAGAAAGGTTCGATTTTTTTAAGAACATAATATTATTAAGTCAAAAGATCAGTGCTTGCTAACGGGGAAAACAGAAAAATTGCTAATTGCAAACATATTTGTAATAAGTTTCTTTTTAGTTTCGTTATAGATTAGTGCAAATATTAATTCTTCTATTACAAAACTAAAAAATACGTCTGTAATAAACACTGCAATAATAACCCGAAATGTGTCGACTGTGTAGATTAAGGGATTGGTATATTAATTGAAGATTTGGCTAAAATGGCTGTTTTTAATTAAGCAAATTAGATGTAAAATAATAAGCGAAAGCGTCTTTGTAAGCTTGTACATTTTTTCATATTTCTCTATACTGATGAATAAATTTAAATGCTATTTTTTACGAAATTATTACAATTGGTACAAAACAATTATTTATAATTTACAGTTTCAAAACAATGTAACTTTAGGATTATACAGATTATATACCAAGAATTCTGAGGTCAAATTTTGTGTTTCATTTGCAAATGGCAAATTAAACGGAAAATAAACAATAAGTTTAAATACAGAGAACAACTTAAATACTCTAATCTTTGCTTAGTTAATTATACTATCAACAAATGCGAAAAAAATTGCGACTGATGTTATAATGGCTGTATGGGGAAGTTTAAAGCATCCTGATTAGAAATTCATCAACCGAAATTGTCCACCACATCAATTTTTTTATTTTATTCCAAAATTTTTATGTATTTTTATATATAAGTTGCAATCAATAAAAATAACCGAGATTTTCTGAAGATAACAGGTTTTATTTAAAAAAAACACATGAAAATGCATTTATAGTAAGTCAACAAACAATAATCTTCCATCACTGCTGGATCCCATCTGTCTTAGTAGCATTCTTCCATTGTTAGTATATCATGGTGGAACCTTTCTCCTTGCTTGGCACTAACCGCACACAAATTTTCGGGAAAAAAATAAAATGGGAGTGCAAGAAGTGTATTTTAAGAGACGTGCGGCAGCACATTTTGCAGTTGTTTTCAAGTAGTTCGTTTACAGGTTTTTCGTAGTTTTCTACTGTTTTTTTTTTCCTAATAACTTCAAAAGGATCAACAAAAGGTATACTCTTTATGTTAACTTGGCCTGGAATAAACTGATTTCTCTAAAGCCATTCATTTACTCGGTAATGGCTCTCTGTTGCGCTGCTGTCCCAAAGACACTGAAAAATGACTTTTAGGTCTTCACATATCTGCCACTTATACGTATCATAACTTATTGCATTTAGAATAAGTGATATTCTTTCGTATGCTTTCTTCACGTCAACTGAATGCCCAAGAGGAATAGAGGGTCTTTTGTTGCCATTATGGAGCAGAACTGCTTCTAAATTTATTTTAGAAGAATCTATAAATAAGCGCCATTCGTCTGGATTATGTGCAAAGCCTAATTTTTCCGTAACACTTTTTGGATTAACACAAACACACATTTTATTCTGCATAGTAAAAAACGAGAATAGCTCCTGGTTACTGTTCCCAAATATTGTAACTTTGCTTGCATATAATAACTCATCCAAAATACTTATGATAAACTACTTTTGCCATTTTGTTAATTGTCCATTTCTGCGATTTAGGAGTAAACTGACCACATATATATCAAAAACTATCCGCGGGGTTAACACAGCCGCGTTTCTGTAATTTAGATATTTTTGTATTATCGCCTACGTCGGTTCACAAACATGATACGTTTACAGGGGTCAACTAACTTTATCCAACACAAAAAAACACTAATACAAGGCCTTTACTATTGGCTTGTTCTTCGCACTTCGCTTGTCCATCTTATATTGATCACTACTCGTGCTAAACCAATATTAATGATCCCAGGGCCGGCCGGCTGCTTTTATAGCCGTTTCATACCTCTGGTGTTTACTAGAAAAGGGTATCAAGAGTACTAGAAACTAGAAGCGACGACATAATTCCTGTATATAGGGGCTCTTCGTTAAATAGCTGACCCGTCTACGACTACAGGGTATGGTCAAATATGGAATAACATATGGTATAATGGGTATCTCCGTTATTTTAAGCTCTAGGGGCTGAGGCTTTTGCGACGGGGCATCCCAAACACACCCCATGCGGAGTTGCCAGATTGTACACATTTTTCCTAACTTACAACAGTAGGTATAGTTCACTTTAACACTTAAATATGTGATACATCCACGTCCGTAATGACGCATACCTCAATTGTAATTAACATCTCAGACTCCCCGCACGACTATGCAACGAGCAAACGTTAAATAACGGGCAAGCTTTAGACCGGAACACGAATTTAATTCGAACCAACATTACTTTTTAAAATAATGTGATTAAAATGCTTATTAATTTTTGCAGAAACATCATGACTTGCTATTTATATAACAGAAAAAATATAAGATCTATGATAATATTACTAGGAGATGTAAATAGTTACTTAGAAAAAGTGTTTTATATTATTATGTATATAGTAAATGAAAAATGAATGTTGATTTTTTACTTTTCTCGACTATATGCATAGGAAACTTTTCCTTATCTTCATCTTCAAGGGAGAACTGCACGCAAAGAATGAAAAATCAGCGATAAGGTCTAGTCAAGATCAAAGTAAGCTGAAAAGGTACCTACACATTAAAAAAAACTGCCTGCACGTCCGACCTTCCAAAATTGAGCTATATACAGGCAATTTAAATTACATTTCAGTTAAAACGGGGTTCAATAGGGTTTGCGCGCTGCTGAATGTCAAGAACTAATCCAACATGACCATAAGTTAATCTCAGTAAAATGCACAAAGCTCGCTTTAACACATATAGAGCCTAATTAAAATTTGAATACATGTTAATAAAACAAATATTATGTTGAACAATGAACATAAGTAAACAAACCTACTTAAAGTTTTTTTGGTACTTAATAAAAATTATTTTGGTTCAGGTTTACTTTCTTCGCCCTCTTTTAACCGAAAACTTTTTTAACACATATTAAGGTATTTGGCAGTGTATTTTAACGAAAAACAAGGCCATGTAGGTCCTTTAGGCTGCAACATTTCGCTAATATACTGAATTTATTCTAACAAATTATTTATAATAAAAAAAAAAATAAGCCAGACTGATTAGAGCTCAGTGTAAAAGATATACCTACTAACTAGCTAAAAAGAAAATAACAAGAACTCTTACTGGAAAACCTTCTTATAGATTGAAATTTCTATAATGATATTTTTGTTAATAAACCTGTTTCTATAAAATCTAATTACTAATTAGGTTTATCATTTACTCCACTAAATTGCTGTTCTATAAAGTCATATATCAGTATTGCTCACTGCAAACAGCGATGCATTCTATTTAATTTTTAAGAAAAATGAGGTACGCAATAACTCACAGCTAAATACGACTATTTAAAATAGATAGAATGAGTACAGATGCAATGTAATTAAAACACAATCACTAAAAATTAACGATGTAAAATATAATAAAAAATATCTGCGGCGCTTTATGTAAATCTCACGCAAAATATTTTACCATTGCAATGTATGTGACTGTGAACTTCATAATTAATATAACGTATATTCAGGTCACATCATTTGATCAATGAAACAATGGCAATTGCGTCTATACAAATAAAGCACCTGGAGAGAAATAACACAAAATAACAGTCTGTATAAATTATATAAAATTGTTCTACATTAATCTTATTTATCATTTGAAAGTTATTAATCTTTAGATGAACTAGAATAGATAAGATATTTTTTATGTGTGAAGACCACGATGGCCTTAGACCTAGATACAATCTACCGTTACATCTTACCATGGTTGCCTGATTCGACGCCCTATATTATAAGGAGCGATATTGGAGTTTCCGTCGACGTTTTCAAAATATAGAGACATGCAGTGCACGGTTCATTTTAATAAACTTCAGGCCATCGTAGTATGTTCAGACATTAAAAAAATGCATAATTTTGTTCTGAAAAAACACAAAATTCAGCCCCATAAAGTCTCAACTAACATTACATCAGCAGTGATACCTTCTAAATAATATGGGGCAAGTTTTTAAATTCATACCATTTATGTGTCTCCCACCAACAAACTTATTCAGATAAAGAGTAAACGAAATCCGATGCCTCAATGTTTAATGTTTAATTGTTGGGGAACAGAAATGTGTAAACTTGACAAACGCCAATGAAATATTAAAGATTTCCAGAAGATTCCCCGTTGATCTTATATTTTTATTAAGCTGGTAAAAATCTGCCTTGTGTTTATAATTTATTCTACTTTTTAATTCGGTTTTCAACATATCAATACCAATATATAGTTATCTTTTTAGTTAATCCAAGTTTTTTGAATTCGGTTAAACCAAGAAAATCGATCTTTATTCTCCCCCAAATCCTTAGATTATATGGATTAGTAGATGACATGTCAGTTACGTGTAGATTTTCCTTGAGATTTGAAAAGCAGTATTATGGAAAAATAATGATTTTGCTTTTCTTCAGAAAATGATTATTTTTGTAGTTGTAATTACGTTCTTTATCGGCAAATCTTTGAAAATAGTTTTTGGAATTACCTTATGGTTTACGATTCTTGAGATAGATATCATCTGCAACCAATTTTATTTAGACATCTGATACCCATAATTTTAACCTTTGTATTTTTAAAACACAGTATATCGCTACATAATTCAAGAGTAATCAGGAGATGATTATCTTACAATAACCAAAAACATTTGTTATCACGTCAAACAAATAATTTCAAGGTATTTAATTAGTATTAGACAATATGTTGTTTAGAACAAATGTAGTTTTGGTTGCTGTAATAACATTTCAGGAATGTGTTAAATGCTCATCAGAGGTATACATTTTAGTTGTTTTAGTATTTGTATGGAGATATTGTATTTTAGACTTTTTTGACTTTTTCATAGTTTTCTTGCCACAGAGTAGTCAATATAACTTAACATTTTCCTCTTTCTTTTTGTATTATCCTTATTATTTTATTAGAGCACCTGGCCTAATAGGTGGGGGACGTGCAAAATACCAAAGCGAACTATTTTTTTTTGCAAATAGTACCTCTTGAGGGGCTGTTTTAGAATAGGCAGAGTGCTCACACGTAGGCCGTCTGGTTTACAAAACTGGCCAAAAAAGCGGTTTTCGTCTAATATTTTCTAAAATATTGCAGATAGAACACAATTATTTAAAAAATGTAGGGCAGATCATTACCTACAAAGAGGTTATAATGGAAATGTAGATAAATTAATTTAAAGTCATCACTGATTATCGGATCAAATTTGAATTTATTAGCAAGCGCGCGGACAAATTTTGCAATATCTCGAGTAAAAATTATTTATTTATAATTCATAGTTGCTTTTGAAGAAGACAGCTGTGGCTACATAACATTAGATAACCTTAAAAAAAAGTTACAAAACAGGTCTCTTTGAGATAATATGGACACTTTCTTCATTTTTTACTTCCCTCTTAAAAGGGAAGTATTGTAATCGTGAAAAAATCACTCTCCGAGATTTTTTCAGATCTTTACGTTTCAGGGTCACTAGATGACGTGAAAACATGTTCTCAATTCCGTCGGTCTGTCTGTCTGTCTGTCAGTTCGCGGCGTAGCTAAACTTATCTGATTGACTTCAAATTTTAGTCAAAAATTAAGGGTCATATCGGGATGACCTGGTACCGTTTTCGTAAAAATTCAATCTGGCGAAACAAAATGTCGGCCTAGTGAATTGTTAATAAAATTATTATAAAAAAACTACTTATCCAATCTATCTCAAATTTTGCAAAAACATCACGTATACAAAATGACGGCATAATAAAATATTTAAAAATTCAGCCTGAAAAAACTGCTTAATGGTTTGATTTCAAAATGTGTGCCATATCTAATTGTGGTATAGGGATCAACTAGTAAAATACTGGTACTACTTCAAGTAGGCCGAACAAAATGGCGGCCAAATAAAATGTTGGTAATCGTGAAAAAATCATCCCCTCTCAGGTTTTACACGTCTTTACATTTTAGCGTCCCTAGATGTCAAAAAAATATGTTTTATTAATTCCGTTAATTTTTAAATGGTTTTCGTTAACGATCTTCTTGTTGTTATGTTAGATTGTTATATTATTTGGAGTGTTATTTGGACCAACTGAGTAAGTAAAGACTAATATGGGTGTCATGCATGATATAAACTCTATGTGTCCTGAGGATTTAACAGTAAATTGGCGAAACGTTGGCAATTTAAAAAAGGGCCTTTAGTTTTTTTTAATGTATCCTAACCCCAAAGAATAAACCACTCTAACGAATCACCATGCTGAAACTTAATATCTGGGATATCTGCGGGCAAGCGGGGTAGGTAAAGACTGATAATATGGGTTTCAATTTAAATGGCGAAACAAAATGACGGCCAAATAAAATTTTTAAAAAATCAACGTAAAAAATTCTTGTTCAATTGATTTTAATTTTTACAGAAAAATTAAATGTGAATATGGGATACTTATTGAATTTATTTTAAATTATGCCCAAAGGTCGAGTGTGGCAGAAGTTAGAAAGGAAATGGTAAACATAACGGTAGGAATCCAATATGATAGAACAAAATGGCGCCCATTAAAAGTGAAGAGAGTACATTCACATCACAGTCGCATATATACTGTGACTGTGTACTGAACTAACTTGGATCACACTTTACTCTTCCCAATAAAAGTAACAATTCATAACGAGGGAAGTTCCGGGTAAAGAAATTTACCGATTTTTTTAATGAGTAAGTGGTTCGATGTATTTGACCCGAACACCCAAACAGTCAATAATCCGAAAAGTCGTTTGTTTGGAACAGCATTATATACAACTATTAGAAAACGGTCATTGGCCTGAATCGTTGAAATCCTGAAAGTTCGGACAAATGACGTAGAATGCATAAAATCCGTCGTTGGCCCGAAACTTCGACTCAATGATTAAACATGTGATTGACCCGAACCGGTAAAATCCCATAACATCCACGCCCATTTAGCGGCTGTAATCGAGAAACTTTCGTCTATAATGTCGGCTGTCCTGCCTAAAAGCTTACTTAATATGGTAACATGCAAATATATATTTATAGCTGCATTTTCGTTTGTTCTATTTTGTGGTTATTATACAAATTATGTAAAACGTTGCTAAATCTATTTGTTTGGGATTTCTATCAAATAAGGGTATCTGCTTGATATCTAACTAACTGTAAAGTAGGTTTCGTAGACATTATTTTTAATATTTGAACTAAACTGAAAAAGATGTTGGATTTTCTTGACAAGTTAAATTTCCGAAAGCCGATATTAAATATTCCATTTTATTGAATTAAAAGAGACAATAATATCAATAATAAAGTTATGGAAAAAAAAGAATAAAAGCAATATACTGAAGATTATCCAAATGTTCATTCTAAATTAGGGTCCAATAGGACAGGAGATGTAATCCTAGCCCTGATGAACTGTTATGTGCTTGTTTCCAAAACACGAAAAAATAGGACGCTAGACGATGCTTGTTTCAAATCCCTGGTCAATTGTAAGCTTCTCTTTACAACCGGTAATATTTGTTTTTACCACAAGTCGTAGAAACGAAACCAGAGATTACGCACCATGCGCAAACTGTTGTCAAAATCCGACCCGCTTGCGCCGTTAATAATTCAACAACTGAGACTTTGTTTTAAAAAAACTTATTTCTGTTACATTACTCTCTCTACAATAAGAACTACATACGCTGCATAAGAACGAAACGATAAAAGTCTAAGAATTATAATTTTAGATAAAAAATAAATATCAAAAAGTAATAATTATATTTGACTCCTACCAATTGATAAAAGACACACAACTTGAGCAGAGGTCGTGCTAAGGTACCATTCTTGGTTTTTATTGTAACTATACGAACATCCCATCAGATCCAGGATGTAGCAAAACTATGCCAGCTAAAGACCAATCACACGGTAAGGCGTTGTCCGTTTCGACCAAAATAATAGTTCTTTATCGGGCGTAGTCATAGAACTAAGTCATTTAGTGCACTGCTGCGAAGAATAAAGATATGCTTTGTGCTGGCATGGCGGTCCCCAAAGTCTTGATATAAACGCTGGAGCAGTTTTCCAGCGAGACAAATGTTTGATTGAAATTTCCGAAAAAAAATAGGAGTGTGTAAAGCCGACAGGGGTTCCATAGTTAAGGAACAGAGTCAAAACGTTTACATCATTAAAATTGCAACTTATCACGAATCTAGAACAGATTCTGTCAAAGTTAGAAACGTACCCAATAAAAAAACGAGTATTTGGACCCGTTTGTGTACGTCTGTACAGAATGCTTATATACAAACAGGGGCAGAATCGACAAGCGGACGACTCGAAACATCTCTTACGTTTTAGCGATGTAGAACCTTTGAAGTCTGTAGTGGATAAAAAAAATTAAAACAGATCCTCGATTTTTCAAAATAAAAAAAAGAAAAAAATGCAAGGGGAGGTAAGAGGCAACAAAAGAAGACATCGGTAAAGAAAATTATATTAAAACTATTGATATTGTTGCGATCCCTTGAAACAATAAAACAATGAATTTATTCATGTTATATATAAAAGTATTTGTTTACATACGTCAAAAGTGTGTGAGTACATATTAATTACATATTAATACTCTATAATTAAGTAGACACTGCAAATAGACAAAGAAACATTTCACAAGCCTTCAAATATCGTTGAAACTATTTGCCAGGTATTCGTCAATTGAAAAAAAGCATTTTGCTATTAAGTATTTTTTTATTAGGATTTTAAACTTTTTTAATGGTAATTCACGTATGTGACTCGGTAACAGGTTAAACATTTTGGGACCGTAAAAGCATATGCCAGTTTTAATTCTAAGAATCGTACCGAATCACTCAGTTCTACCTCATGCAAATCCCTCAAAGAGAAAAGCAGAAGTTCAGTTTTGGTAGCATTTAAATTGAGTTTGTTACTATGAAACCATTTAGTGGCCTTTGCTTGTGTCTCCCCCATGCCTGACTGCAAAACACCCAAATCTTCATTTCTTCTAACTACGTCTGCAAAAAGCACAAATTTGGAGCTAGGATCGCTGAACCCCAGATCATTAATGTAGATCAGAAAGAGCAGCGGTCCCAGCACCGAGCCTTGTGGGACACCAAATTCAATATTTTGCATATTAGAGCTATTATTATTTAAATCAACATACTGTTATCTATTTTAAAGGTAAGATGAAAATAAACCGATTGTTTTTACTAGAAAATTATAAAAACCCAGTTTTTCAATGAGCAGTTGCAGGGAGACACAGTCAAAAGCCTTTGTAAGGTCGCAGAACAAGGCGCCTATGAACTCACCATCTTTAAAACCTCCATTTATTAATTCAATTAAATTATTTATTGACATAACTGTTGATTTTGAAGTTCTAAATCTAAACTGACGCACACTGAAGAGGCTATGGTTTTCAAAAAAGGATCGAATTTGATTTTTAAGTGCTTTTTCGAGAACTTTGGAAAATATAAGTACTATAAATATAGGTTTATAATTGTCTATTTGATTTATAGGACCTTTTTTATGGACAGATACTACCCTGGATATTTTTAAAACACCAGGATAAGTTCCATTAATGATGCAAAGATTAAGTAACTTTGTTAGTGGGCTAACCAACTCATTTCTAAGAGTCTTAAGGATTCTGGTATTAAAACCATAGAAATCACGACTAGTTGTATTTTTTAAGCCCCATATAATATCCCTAACCTGTATTTCACTGAGTGCAGAGAAACTAAGATGTTCATGAAAACCCTGAAGATGTAAATTACGGTGTATTGTAATAATTGGCAGCCGCATAATCACATCTTGGTATGCTATTTATCAGCAGTCTAGGAGTGTCAATAAAAAAGTTATTAAATTAATCAGACGAAATATTGCCATGACTAACAGTTTTTTAGAGCCGTAATTTGTATTCCATTTAACTACATCCTGTATTGATTTTGGGTTGTTGTGATGATTTCGTATAATCATTTCATTTGCAGTTTTTTTTTTAGCTTTTATAAGTTCAGAACGGTAAAAGCTGGAATAATGCTTTGCTATTAATAAATTATTTGGTGAATTTGTGGTCCTAGCAATATCTCTTAATAAATGTAGAGTGTTATGCTATCTTTTAAGGTCATCGTTGAACCATGATATGAATGGTTTATTTGCTTTATGTTTAAACATTTTTGACGGAAAGGCTAAGAAGACACAGTATTTTAAATAGGTAACGAACATTTCAATCTTTTGTTCGATATTAATTTCATTAATATAAATGAAGTCCCAATTTATATCCCTCACAAGATTTACCAGCATATATAATCCTTCCTGAGTTATTGGCCTACAGATGGTATTTACATTATCGCTTACATTACATTACTTTCTCCGAGACATCAAACTGATCTGTTACATAAGTCTTATTTTCAGCAATATTTGTAAAAATATTATCCAGGCATGATTTACCCCTGGTACCATCCTTAATAAGAATAGCGAATGCAAAAGAATGCATAAGGTTTTCAACCCCCGTTACTCTATTACTCCCTGTACTAAAACCCAAATTTAGATCCCCATTTATAATAATTGTATAACTTAATTTGCCAATTTTTACCATAATATTTTTTAAAATATCAAAAAAATATGGAAAAACAGCCCGAGGGGGGCCGATAGATTGTTATAACAAATATTTTCAGTTTTTCAGACTGAATAGCACAGACTTCACAGTGCATCTCTATAGTTAGACTAATTATATCAGATCTATCTGCAAATAAATGAGAGAGTGGTTCAATAACCACCATTGCAGTCCCCCCCATGAATGTGGGATACACGGGTGTAGTGTGGAACTAGAGTGTAATTTTTTATTGTTACCTCCTTTATTTCATCAGTACACATCCAATGTTCACTCAAACATAAAATTTGGTGTTTAAAATTGTTTGATTCAATATGAATAACTTTATTTCAAAGACTTTGTGTATTTATATGTAGAACACTAAAATTAAAGACAGTATCACAATTTGTGTTTGTTTCTTTGACCATTTGCAGTACCGACTTCACTTGAAACCACCTCATGAAAAAAGTTTTCCTGCTAAAAAATCTTTGTGCTGTTCAAAATTGAATCTCTTTATCCCTACGTTTCTTGGGCAAAATGTAGGATCATAGAGTTCTTTTCTTTTCCTCATAGGTCCAATAATGAGAAACCGCTTTAGATATTCTGGAGTTGAAGGTATTTCTTCCACCATGATGTCTTCATTTAGAAAATTTTCTTTTTTCTTTACATAATTGCGCACTATTTGAGCGTCGGCACTTCTTTTTACCAGATTTATGTACAGCCACATCCGCTTATCTTCTCCTACAAAGTTTTCGTCGTTATCATTTTCTACGCATTTTCCGAGCCTGGTCTTGGGGTACTGAAATTCATCGTCTTCTGATGTGACGGCATTTGATATTTGCCGTGAATAATTAATACGGGCTCTTGGATCAATAGAGAGTGTATTTAAATATTTACGTTGTGGATTGTTATTGCTCCTGCCATTTTTACCAGCGACGAATGTCACTGTTAGAAACAGCTGATTGGAATCGTTCGCGTCCAGTCATTGGATCATCACGAGGATGTATTCGTTTTACTACTTCAGAGTAACAAGAGTGTAACTCAGGTGGCGGCGCATTGTTTTGTTCGACTAATAACGGTGTTTTGATGGTGGAATCGTTTTCGAAGCTGACGCTATCACCGAACTCCGATGGTTTTCCAGTTGTTGTTGTTTTTTTTCTACTTCAAATCGACCTTGAAACAAGTTATTTTGTTGGTTTTTTTTTCTAAAAATTCAATTCGTTGTAAAAGTAATATATTATTTTCTTTTAATACCTCGTTTTTATCCTACATTTCGTGTACTAATTTGTTTAGTAAATTCAGTTTAATCGCCATTTTCTCGTTTTCTCGCCGTGTTTCGGTGGTATCTGATGCTCGAATATCGCCTCCTATTGTGTTTAACTGAGATTCTTCACAACATTTAACACGAACCTTATAAATGATGTGGTAACAAACAATTTTTGCAAAATATAGTTGTGCATTTTTTCTGACGATGACACTTTAAAAACAGGTCAATATCACGTTTAGGGTCGTGTTTTTATTTAAAACTTCGCTTTCACTTTCCGAAACACTATCACTCGGCGCCATTTTGGAATATATATAGAAATCTTGGAAAACACCATTTTCTTTCAACCACGAGGTTCTGCAAGCCACTCACAAAAAAACTGTATAAGACGGTAGTACATTTTTTAAATTTAGTAAAGGGATAATGGAATCGTCTAATACTCTTTAAACAAACCTCTGTGTCTAAGTAAAATGCAGTGAAAAACCAAGATAATGCAAGATTATTTTTACCACTTGGTATCCTTATACAAATAACTTTATAGAAAATCGGCTGTGCCCACTGAAAAGGTGATTTCCACAAGAAAAACAAAGGGGTAGGTTGGAATGATATTTTCCCAAGATCCGGCATGGCGGATATCTCCAGTTCGTTACCCACATCTCACGTCCTTGTAGGGTGGTTATTTATAGACGACAAAAAAATCGCAAATATTAGATCGACCCTCAGTAGACGACTTAACCTGTTGTTATCGTTATGGAAATACTAAGTTTTGTTGATGTATTTTAATAATAAATTTTACTGCTTTAATTTTATTAATAATATAAAGTTCTTGGTAGATTTCTTATTTAATGTGCTTCTTAGTTTGGATACGCATTTCATGTCCCTAATGAATAAGTGTAACTTGAATTCGTGGATTATGGGACTGCAATAAGGTCTAAAATGAAACCACTATTTTCAATTGCAACGTTTCGTGTTACATTAAGACTTTTTCAAGCTCTTGAGTTAGTGTGAAAACCTTAATGATGTGTAAATATCCATTATTAAGGTTTTCACACTAACTCACACTAACTCAAGAGCTTGAAAAAGTGTTAATGTAACACGAAACGTTGCAATTGAAAATAGTGGTTTCACTTTAGACCTTATTGCAGTCCCATAACCCACGAATTCAAGTTACACATGTGCTTCTTAGTTTTATTTTGTACATTTTATGTGATATTTAGCAAATCTTTATCGTGCAAATTCTCAATTAGAAAAGGGTAAATAAAAATGTTACATCCCATACGTACATCTGTCCGTGTGGCCTCTAGTAAGGTATAGCTGCAAACGTAAGACTTTAATCACTTGTCGCACATAGCATGTTTTACTAAAATTATATGGTTATTCGAATTTTTTTAATTCAACACCCTTTATCTCAAGTATTTTTTTAACCCATTTTGGTTTATACAAACATTTTTAGCTGTTTAAAAAAAGGGGTTCTGTTTTCGACTTGTATTCGTGTATGTCCACGATTTTCTCTGCATCAACTGAACGAATTTAAATGGAGTTTTCACTAATTTGTAAAGCAACATTTCACTCATTCCAGGGTGGGTTTAGTACAGAAAACAGCTCGATACTAGGTACCCTCTGTCGGGAAAATATTTGAGTGGGGGAGGGAGTTAGGCAATTTTGTCAACAAATCATTTATGACAACAGGCTTTTTAATTTGCCGACACAATATTTATTCAATGGCATAAAGATGTAAAATATTTAACATGTTATAACTGATGACTAAAAAAAGCTCCTCGCTCAAGCTAACGAAAACTGTTTAAATGTTTAAATAAAGAGCTGCGTAGTAATAGAAAATGTGCGAAAAAACAAATTACTTTAATTGCTTGCATAGAAAGTGCTCATAACGATAATAAGTAATAAACTTGTTTTGGTTAATATATAATATATTAAAAGGCAAAGGGCTAAAGAGAGGTTTCACACTGTCAAACTAAACAATCAAAAAACTCACAAAATTTAAACATTTTTATTAGCCATTGATACATTTAGAAAATAGTGTAGAATATGCAAATGATTGTTTATGTGTATACTTATCTATAAAAATTAAAAATAAAAATAAGAAAATATGTAAATTAAAAGGAAGCATAAAAAAATAATAAACACAAACAATTCTTGAACAAATATAACCGAGAGAGACAAAGCACTGAAAAGAAAAAAATAACGTTTTAAAAAATTTTAACATATGAAATCGGCGTCAAACAAAATCAGTAAATATTTCTAGAGGTATTAGATCAATTATGGCTTTTAAAAGTATGTATTTTAAAAAAAAAGCAACTAATATCTAGCAATCAAACAGTAGTTTAAACGGGTTTCATAAATAAAATTGTTTTAAAATGTTATTTTTTACTTTCCATTTTTTACTTTCCATTGCGCGTTAAAATTTTCAAAATTTGAAAAAAATTATGTTTGGTCAGTTTTATTTACTATGGAGCCAGAAAATTAAATTAAAACGTACATATTATACGCAACGTAAATATTAGTATGAAATCTTTATGGCTTAATCGACTCCAGAGAACTGTCATAAAATTCCACGAAAAAGATGAAATATCTTCTCGGTAAAATAAATCAAAGTTTCAAATGACTTTAAGAATTTTGGTCAACTATAGTAGTTGTAGTAGAAATTTGTTACCAAAGCATGTTACTAGGTATCTTATGGATATGCAGAATGTCTTAAAAATCATGCCCTCTCAGAATTGTACATCGCGAGAAATATCAGTCAAACGATTTTTTTGCTTTAATAAAAGACCAAAAGAGTAACTGATTTAGGTATACAAATGCCAATAACCTTATAGAATTGCACACTGTGTTTAAATCATTTACAGCATTAAGAATTAAGCACCATATTAGAGAAAAATAAAATTGTCAAGCAAAAGCTGATTAATTTGCAGCAGTCTTTTAAAAGCTCTGCATAATAGACAAACCAATAAAAAATGGATACATTTTCTGCGCCCATGGAACCCGCTCCAGCCCTCAAATTTGTAATAAAAATTATATCTTTTTGAAAACATCTCCGGACACTGCACTTGACCTCCATAAATCCTGCAATGTATCTGAATATATCCCTTACATTTCACCAGATATTGTCAATCGCAAGTCGCGTCATGCAATACTTTACTTGGAAATTTGATTTTGCTTTACTTTTTAGGTTTCTTGTTTTGCAAGAGTTTTCATTAGTCTTAATAATAATGCGTAAAAAGCACACGCCCGCGTTATTTGATTTAGTTAACAAAAAATAATCAAAAAATGAATCAATAAGATACACAGCTTACCAAGAAATTTAACTGAAAACTATTCTTTGATTCACTCACTCACCCGAAATGGTAACAAAATTCGTATCGTAATATGGAATTGATCCACTCCCCTGTAAAAATATAAAGTGACCTGCTCGATCAAAAGCTTTTGAAAAGTCATTATATACCGCATCAACCTGCTAACAAAAAATAGTCAAAAAATGAAGCATCAGAAAAGGCAAACAGTTCCAAATAAATTTGGAATCATGTACTGATTGTACTAGGGGCAAAAGTCAAAATGTTATAGAAAATCAAACTGTGTTAAAGAATATTAATCTGCATTATAGAACTTCAGTAGGACTTTCAAATTAAAGGTTGTTAACAATGTTAATATCAATATCATTACAGATATTGTACAAATTTAATTTAAAAATTATTTTGGTATGCTTTAACTAACTTTGAAGGGAGTGAAAAGCTTACAAATTTAACAAATATGGACAATCAGTAAGATACACAGCTTACCAAGAAATTTAACTGAAAACTATCCTTTGATTCACCCGAAATGGTAACAAAGTTCATACCGTAACATCAATTTGATCCACTCCTCTGCAAAAATATTGTTTGGTCTGCTCGATCAAAAGCTTTTGAGAAGTCATTATAAACCTGCTCCTGGCTACCCATGGCATAGCCAGCCAATTCAGTAAATCGAGCCAAGTTTTAATTGTACTTACTACTTCTACTACTAACAAAACCGTGCTGATTTATGGAGATTAGATTTCACTTTGCATAAAAACGTGTTCATATATCGCCATCTCAAAGACTTAAGCAAAAGCAGGTAGTAACAAGTGTTTTAGAAAAGCGGGATCACAATCTTTGATAACAGAACAAGGAATGTTGCTGGGTTATTTTTAAGTTTTTTCAAACCCATAAGTATAATTTGTTTTAAAGGTATTCAGGCAATATGAAAATTTGAAGTAAACGGGACTTCAGCAAAAGTATATTTTGTGGATGTGATATACACACTGTTAAAAAGTTAGAAAACACATTTGCAATATTCTCGCGCTCAGTAATCTGCACATCGCCAGACTTTATCAATCAGGCAAAGCTTTTTTTTGCTAAAAACAGTTTATAATATCTAATCTAAAGATATTTTGTTGCAGATTTTTTGACTTGTTTTTAAGAATTATGTGTTTACGTTTTAAGTAATCAGTGAACTTATTTGTGTGCCAAACTAAACACATATAACTGTCTGAGATACATAGAACAAATATGAGATAGCCGCCCAATTTGTGACACCAGAGAGCTGCTGAAATGATATAAAGCTACGTTATCAAGCCAATATATGACGTTTCGGTTGTGTTCCTGGCATTTGTTTTCCAACTGTCGAATAAAACGTATTCTTCTATGTTGTGAAAATATTAATAGTGACATTTTGACGAGAAAGAAATGGGTTAAGATGAGTATATTTTCAGTATTTCACGTCATATTCTTAAAATATATACTTGCTGTATAATTCTACGCCAAGCAATTGATTTATAACAAATACTATAATATAAAAAATGGCGTCGGTTATTTATTTTATTGAGGACTCCTAATTTGAGATACTCATGGCAACCTAATTCGAGAGTGTCGCAAATTAGGAACCCTCAGATGTCATCCGAAAGCAAACGCAAGAAATGGATTCCAGCAGGTATGATCAAAGCTGTTGAAGCAGTCAGGTCTAAAAAGAGGGGTTACTTGAAAGCATCCAAGGTCTTTGGAGTACCAAAGGGCACAATTGAAAATTATGTGTGAAATAAATCGCCAGAGGTACTAGTTAAATTACCTATCGGGTGGAAAACAGCCTTCCACCTCAGCTGGAAAAGGAGCTTGTCATCTATGCACTAGCCGTGGAAGAACGATTTTATGGCCTAAGGACCCGGGATAATAAATGCCTGGCATTTCAACTCGCAATTAGAAATGGAATTGAACACCCATTTAATTCAAACAAGAAATTGGCTGCAAAAAAGTGGCTACGTTTATTCTTAAAAAGGCATCTACAAATCTCGATGAGAACCCCGCAAAGGGTATTAGCTTCGCGGAGATCATTTACGTCTGAGAATGTAGAAAAGTAAAATCTTTTCGTCGAGTCGAAAACGACTTGTATGAGAGAGAATTGGTATGACATACCACAGGGTTTCTAATGTTGATTAAATCGACATTAGCGTAGTCCAGCATAAGCACAGCAAAGTACTTTTAATGATGGGCAAAAAACAAGTATCATCTTTACTGTCGGAGGAAAGAGGCAGTTTAATAATTATCATTACATGCATGAATACAACGGGGGTGTTTGTTCCGCCTCTACTGATCTTCTCCCGAAAAAATATGATAACGCGTGCCGTCTATATGGATGGGTACAAACTGACACGTTCACTAAATGGTTTCATCATTTCATTAAATTAACACAAATTCCACAGAGTGTGATCCCGTTATATTATTTTTGGATGGCCACTACTCTCATACTAGGAAAGTGGATCTTATAGATGCGGCAAAAAAAATCATGTTGTTATCATTTGTCTACCTGCTAACTCAACGCATAAGATGCAACCTTTAGACGTCGGTTTCAACCTACAATGTACAAGAAGTCTGAAATTGGCTTCATGAAAATAAGCTCAGCACAGTATCTCCATATGCAGTCGCTGGGATTTTCGCTAGAGCATATAGCAGAGCAGCAACGAGGAAAGTATCTTCGAAAAATTGGCCTGATACCGCAACCGCCATATATTTAATGATCATGATTTTGGAATTCATGTAGAATAAAACACCACTGCTATTGTTAATCAGGTCCAGTCAAATAGCATCCCCAGCGAGCAAAGACCCCCACCAGTTGAAAAAAATGATTCACGTTTGAAACCCACATTGAACTTAATAGAGATGAAGCCACTACATCCCGTGAAAGTATAAAGAAAAGGACACGTATTATTTATTTTCCCCGGATTAAATATATCATATGCCTGTATATAAAAAACAACTGAGCCCAGAAAAAATGCGGGAAAAAGTTGTATTATAACTTCAACCCCATATAAAGAAGAATTGGAGAATCAACAAAGAAACAAAAAAATTCCCAAACTTAAGGAGAATTTGTCATCACCAAAATCAAATTACATTAAAGGAAAAGAAAAAAATTCTAGTAATAGTGCAAGAGAAGAATCTTATTCAGAACCATCAACATCAAAGAATCCCCCCAAACGCAAACGTTTAAGATCCAGATCAAGGTCAGAACATACAGATTACTTTGTTTATGATGACTCTTCTGATGAAAATGGACGAAGTGATGTGGAATGCTTGTTTTGCACTGAGCGATTTTCTGAAGACCATCATGGTGAAAAATGGGTCAAATGTGTTAAATTAGGAGCCTATCTCAAAGTTGGTTCCTACGGTATTTCAAATTAGGATCCCATTAGTTATTATTTTAAAATGTTACATAACACTATTTTCAGTTTTAAGTGTGTGTTTTTTTTATTTAAGAAAAAAAGTATCTCAAATTTGGATCCTTTCCTCTATATGCCAATAATTGCACACGAGTTTCCATCGTTCACAGCGTTCAGGATTAAGCAGCATATTATAGGGCAATTAAAAATTAGCCTTCCTATTATTATATTTTACCTGTGACAAATTGCCAAGAATGTTTCGATGCAAAACTTTAGGTAAATAGAAATCTTTAGAGACGGGTGGTTTCGTCAACTAGACAAAACATCATCTACATGATGATGCTTAAGTTAAGGTTGGAGAAAGCTAAGCCAAAATTTGTACCATTATAATTCAGTATATTATTAAATTAAAAGCAAAGTAAAGCAAAAAAATTCGTAAAATTATTTATTATGGTTGGTAAAACCCTGACATTAAAATCACTCATGAAAAATATATAGGTTAAGTGTTTCAATATATTCATAGAATGGCAAGAATTTAATTTACGTACATCTACGTATACCTTAAACGTTTACCCCCGTATTCACTATAAAAGTTTAAGAATTAGACCAGGTCTAGTTGCCATGGTATTTAAAACTCATACAGCCGGTTGGACAAAACTTAATTGCTGTTAAGAATATTTCACCGAGCTTTCGGTTTTGACAAGCATCTTATAGAAATCTAGGAACTCACTGTCAAATTTGAGATTCCGTTGAACATTCTAAACTTTAACTGAGCTTTCTGCCACCGGCTTTGAATAAATAAATGTACAGGAAAGAGCCTAGCCGTGATCTTGACGAGACTGGGAAGCTCCCAAGATTCAAAACGATGGCCCGTCAAAATGACAACACCTTGTTTCCGGTTTTCAGTGGCGTATCCACTTTCATTTTTACTTTCAAATTTAGGAAGTAATTTGAAAACTTATACTTTTAAAAGAGAATTATAATTATGGTATGGAACAAGCCAATTCATGTGATACATTATTTCAGGTGCCGATTTAACAAAAAACTGGTGAAACATTAAAATTCATGTACTTAAAAGCTCACGTTAGATATTATTAAATTTTACTTTTTGCATAATAAACTAAAGTACAATTTAAATTTTTAATTTAAACCCGTATTAAAAGCACAAGAAAGAAAGGAATTTCGTTCCACCGGTAAGCGAATTTATATTTTCGTAAGTAAGAAATTAAGTAGACACTTTTAAATCCGATTGAAAGGAAAAAATAATTGTTATTATAATTAAAATCATAATTCTTAAAATGTCAAACAATTAGGTTAAGAACCAAGTAGTATATAAAAAACACAGGAGCGTAACACTTCATGTAATATTTTGTTACGCCAAAACTTTTAAATTACCTTAAGTATGTTTTAAAACGAAAGAAAAAAGTTGTGGGTATCTAGGTACACTTTTATACGACAAAATAGGTTTAAATATCTAACATTATATTCTCCTTTTTTTTGGGTCTGATACTGTGCTGAAGTGGATACAGTTTGAATATATATATATCAACAAATGTTATTTACTTAGACTAAGTATAAACTAAAATATGTTCATTTTGTGGAATTAATGGGTACACAGTAAATATTTAAATAATAAATAGTATTATATATATATATATATATATATATATATATATATATATATATATATATATATATATTTTAGGTTAGGTCTGGTTAAGTTAGTTTACGCTTACAGAATCCAAATTTTTGTTGCTAGTATTTTTGGGAAATCTTAAACGAAGGTTAGATTAGGTTTGTTTTTTTTACTGATTTAAATTCATTTTGGGTTAGACTTAAAAATATATTATGCTAAGAACAGCTTATGAAAGCAGAAATATTTGGGCTACTTATAGTTAGATTTTGGTTACCTGCAATAAATCAATAAATACAAAAAAATACTATGTTTTTTGAAATGAAAATATAATGTTAGAGATTAAAACTTATTTTGTCTCATAAAATGGTTCCTATAAACTCATAACTCCAACTTTTTTTTTTCCGTTTTAAAACATACTTAAGGTAATTTAAACGTTTTGACCTAACAAAATATTACATGAAGTAATACGCTACTGTGTTTTTTATATAACACTTGGTTCCTAATCTAACTGTTTGACACTTCAAGAATTATGATTTTCATTATAATAACAATTATTTTTGCCCTTAAATAGGATTTAAAAGTGTCTAGCTAATTTTTTTACTTACGAAAATACAAATGCACTTACCGCTGGAAGGAAATTCCTTTCTTCCTTGTACTTTTAATACTGGTACGACCGCACGCCACACAACCCACCATTTTTCCGTTAAAGTCTGCTAATTTAAAAGAATGCATGGTGCTCTTTCCTATTGTCTATTTATTCAAAGGCAACCGGCCGTTATAGCTCGTAAGTTGTGTTTCGTTTATGCTTTGTTTATGTCACTGTCATTTTGTAATTGTGATATTTAGAAAAATTATATGTTCAATTGTTAAAAATGTCATCTTTGACTTGACTTGGATGGAAACAGATATTTAAGAAAAATACATATCTCAATATGTGGACTAGTCTGTCCACGGAAAGTTAAGATACATAATATAAAGAAT
The DNA here is from genome assembly GCA_030620095.1 of Kuschelorhynchus macadamiae. NCBI lineage: Eukaryota > Metazoa > Arthropoda > Insecta > Coleoptera > Curculionidae > Kuschelorhynchus > Kuschelorhynchus macadamiae. Next base: position 275,837 of record JAUTXW010003115.1, on the reverse strand, counting down.
ATTATTTACGCTTAAATAATATTCTTTATATTATGTATCGTAACATTCCGTAGACAGACTAAGCCACATGTTGAGATATGTAATTTAATTACTAATATTCTAGTATAATGCTACTGGCCTGCCCGTTTTGGTGTGGATACAAGGAGGCGGGTTTACAGCTGGAAACTCTAGTTACGAAAGATATGGCCCCGATCTTTTCCTGGAGCAGGGACTGGTTTTTGTAGATTTTAACTATCGCCTAGGTAAGTACAAAATTAGGAAATATATTTTGAAAATAAAAATAGTGTAGATAAATCTCGTGCTTTCACTAATTTGTGGAAATTATTGGCTTAGTTACTTGATATGGGCATCTATTAGAAAATCGAATTTTAAGAAGTCATACACAGATCTAATCAAAATCGTTGATTGAAGGAAAAAGGAAGATGCGCAATTTTATGGACGAATTCGTGGCAGTGCTGATTTCATTCCACTTACGTTTTGGCTGCTGTAAGGTGGACCCGCTCTACGGCAAAAGCATAAAACACCCATTCGCAGTCGTTCGGCTCTCGCTGTGATGACCGTCGGCTGCGGCGTTGATCGGAAAACGATAAGATTCGTGAAAGACGGTGCCGCGCAATATTATTATGCAATTCAAGGTTATTATTTAATTTAACAAAAATTAGTTAACAGAACCATAGCAATTATGGGTTTTGACAATAGGAAAAAAACTTGGTGCTATTTTATGATTAAAAAATAAAAGAGATTATTTTAAATCTACGTTTAAATCTAAATTTTAATTTACAAAGTATTGCTACTTACCTTTTTTTAAGACAAAATTTATTTTTTACATTAGTGTCCCAAAATTGAGCGTTTTTCCAATGTTTCTGACAAATAAAACCCTTCATCAGTGCTTTTTCATGATGAAGAACGAAACATCGGATCAAAAATCTAATCACGTCATATTGTCGACGAAAAGAAATGGCAATGAGAATGAATTTTTAAATAACTTCCGGAGTAGAACAAAAAAGTGAAATATTTTTGAATTAGGTACTTCTTTTCTGATTCTAATAAAATAGGTAGATATAAATAAATTTTACATTTCCATTACCATATTTTTGGCTTGAAGATTACGCAGATAATTGAATTTTTGACCCGACGCGGGCTTTCCGTTCCTCGGCAATCATTATTAGCTAGCATTGATGATATTTTTTTAGTCCGAAATATCGAAAAAATGTTAGGTGTGATACGCTGTTGAATTTAGAATTAAAATTACTGTTTATTAAGAAGAACTTAACATTTTTGACTAGTTAAAATGCACAGTTTATGATGACCAGTTAGGAGATGAATCGTCGAATCGTAAACTTAATAACATATTTTGGTAAAGGGAATACGGTGGCTGGATGATGTGACACTTATTTGAAAATATCTTTTTAAAAAAAATCGGTAAAAAATTAAAACTATTTTCAAAAATTTCTTTTTTTCCGGATATCTTCGGAAGTGCTATAAATATCCTCAATTTCAAAACGGCATTTGATTAAGCACAAATATAGCTTCTCCCAATTGTCACCCTAGAAATTGGCACACCCTGTAAACCATGTAAGCGATTTTCCGTGTAAAATAGATTTTTTTTAATCAAAAAATTAAAAATAAATATTGTTCATAAAAGATTTTAATTTTTTTTAGTGACTATAGCATAGATAAGTAAAAGCAAAGTTGAAATATAATGACTTTATTTCAAAATTGTCAAACAAAACGTAATTTAGAAAACACATTCAAAACAAAAGGTAAATAAATATGCAATGTTTGCATTAAAAAGATAGTGGAAATTTAGAAAAAATGTGAAAATAAACTTACATTTAACTACTAAATAGGTACTATCCATAAATATTGAATGCATACGATTTGCGCAACTAGTGTAAAAGGGAAGTATTGTAATCGTGAGAAAATCACTCTCCGAATTTTTTTCGCATCTTCATGTTTTAGGGCCCTAGATGTAGAAAAAAAAAGGTTTTCTCAATTTCGTCGGTCTCTCTGTCTGTTCGCTACTTATTGGATTGACTTCAAATTTTGGTCAAAAATTAAAGGTTATATGGGGATGACCTGGTAACATTTTGGTGAAAATGCAATATATTTTTTCCCGGATATCTTCGGAAGTACTATAAATATCCTCAATTTTGAAAACGGCATTTGATTGAGCACAAAATTGCGCAACTTTGCCACAATTTAAACTCTTTCATATATTGTATAGCTTCTCCCGATTGTCACCCTAGATATTGGGATACGCACCAGGTGAGGGATTTTCCCTGTAAAGTAGCTTTTTTTTAAATTAAAAATTAAAGAAAAATGTTGTTCATAAAAGGTTTTATTTTTTTTTGCAATGACTAAATTATACATAATGAAAGCAAAGTTGAAATATAATGACTTTATTTCAAAATTTTCAAACAAAACATGTAATTTACAGATATAAATTGGTACTTGATCACCTTATTTTTTTATAAATTTTAGAAACCACGTTGTTGCTTTTTCGTTCAATTTTTGTCAACAGGGGCTTGAGAGATTTTTATTTATAAATTATTTCCGATTTTTTGGAACACCCTGTATACATTAAAAAAAAATAAAATGACACATACCTGATCAAACGCTGTTTTGAAAAATTAACCGTTTTTTAAATAAAAAATATTTTATTATTTAATGAGTAGTTTCATCCTCTTCAAATTTGATTTTAAAAAAACTCTTCTTATCGGACCTCCACACCCTACAATCAACCTGTATGCTAAAATTCAGCTTTTTACGTCTTGATAAGAATCATGATTAATCAGTGGCCCGATTTTTTGAAACACCCTGTAACAAATTTTAAGAAAACTTAAAATATGTTAAATAACCAAATAAAATACACGAGCCTAAGCGTTTTTCCGAAAAACAAACAATTTTTTTAATTAAAAAATTCCTTCTTATGCAACCTCTACATTATCTAGATTTTACAACAAATATTGAAAAGCACTAACACGTTTTTTTAAATAACAAACCAAACATAAATTGTTTCACTGAATTGAAATAGTAAGTATTAAATTTACCATCACGGTCAGGAAAGGAAACTGAAAAAATTATGTATTCAACAAAATTCTTATTTTTCCATGTCGTTTATTTTCCAAATCTTTATTTTTGTGACTATGCATTCATTGTCAGAAAATTTAGCTTTTTACAGTTAAAAAATACTTTTTGTCAAAGACAGGGGGGAATTTTCAGAAAATATAAAATATAAAATTATACATTTGAGATATTTAACTTATTTCTGTGATTATTATTTGATAGAAAAACAATTGGTTTTAAATTGTTTATTTCTTGTCAAATGATTTTTTAGTAGTTAAAATCTGTTCAATTTTATATTTTATTTTTTCTGAAAATTCTCTCAAAATTGTCTTCTCTGGCATTTTAATTAGTGTAAGTAATTTTTAATTGTAAAAAAGTCTTAAATTTTCTGATAATTATGTTATTAGAGAGCCCTGAAGAAGAAATGAATTATTTTCAGTTAAGGGTAGCGAGCCATATCTCATAAGATATTGGTCGTATAGATTTGGGAAAAAAAAATCATAATAAAAGTCGCCAAGAGAAATTGCTGAAAATTATTTTCGAGTTTGTCAAACGTCCGCTAGAGGGCGTAACAACCAACACCAAGTAGAAAAATGGGGTTTTTAGAGAATTTTGCTTTATGAAAATATATCGATGATATCATTTTCATATTTAGTGACCATTTCCCTACACTTTTTGTCTGTTTTGTTCTATATATCAAAATAAATCGGTGGGGGAAGTTCAATTGTTTTTTCAAACAAACCAAGATGTCTCCCGTTTTTTTGACCGATTTTAGCAAACTTAGGCTCATATGAAAAAGCATAATTTGCACTACAAAACGCTTATTTCGTTTTGAATTTTTGACTTTTGCTGGCGTCGCTAGATGGCGTTAACTGAATTAGTAGCATATTTTTTAGTTTTTTTCAAAAAAAACAAATGTAATGATTTTTTTTAATATTTTAAAAATAAATTTCTCTATAATTTAATGAAAATAATTTATCATCTCCCTTTTTTTGAACCGTTGATATTGACAAAAATATTATTTTATTTTATTAAAAAATGGCACGCCACTGCTTTTTGTCAAAATAAAAAACATCATTTTTCGTAATCACTTATTAGTTGCTAACAAAAGAATTGAGACGAACGGTTTTGGATAAAAAATAATGTTGTTGTTGGACAGTTTTATTAAGATTTTTCATTGTTAAACATCTTATTTTTTCAATCCAAAACCGTTCGTCTAACGAAAAAAAGTCAAGAGGTTCTTTTTGTTAGCAACTAATAAGTGATTACGAAAATGATTTTTATTTTGACAAAAAGCAGTGGCGTGCCATTTTTTAATAAAATAAAATAATATTTTGGTCAATATCAACGGTTCAAAAAAGGGCAGATGATAAATTATTTTCATTAAATTAGAGAAATTTATCCTCTTTTAAAATATGTAAAAATGAATATACCATTACATTTGTTTTTTTTTTTTAAAAACTAAAAAATATGCTACTAATTCAGTTAACGCCATCTAGCGACGCCAGCAAAAATCAAAAATTCAAAACCAAATAAGCGTTTTGTAGTGCAAATTATGCTCTTTCATATGAGCCTAAGTTTGCTAAAATCGGTCAAAAGAAACCGGAGGCATCTTGGTTTGTTTGAAAAAAACAATTGAACTTCCCCCACCGCTTTATTTTGATATATAGAACAAAACATTTTAGACAAAAAGTGTAGTTATTTATTTATCAGGCGCCATAAGGTCAAGACCCATTTAATTTATTTTAAAAAGAGTACTAATCAAGGGAAGAAAGTTCCAATACTCAGAGATTCAAAAAACATGAAATTCCTGCGATGCAAAATTTGTAAGATTATTATGACCCTGCATAGTTTATTCTTAATTTGAATTTAATTTGAGCAAGGACATTCGAAAAATAAGATACAAAATAAAAAACACTTACCTGTCCAAAATATAGGAACGACATTTTTCTTCAGTAATTGTCTTTCGCCATTTGAATATATATCGTGTTTAGAAAAATGATTTTCAGATAAACCTTTATTTATCAAAGAATTTTCGTCCATTAAAAATATTTCAAAATTGCCACAGTTTTGTATCCATTGACAAAGAATGTCGGACCTCGTCACGGGGAATTTAAAAAAGTTCACCAAATTATTTTTCTTTTATTGTTGCATCCAACATACGCACATTCTATTTTTCTGGCAGACATAATTGCTTTAATTAACAGTTTCACAAGAATGAAACGTACTCCAGTTTTGTAGAGTTAAAAATTCAGGAGTTTGACTCAACAATACAGGTAAACGATTCGTACATCTCCGCCGACTATCCGATCTATCTGCTGTTTCGCTGTAAACGACTGGCAGCGCGCGGCGCCAAAGAAATCTCGGACACTTTTCCTGGCGGCGACGATGTCGCCAGCTACATCTCGGACACCTTTTGTGCCACAAATTCGCCCATAAGGTTGCGCATCTTCTTTTTTCCTTCAATCAACGCCAAAATAGAGAACTTATATGGATACATTTTTCAGATTGTTGGAGCCACTGGCGTAGATTTTTAGCTCTGCTAATAGTGCAATTAAATAAAATATTGTTATGAGCACACAGTTTTCGATTTAAAAACAAACACACTGTAGCGCAAGTGGCTCAATCGTGGAAGCTGTTGGCGTAGATTTCTGATACTTTTTGAATGCACACAATTTAAAAACTTTAATCTCCGGGTAATTATATTGTGAAAATTATATGCCTAGATTTTTTTATATACACAGGATTGTTGAAAATTAAATATAAAGCTTAATGGAGCATATTTGTTTCATAAAAATACAAATTTTGTGAACATGGATTTGCAAACGTTTCGTTTCTAGGATTAAAGTCACCAAAAAGAGTACATTTTGTTATTAAAAAATCTTTATACTAGTTAATTACATCACTTCTTTTTTGCGTCTGCATTTCAAAACAAAAATAAATTCTACTTATTAATAAGACATCTATACTAATGGTTCATGACATTGACATATCGATCATGTAGCCTGTCTCTAAGGCTATGTTATAAGTCGTCAAAGCATTTAATTTTGTGTAGAGACTAAAATAAGTCTTGAATATGAGCTGTAAAGCCGTGGGTTCGATTCCGACCTCCTCCACATGCTACGTTTATACTATAATACCATGCAGTTTATTAGAGACATGTAATAATAATTTACGTTATAATGTCGGTAGGCGAGTTATTACAGTATGAGTTGTTTTACGGACGAGGCGTCTCAGGAGCCGAGTTTGGAATATAAACGAGTACAGTAATAACACCTTACGAACGTGTATTATATGATATTTTATTTCATACTGTCTTTTTAATCTTTTTCAAATATATTAAGTTGTCTTTTATTAAAATGTGTATATCAATTTTTGCATAGCTAATTATGATTGCTTATTGCCTGTCACTGTCAAAGAAATAAAACCAATATTGTACCCTTATTGTATCTATAGATATAGGTCCAAATAAAATAAAAATCACTAACTTTAGTTAAACAAAATATTATAAATGTTGTAAGTAGATGCTTAATTTATAGCTAATTAACATTCATTTCAATGGCGCAGCGAGAAATTAAGTTTGGGGGGTCCACCAACGATACTACATTCTAGTATATTATGAATGTTAAAAATAACTAAAACCCCGAAAAATAAATATCAATATCCTTTTCGGGAAATCTTTTACATTTCTAGTTACATTAGCCAACTAGCTTGAAGAATAACTTACGGGCCAGTCGTACTAAACTTGCAGGCACCGCGAAGAAACGCCGAAAAAACGTTCCATCTGAAAAAAATATAGTTATATTCAATGTATTATTTTTCGATATTCTTTGTATCCAAAAGAGATAACATGTATAATTTTTATTTACCATAAGTCGATTTTGATATTCATATTAAATCTGAAAGATAAAATATATTTTAGCCTATTCTTTTCCTTTGATTTTTTATATCTTTTCAGTTTGCTTTTAATTCATTGCTCGATAATTACGTTTTTTCTTAGTGCCCACAGAAGAAATAATAAAACATAATTACAAGGTTGTTATTAATTCTTGCATAGGTGTTTTTGGATTCCTAAGTACAAAAGATGAAGCTTGTCCAGGAAATTGGGGTATTAAAGATCAAATCCGTGCCCTTCAATGGATACAAGAAAATATCGCTTATTTTGGTGGTGATCTTAACAACGTTACCATTTATGGTGGAAGTGCAGGAGCTGTATCAGTTCATTTGTTGATGCAAACCAATCTTACGAAAGGTACAAGAACAGCGTATTTTTAGTGCTCATTTAATTTTTTGTGCTTTAGTAGAAAGTATTTACTTGTTCACTTAATATAAGACAATTTACTTATAACAGTTTCTTTACCTTTTAGGATTATACAATAGAGCAATCTTAAATAGTGCTACTACACTAAATTTGTGGGGTTTAAATACAAGACCACTGGCCACAGCTAAACTAATTGCTGCCTACTTGGGGATAGACGCTACTAATACTACTGTACTAGTAAAAGAGTTAAGAGATATCGATGCTGAAACACTTCAACATGTTGCATGGGTATCTGCTTTAAGTGTATGTTTATCCTATCATTTTTTGCGATCGATAAAGTGTATTTTATATGTATTTGTTAAATACGTATATAGGTTAAGAAGCTTTTGAATCGATTTGTCTTATTTTAAATCCTAATAATAACACCTTGTATATAGCGGGTGTATAACTAAAAAACGAAGCCGGCTATATCGTAGAAACCGTTTATTCCATAATGTCGGGAAAAATTTTGGTATTGTAAAACTGGCAAAGAAAAAGAGCCGGAATTTTTTTTTAAGTTTCTAGGTAGGCTGCTAGAGGGAATAACGCGCATAGTCAATTAGAAAAGGCGGATGTTCTCAGAAATTTTCCCAGTGTATGTGTATCAGAACTAACTTCTCTTTAATAAATCTAATCTGCAATAATTTAAATGTTTTATTTTTCTCTAGCTGGTTAAATAACGGGTATGGGAAAGGGTCAATATTGATTTTAACAAACGGGCATAAGTTAATTAATGAATAACGGCTCTTGACCACTTGGATCTCACTGAAAAAGGCATTAATTGGACTTTCAAATATTGTATGGATTATTTTATTTTAAGTCTCGCGTTGATCGCTTTCAGACAATTTATTCACATTTTACGTGTTTTTTGAAAATTTCAAATTGTATGGTATATTTATTGTAGATCAGTGTTATAGAACAGGAAAAAATAAATAAAATATCGCAAACTGCAAGTTGATGCATTTTTTTAATTATCTTGAAGAAAATTGTAATTTTTAAGTTAATTTCGAAAAAATTCACACAGCATTCTTTAGGAGTTCTTATTTTCATTAAGGCTACCCTGTACAGTGAAAAAAAATGTACATACAAAAAAAAATAAATTTAACTATAATCCCAAAAAATGTTTTGGGATGACCGCTAAAGAACATTGAAATTTGACCAACTATAGACACGTCTGACTTCATCAGTACACTTAACTAGTTGGGAGACGAGACAACTAGAGCCAAAACTTAATGCGACAAAACCACACCAGAGTCACTAACACGAGCAAAATCGACATTAGTTGTTGTTACCAAGAGAACATACGAGATCTTCGCCGGAGTGGATATAGTCTATGACCACGGAGCAGCATATAGCCGGTTGTGGGGAAACCCACAACCTAAGAGTAATTAAATCGAAAGTAGAAAAAAAATTGACTATTGACGAACTATTATATAGTTGAAAAAGTATTTTTTTAGATGCCTGCTAGAGTACATTGAAATTTGATCAACTATAGACACGTGTTTCTGACTTAAGTTCTTCATCAGTACGAGTCATCAAGACGAGTACATCTAGCGCTAAAACTTAAGACAACAAAACCACACGAGAGTTACCAACAGGAGCAAAACCGACTTTTGTGGTTACCAAGAGAACGTCCAAAATCTTCGGCCTGTGGCTAAACTGCTTTAGATAAGTTTTTCAATACAAGGGTTAATTTAATTGACTTGAAAATTTTAGGAAAATACGTGAAAACTAACAAAGAAAGCTCCAACTGGCGATCGGTAAGAGACCTAAAGTAATATAATTCAAACGTTATTTGAAAGCCCATAAATGCCCTTTCCAACGAGATCTAAGTCGTCAAGATCCGTTAATCATAAATTAAATTATGCCCGTTTATTGTAACAAATATTTGCTTTTTCCTTTACCTTTTATTTGGCTAGTTAGAGAAAAAAAAAACATTAATTAAAATTATTTGCAATTAACCAAAGATTATCACAAAGTTAATTGTGATATACATACACTGGGTGTATGTGACAAAATTCGCCTTTTCTAATTGTTCGTGCCTGTTACTCCCTCTAGCGGCTAACCTAGAAAGTTAAAAAAATAAAAACATATCTCTCTTAAGTCTCATATATTCGAAAGAACCTCTGAATAAATAGACAACAGGAAAGAGCCCCATGCATTATTTTAAATTAGCAGGCTTTGACGGAACTACGTCATTTTTAATACCTTATTTTATGTTTACGTTTTGGTTACTTGACGTTGTTTCTTTGGAGTTTTAGTTTTTCCAAAGAACAAAAAAAGTAATGTCGTATACGAGATTCCTTGTAATAACTGTGAGGGAGTTTATATTGGACAGACCAGCCAATATTTGGAAAATCGTGTAAAAAGTCACAAATACGATAAAAAAAATTCAACAGCCTTAACGAATCATGAAAAATCGAAAAACCATACTTTTAACTATAATGGAATAAAGATCTTAAAGACCGAACACCACCTAAAAAAGAGAGAATTTTATGAAATGGTTGAAATTCAAAAAAACAATAATAGTATAAATGACAAAAAAGATGTCAACAACCTCAGTAAAATCTATACATCTGTATTTCAGTAGTTAAATCCCACATTTCGTCGTGTTACTATGTAAAATGTGTGTCTGTCAATATTTTAAAATCTAAGTTATGTACGTGCATTTAAAAATAGTCTGTGTTGTACGTGTTTCATGTAAATGTTTATGTTAGTTTTTTAAAATTTGGATTATTTTGAGATTACGTTCTAAGGTAAGATATGTTTTTTAAAAAAAATTCTGTTATCATACCTACATGTTCATATCAAATTGTAGATTTGAAAAAGACCAGAAGCATGGTTGAAACGTTATCTTTCCGACTACAATATATGTAGGTTTTGAAGTAATTTTGCCTAGTTTTAACTTAGCACGCTGACCTTAAACCAAGAAAAATAAAACCAGAAATATATTAAAGTCATAGGTCAAAGAATAGCATAACCAAAAAAAAAAAAAATATATATATATATATATATATATATATATATATATATATATATATATATATGTATATATTATATAGTATTTATTTTTTTAATTTTCACTGTTACCCATTAATTCTAAAAACTGAACATAGTTTAGTTCATGCTTAGTCAATTAAACAAATTACATTTGTTGATAAATATAATCAAACTGTTTCCCCTTCAGCACAGTATCAGAGAGAAAAAAGGAGAATAGGTATAATGTTAGATATTAAAACTTATTTTGTCTCAAAAAATAACCTATAACTTTTTTCTTTCGTTTTAAAACATACTTAAGGTAATTTAAATGTTTTGACGTAACAAAATACTACATGAAGTGCATAACACTGTGTGTTTTATATACCACTTGGTTCCTAACCTAATTGTTTGACATTTTAAGAATTATGATTTTAAATATAATAACAATTATTTTTGCCTTTAAATCGGATTTAAAAGTGTATAGTTAATTTCTTACTTACGAAAATACAAATGCACTTACCGGTAGAACGAAATTCCTTTTTTCCTTGTGCTTTTAATACACGTTTAAATTAAAAATTTAAATCGGTCAAACCATCGCGAAGTAATCGATGAGTCGGTATATATATATATATATATATATATATATATATATATATATATATATATATATATATATAAAAGTAGAAAATATATAACGCGGTAGGAACTAGTATATAGTAGAAAATGATTCTTTGGGATGACCGCTAAAGCAATGGAATTTGGCTAACCATAGACACGTGTTTCTGACTTAAGGTCTTCATCAGTACAGTCAACTAGTTGAGAGACGAGTACAACTAGTGCCAAAATGAATACACAAAACAATACCAGAGTCACCAACAGGAGCAAAACCGACATTTGTGATTACCAAGAGAACATCCGAAATCTTCGCCGGACTTGATAGTCTATTTACCACGGAGCAGCATATAGCCACCTGTGGCGAACCTCATAACCCAAGAGTAGTAAGTTAAAAGTAGAAAATAATTTCTACTTTTTTTCTACTAATTTTCGCAAAAACTGTGTCTACTACTACGGTATAAATAATAAATTGCGCTTTCTACAAAAAAAAATGTCCACTGACATCTTATGCGAGTGTTATGGCACTTCGAAACAAGAATCATAACTGACTATTGTACTTTGGTTTAATAAGAGTTTACGCAAACTAGGAAGTACTAAATAAAAATGAAGGCGTAGGAACTTCTGGTACCTATATAACCTTCGTCCTTCAGACGACACTATTTTACAAATCAGAATGTTTAAGGGTAGTACTTTTAAAACATTGGATACCTATAATAAAATTTATTTGTACCATATAAAAGCAGTTCTATTTTAATTTGTTCTGTTTTTATTTGTATAGTTAATATACATTTTACTGAATTTCCTTCTAACCTAATGTTAGTTGTTGATATTTCATAAATAGGTATTTATCTAATGTTTTGTTCCGTATTAAATTTGAGTAAATTTAAATCAAATAATAATACTTGTGCTTGTTTTTTGTTAAAACGTAATTTAGACTGTACTAATAAAATTATTTATATTTAGTTATTTATGGCCTGTTGCGACTTAAATGCGTTGATATTTTTTTCATCTACGTAACTTTTTTAAATAATTTTATTTACTGTGAAAAAATATAATTTCCTAGTTCAACTAAAAATAACCATTCTGCTTATAAAAAAAAAGATCATTACATTTTATTTATTAAATTCAAGTAAAGTAATAAAAACAAAGCAGAAATACAAAAGGACAGTCGAAACGAAACAAACAAGAAAAATTCCAAATTTTACAGCTTATAAAAGCCTAATATAACTTTCAAATGAGTTGCAAGTTTATCCAAATATGCTCTCATATGGTTGCGCCGTCAAATTCTTAGTTGAAAGTACTTCTTAAGAGCAAGCTTTAGATCAAATTATTGTAATTAGTGCACGTGTCACGACAGCTCATCATCCAAAATGCGTTCAGACGGCAAAATTCTACATTTCTTTATAGCTTTGATAAGTCGCTATTTCAAACCCAATGTCTATTTTAAAGCATGAATAACAACAATCGTTGAACTTGAACTCCTGAATAAATATAAGGGTATTTATATGAAAGGTTTATTAAGTAAAAAGTAAATTTTAATAATATCTAAAGTGAGCGGTTAAAGACATGAATTTTAATGTTTCACCAGTTTTTTGTTAATTTGGCACCTGAAATAATGTATCACACTAATTGGCTTGTTTAATTTAGTCCATAGTTTAACTATAATTCTCTTTCAAAAGTATAGGTTTTCAAATTACTTCCTAAATTTTAAATTTTAAAGTGGATACGCCACTGAAAACCGGAAACAAGATGTTGTCATTTTGACGTTCTGTTCCATACGGATATAAAAGACAAAAACTCGACAATTATAATAATTAATTTCAATTCAATCAAATTAAAAAAATTAAATTTGTATTTGTACAGATAACGAAAAAGCCTAAAAGGAAAAGAAAATTCAATCAAATCAAAAGGACTTTATAGTTGAAAGGTCGTTTAGCAAGGCGCTCGTGCCGGGCACGAAAGAGTTAAAAATGATGTCGCCCGGGTGGGCGATTGACAGATTTGCACTTGTACAGTACAAGACACAACGAAAAATCTAAAAGAAAAGTTCAATCAATCATATATATATATATATATATATATATATATATATATATATATATATATATATATATATATATATATATTCTTCTAAACAAGCTAAGCAACTACAAAATGAGCCATAACCTATTAAGGAGTTATCTTGAGGATCGGAAACAAGCGGTAAGGGTTCAAAATCATTACAGTGGTTTTGAAATACTACAATGTGGTGTCCCGGAAGGAATAATTGGACCACTATTTTTTTTTATATATTAATGACCTGCTTTGCCTCACTACGTCCAGCAAACTGGTTTCGTATGCGGATGACACTGTTCTTCTTGTATAGAGGAATACCTGGTATACTACAGTAGACCTATTGACAATTAATATGGAAAAAACAAAATGTATGTGTTTTAGTACCTATGACCAATTTGATGCTAATTGGATAAAAAAGCATACGCTCCACTTTTTATCTAATGAGACTACGCCACTGCATTATTTTTTCTGAATAAAACTGAATGTATCAGATATCTCGGCATTGTAATTGATCAGAATATTAAGTGGGATAAACACATAGAAAGTACAAAATCCAAACTTCGTAAACTAATTTTTAAATTCTATCAAATCAGAAATAGCATGCCAATTAATATTCTCAAATTATTATATATCACATTAGCTAAATCAGTTATTAGATACGGTCTGCCAATATGGGGAGAAGACTAAATATCTTAAATGTAACTCAAAAATATCTCCTTAAAGTAATTTACAAAAAAAAGGCCAGATATATTCGAATGCGGTCTTATATCGTGCGGGTCCAAAGGTCACCAACATTATGAATCAAATCAGAAAACACAGTGAATACCAAAATGTAGTGTGATTCTTTTATCGAGCTATTAAATCTCGATGGGTTATTTACAAATATACAGGGAGAAAGAAAATAGCTTTTTTTTTATTATATTACGCCATATTATTAAGATAGCCACTTAATATTATTTTGTATATTAAATACCGAGGGACTAAATAAGACAATTCGCTAAATATGTATTTGGTAAACATTTTTTGGTTGGCAAAAACAAAAATACATAAAATGGCAAGCGCTTTAATAAAGTCGGAAGGCGGTTTGCTGTTTATACAGCCACTTAATGAAAGTGAGATTTTTTTATCATTCACCAAAAATTATGAGCCTCGCTTGACCTAAAATTCTAACCACTTATACAGTGTCATTTATTTAAATGCGGGCCACCTCGGTGAAAAGAAAACTTGTTTTTTTTGTATTGTGATAACAAAAAAATTTTATTTTGCAAAAATATTATACACTTTTGTTAAAAACACAAGATCTTTATGTTTAAGGGTCCCTAGATGCCGGAAAACATGTTTTCCCAATTCCGTCTGTCTGTAGGTATGTCTTTCCGTCAGTCTGTCTATTCGCGGCATAGCTAAAAAACTACTTATTCGATTTCTTCAAATTTCAGTCTAAAATTAAGGGCCATGCATGCGAAAAATACAGGCTATATATAGCCTGTATTTTTCGTTAGCCCCGAGTTTCTGGTAAAGCGATTTTACCGACTTTTATATATCAAATTTCGTCTTATAATTAATAAAAAAATTAACTTATTTTAAACACGCTTTAATATTGGAACAAGTATTCTATAATTATTTGTTTATTGCCTACAAAATTACAAATGTACTAAAAAAGTAAGCAAAAAATGGTGCCAAATCTAATAAAAAAAATTTTAAATTAAAATTCACTGGCTAATATCCAGGAGCCAGTGGCAAAAGCTCTGAGAATCGGTATAAGGAATGTATAGAAACTTGTGCATGAAAAAAAACATAATTTACTTCCGAAGAAGATTAAGAAATGTACACGAAAAAATCCTAAGGCAAAAGACTTAAGTTACAATGCAAAAATGGATATGCATAATGCAATTTATGATTTATACAGCTCAAAGACTCATATAATCCTTCAGAAACTTTTTAATATTATAGACTAAAAAATATCATCATCACTTAAAAAGTCCTCATCTTCTGAATCGTCCTCAAATGGCGCAATGATCATTGATGCTATTTCGACATCTAGAACTCGTTCTCGATTCCAGTACTCAGGCGTAATATAATTTAATGAATCTTGCCAAACAATTTGCACTTCATCTGATGTAAGACCATCGTTCACGTGTTTTTCGTAATATGATTTTGCCCCAGCCCATATTAATTCTATTGCGTTAAACTGGCAATCGTATGGCGGCAGTCGTAAAACCTCATGTCCATTTTCCCGTAATATTTCATCTACGGCATATATTGTTGGTTTTTTAAAAGATTTTGCCATTAAAAGAAGTTCTAGTTTCAGCATATTGGCTAAAGGATTTTGTTTTTGTTTTATTAGCCAGTCATAAATATCACTTTTTTTCTAGGATGAAGTAGGTTGTTTGAGATTCTTGAATGATAAGATGTATTGTTCAGAATGATTAAAAATGAAGCATCTAAATTTGGAATCAGTTGTTCTTTTAACTACTTTTCAGTTCACAGTTCATATTATTATGGTAGTCCATACTTTTGGATGTTGAAGAAAACAGTAAACTTGCACCTGGGAGAAATCCTGTTGAAGAACCTGCATGCAAAATGATGAACCGTTTTTCCGTCCCACAACCCTTTTTTCTCTTGACACTTTTTAAAGACTCGTCCTGCCAAGATTTCGAACTACTTCCATTAGAAAATATCCAAGTCTCGTTTAAAAATACCACTTTTCTAAATTTTGAATTAACATTTTCCGGGTATTTCTTTAAAAACTGGATACGCTGACTTGCTATATGTGGCAACTCGCATAAAAATCTTCGATTACAGTCCTTTTTATATCTAAAACCCAACATTTTAATTAATTTTGATAACGATTTTAGTCCAATTTCCAATATGCCTAGATTTTTTAAAGCTTCTTTTAAAACTTGAAGGGTTATATTAGTTTTTGATGTGTATAAATCGTAATTTGCATTTTTTCGTGTACATTTCTTAATCTTCTTCGGTAGTAAATTATGCTTTTTTCATGCACAATTTTCTGCATAGGCCTTATACCGATTCCCAGAGCTTTTGCTACTGTCTCCTGGATATTGACCGGTGAATTTTCATTTTCGTAACATTTTATTAGATTTAATTCCATTTTTTTCGCTTGTGGATGCAAAAAACCCGAAAATTGTTTTCTATTACTCATTTTGTCACTGACTTGAAAATCTGACTTTGAAGTGACATCGCTCAAAGATTTTTGCAACTGCTGGTATTTATATGTTTATCCCCTTTTTTCATATGAAAATATCATAGGTCTATTTAATTAATCTTCCGGATTTTATGCGGAGGATATGATTACACGTAATAAAAGAAAAACAAACTTAAAAAGTTTGTCATTGATAAATCGTATGACCCGCACGATAACACTGCTTTTGACTATACCTACCCTACCAAACTTCTGTATTAAGAAGCCCAAGTTTTAACCTTGCAACAATTCTATGTAAAATCAGTACTTTTGATTACAAACATCCCGAACTAAGGCTGCAACCTATTTTAAATGATTATCACACCAGAAGCAGATTGGTGGAGTCCATATGTGTTCCTTTCCTGTCCAGAACAAGAAAACAAAGATATCTGACATATATTGGTCCTACACTTTATAACTTGCTTACGCTTAATATCCGACTTATACAGAATAAAAAGCTTTTTTGTAAAAAAATTGCAATTTTCTTGAAACAAAACTTCGAGGTATTTACTGGCACCTTAAGAAAATAGCAAATTTTTACTTCATATAAGTCTTATTTAAATTCTATCATTTTTAAATTTTTTTCTATCGCTCATGTTAGTGTGGAATTATATGATTTTAGGTTAACTTAGTTTGTACGCAGTATCATTTATTTAGTATATGTTATAATTTAAGAATTTTGCAATAGGTAATTGCAACAAAAATTTCTTTTCTTTTGTACACACACAGATGATTCATCTAAGGGTGCGATCACCTTTCAAGTAATATTGTAAAAATTTTCTACGTAATATATTTGATTTGATATATATATATATATATATATATATATATATATATATATATATATATATATATATATATATATATATTGTCCAATATCGCTTTTGTTAAAGTTACCTAATGTTATACACTATTAATTTACAGCGACCAACTCTTCTTCTTTATTATCATTTCAGTTGTTTTTAATCAATGGACTAAGAGGTCTACCATTTGGGCCGACCATGGAACCTGATATTGCGGGAGCAGTCTACATCAATCCTAGTGAAGATGCCTTGAGGGCAGGCAATTTTGCCGAAGTTCCCGTACTGATGGGTCTTAATAGCAATGAAGCGGCATTTTTAAATGATGTATCACGTAAGACTCCATTGAAGAATAAGCACCAAAATTTTTTCTAATAAATAAACTTATAGAAAAATCTTGACCTATCCAAAACCAGTAGTTATATATAGTTTGTTCATTTTTAGTGTATTAAAGATCACTTTTAAAAATGTGTATAAATGGTAACTAGAACTGGTTTTTAAAATTATTCAAACAGTGTTTATTTAATAAACTAAGCTTTAATATATATATATATATATATATATATATATATACAGGGTGCCCCAAACTCGTTGGTACGTTAGCCGTAAATCCAGATGTAGCCTTTGAATTTAATTCAAATTTGGAACGGAGATAAGAGGTCAACTGAACTCTCGAAGCAAAATATTTTGATATTTCTGTTACTTCCGGTTTGAGCGGAAGTGACGTCACCTTTGTTATCTTAAATGGGACACCCTGTATTTTTTAATTAATTTTGTTTCGCTGTTTAATTCTGAACATTTTTTTATAACATACTTGTACCTTTATCTTTAACCGTTTTTGAGATAATTGAGATTAAATAAAAAATTGGAAGAAAAGATGGCACTAATTAAATGGCAATTTTTTAGAAACTACTAAACATAATGAGACACAAATTTGGTGGGTTGAAATATTAATATGACCCAACAAGATAAATGTCATATTATACATTTATTTTATACAGGGTGGCTCAAAAATCGTATCATGTAAACACATTTTCTTTTTGCAATAACTATGATTTTTCAAATGGAATACCCTGTATATTTTCTAAGTAATGTTTTCTCTGTAGAATGCTTATTTCAAAAAGTTATAATGTTACTATACCCATGTTCAACGGTTTTTTAGATATTCAGGTTTTTATACTGGACGTACTAAATATCCTAAAATTTGTAAAATTTAGTAGTTGGCTATGCATGATATGACAGGTTCTGAAAAAGAAAAGTACAGTTGACTGTCAGAACAGTAACAAGCTTTGACCTTTTCTTCTCCTAATTTCAAAAATGGCAAATAATTATTCACATTCTGATATTCTTAATCTGTTTATTATTCATGGAGAATGTAATCGAATAGTGGCAAGAACATGTAGACCATTTAACGAACGATATCCCTAACTACCACCAATAAGCGAAAGAAAATTTAGAAAATTTGAGGCTAATTTTAAAAACCATGGCGATATTAAAACCGAACGGATTCAGGTTAGTCCGATTACTGGAGATGAAGACAATACCATTAAGGTTTTAGGATATTTTGAAGCTTACCCTCACGCTTCGATTTACAGTGCAGAAAGTGATTTGGGAATTTCCTATTCGTCTATTGAAAGAATTTTAAACAAAAACGGAATGCACAATTATAAGTTTGAAACAGCGCCATTTTTAAGAGAGGGAGATGCTATTTAGCGCGTTGAGTTTTGCGAGATGTTTTTAATAAAAATGCAGGAAGATCCCAGTTTTATACAAAAAGTTATTTGGTCGGACGAGTCAAAATTTACACGAGAAGGAATTTTTAACAGAAGGAACTCTCATTTTTGGGCAAAAGAAAACCCACATTTTATAAAGGAAAGAGGATTTCAAGACAAATTTGGCTTCAATGTTTTTTGTATACTAATGGACAATAAGTTTCAGTATTGCGATCTATCTACGATGAAAATCTTAATTCAGAAAAGTATTCAGATATTCTTAACAATACTTTAGGGCTATTTTTAAATACTTTAACCCCTGACGTAAGGTCATTCTGCTGGTATCAATTAGATGGTGCACCGGCACATTGCACTCAACAAATTTTTAACTTTGTTGTATAACTTATTCGATGACAGGTGGTTTAGACGAATGGGTCCTTGGTTATGGCCACCTCGGTCACCTGATTTTACACCATTAGATTTTTATCTGTGGGGCACCATCAAGGAAAGGATTTATCAAACGCCAGTTACTTCCAAGGATGATTTAATAAATAGGGTACGCGTAGCTTTTCGAAACCTAGACGGTGAAAAAATTAGAAGAGCTACCACTCAGCATGTTGAAACATCTATTTTGAAATGTTTAACGGCAAATGGAGGACATTTTCGATAAGTAACATTATTTTCATCATTATTCATATTGATGTTCAAGAAAGTGTTTGGAATAATATTTATTTTTGTTATTGTTTTAATGGACGTATTAGTTTTAAGGCTTTTGTCCGTAATATTTATTGCCGCCAAACCCGTTTTTATGTTAATATTGTATCTAACCCTAACCTTTTCATTCTCTTTTTAAACTAACCTAAATTTGTTTGTTTAAAACCGTCAGCATTTTAAATTAACTTCAACTTTTCTGAATTTTCTTTCGTTTAGTGATGGTAGATAGGGATATTGTTAGTTAAATGTTGTACATGTTCTTGCTTCTATTCGATTGTATTTTTTATGAATAATAAACAGATTTAGAATATCAGAACGTGAGTAATTATAGGTCCTTTTTAATTAACGCAAATCTTCTGAATTTTCAATACCCTTTATTCACCTTATGATAACATGGTAATAAAGTAATGTCTACTTTCATAAACTGATCATAACGAAAGCAAAACTCGAAACGTTTTGTGAAATTTTGTAGTTGACTAAGTTGCTCTTCTGATAGTTAACGATAGTTTGTTTTGCTAAAACCTGTCATATCATAGCCAGCTACTAAATTTCACAAATTTTAGGATATTTAGTACGTTCCAGTATAAAAACCTGAATATCTAAAGAACCGTTGAAGATGGGTATAGGAACATTATAACTTTTTGAAATAAGCATTCTACAGAGAAAACATTACTTAGAAAATATACGGGGTGTTCCATTTAAAAAATCATAGTTATTGCAAAAAGAGAATGTGTTAACATGATACGATTTTTGAGCCACCCTGTATAAAATAAATGTACAATATGACATTTATCTTGTTGGGTCATATTAATATTTCAACCCACCAAATTTTTGTCTCTTTATGTTTAGTAGTTTCTAAAAAATTGCCATTTAATTAGTGCCATCTCTTCTTCCAATTTTTTATTTAATCTCAATTATCTCAAAAACGGTTAAAGATAAAGGTACAAGTATGTTATAAAAAAATGTTCAGATTTAAACAACGAAACAAAATTAATTAATAAATACAGGGTATCCCATTTAAGATAACAAAGGTGACGTCACTTCCGCTCAAACCGGAAATAACAGAAATGTCAAAATATCTTGCTTTGAGAGTTCAGTTGACTTCTTATCTCCGTTCCGAATTTGAATAAAATTCCACGGCTACACCTGGATTTACGGCTAACGTACCAACGAGTTTGGGGCACCCTGTATATATATATATATATGTTGATTTTTACTCCTTCACGGATGGAAAAATACAATGTGTTTTCATTCCGGGTGTACATCCGTTCACTACTGTCGTTCTGAAGAGAACAGTTTTGCTGCTTTTTTGAAGCTTTCTTTCTCGCGTCCGAATAGAGACTGACTCAGTCTCTATTCGGACTCTCTCTCAGAATATATATATATATATATATATATATATATATATATATATATATATATATAATTTAAAAAACTCAAGAATTTTATTAAAATAGATTTTTTTTTATTTACTACTAATGATATGATGAACAACCATAATAGCCAATAATGGCTGTTCGTCCTACCATGGCTAAATGAACTTCTATTAACTCTCTGACCATTTCTATGGGAATATTATTCAATTCCACTTCGAGCATTTCGGCTTGATGACCAATATTTTGGGGAGCTGACGATCTCTTAACCTTTTGAAAAGTATTTCTCAGATATGCTAAATGGACTGTAAGATTGAGAAATTAGCAGGACTATAAAAACTTCAATATTATATTCCTGAACGTATTATTAATAAAGGGCTACGAAGCGGGCTCTCACACTGTACGACGAAAATCTGGTTGACTGGTGTGACTTGTCTTTTCGTGTCATTTCAGAAAATCGTATTTTTCGAACTTTCCGCAGGCATAATTCGGATACAATTAGAGATATGGCGCTAAATTTGACATTTTAGAGGAGACGTGGATCTACGAGATTTGTGTCAAAATTTTTCTCTACCACTTTTGGTACAGTAAATATGATACGAATATGATGGACTCTTTGTTTTTTTTACGAAACTTTCTGTAACGATGGCTCTACGAGTCCTACAGAACTTTTGACAGATTTACAATTTTTTTTTGTTCGAAAAAGTGATGTTTTTTGGGGCTCTTATGGCTCGAACTGAGTGCGTCCTAGCGAAATTTTCCAAGAGACATTTTTCTAGGAAATTTGCAGGAGAACAAGTATGTTCTCTGGCCGAAGACAAGAAGAAGTGACGACAAAGTAAACATTTTTGAGGAAAATAAAAATTGTTTCAAAAAATTTAAGAGGTGAAATCCATGCACAAATTTTCCAAAAATGGGTACTTTTTCACATTATCCTGTATAACAAGGAATCTAAAATATCCCTGCCCGTAAGGTTTTTTTTTACGAAACTAGATACTTTTGGGTAGATCGTGACCAAACTTCGAGTTTCTAACTTTAATATAGGGACGGTACCGAGTTGGAAACTACAGGGTTTTCTGCAGATTCTGCCAAAAACATACGGGGGCCCAGGTTGGTTTTCAATCAGAGTTTTCCGTTGAAAAATATGTTCACTTCGTAAATAGTTCCCGTATGTTTTGTATACGCTCGGATATTTCCATTCGGTGGCTGCTATGAGATTATTTACTCGATTCATAGTTTCAGATTATGAATTCGAAAAAGTTTAGTGAATATACAAACTACTATTATTTACGAGTATTATGTAAATATATTCTTTTCTATTACAAGTATGATTTGTTTTTTCTAGGTAATTTAAATTCTAGTTTTTTAATTTTTTTAACAAAGCAATAGAAATAAAGTTTCAAGTTTTTCTTTTAATAATATTTAAATTCTCATAAGTAGTTTGTACTTTTTTTAATGTTTTTTTTTTGACTTTGATACATCAGTGGTGGCGTTTAGTTTTTGAGGAAAACACGTATTGGTACTTAATGAAATTTTTAATATAAAACTGTTCGGTATGATATTCTATTGTATCATAATTGTTTAACAATGGTGAAATATGTATTTTTGTGATTGGTGTTTTCATTACATTTTTCAGTAAACTATTGTGTTATTTTTCTAAATAAATGTATATATTATTGTGTCAGTACTATTCTTATGTTATCGAAAGTATCGAGCCCCAATATTTTATATTATTGCCATTACCATAAAAGCCAAAGCGAGAAGAATGTTCAACTTCTAAAGAACTACTAAAATAAACAGTTTTATTACCTTTCGTTCTCAATAAAACATAAATAACTTATATACCTTGTTTTTAAATTTCTAAATGACCAACAATAACCATATTATTTTACCTAGAAGCGTATTGTCAAGTCTTAAATGTGAAATGCGACATATGTGGTCAGTGATGCCATGTTGCAAGCAGATTTTCAAACATTTTATTATGGACATTTTGTGTAATCATTGCTACAAACAGGATGACTTTTTGTGGTTGTTTTTGTGACAAAACTTAATAATAATTAATAAAAATGCGGATTAACCTTTTTTTAACATAACCTATACTATTAGGTAAATCTGTTCCGTTAGCGTTATGTTAGCTCATAAAAGTCAGGACTCAAAGTGAATTTAATGAAAATATTTTTTCATTAAATTCATTTTCATTTTTAAATGCACATAATGACATCGTACAATGTATAAAGCTGCGTTTCGGGCATAGAAACATTATATGTGCTTATTTATATTAATATTTGTTTGGCCTAAAATAAAAATTTATAATAAACAATAGGTTTTGAAATAAAACACGAAGGTCAAAAAATAATATTAATTTAATTCATAAGACTAAGGCTCGAGTCAAAATCAAGTGATATAAAAAAAGGGCAAATGTGAAGAATAACAAAGTTTTGAAATAACAAACAGTAATATAAGAATTGAAAGATTGTGATTAAAAGTAATAGCTTAAAATAAGAACCAAATACTGTAGAGTGTTATCGAGGAACTGAAAATAAATGGAATTAAATAGTAAACAATCTACCAATTGACACATTATCTCTATATTCTTTACTTGTTTAACTCAAGTGTATTTTTAAATGTGTTCAGATTATTTGTTGCGTATAGATTGACAAAAATCTTTTTAGGCTTTTTCGCAACTGAATAAAAATATTTAACTTTAAATTAATTGAAGCAAATATTTAATATAATTACATACCTCAACATGTAGACTAGTCTGTCTACGGAATGTTTCGATACATAATATAAACAATATTATTTAAGCAAGCATAAGAAATTATATCATTTACCTTATGTTTTTATAGACACATAGTAATTGTACAAATACTTTCATCCTATCGGGACTCATCAGTGCGCCGATCATAAGAGAAAAACATTAAATAATAGAAAAGAATTGATTTCAAAATTTTAAAATGTGTCAGTTTGTTTGACATGTAACCTAGATACGAAAAAAATATATTATTTATATTATGTATCGAAACATTCCGTAGACAGACTAGTCTACATGTTGAGGTATGTAATTATATTAAATATTTGCTTCAATTAATTTAAAGTTAAATATTTTTATTCAGTTGCGGGAAAGCCAAAAAAGATTTTTGTCAATCTATACGCAACAAATAATCTGAACACATTTAAAAATAACATTTCAGATGGCTACAAACTATCATTTTTTTCATATTTAGGTTACATGTCAAACAAACTTGACACATTTTAAAATTTTGAAATCAATTCTTTTCTATTATTTAATGTTTTTCTCTTACGATCGGCGCACTGATGAGTCGCGATAGGATGAAAGTATTTGTACAATTACTATGTGTCTATAAAAACTTAAGGTAAATGATATAATTTCTTATGCTTGCTTAAATAATATTGTTTATATTATGTATCGAAACACTCCGTAGACAGACTAGTCTACATGTTGAGGTATGTAATTATATTAAATATTTGCTTCAATTAATTTAAAGTTAAATATTTTTATTCAGTTGCGAAAAAGCCAAACAAGATTTTTGTCAAGTGTATTTGATATGCATAACATTATTCCTTACTAATTAATGTTACGTAATAAAGTTTTTTTGATTTTGTTTTCTTTGTGATTTGAAAATGGTAAATTAACAAAAGTTATTTATGATATAAGTGCTAAAAGTGACTTTTTATTTTGTGAGAAGGGAAGTTTGGAACACGACGATGCAGTGTCCCACGCCTTCGAATAAACTAAAATCGCTTTTAGCACGTATACGTTACACCATTTTTTCTACAAATAATATTAAAAGCCCAAATGAACGCATTTTTTACCTTGATAAAATATCCTCAAGATTGTCATTTTTCATCTAATGTATCCATAAAATACCTTGCTAAGGTATTGCATTGAATTTGTTGATTTGTCTTTGTTAACAAGAAACGTCACATAATTAATCACGAATTCTTGCCCGACGGAAAGTGATTAAGAAAATTAATTTCTCCCGGTGGAAACTAAGTCAAAGTAATAGTACGTGTTTTCATACGATCATTTCTTGAAATGGCGTAACCACAAAAAATGTAAAAATGTGCTTCTTGCATACTTTGAAGAAAAGTCTAAAAGATGGAAATCATCAACGCTTTAGTCAAATTACTCTATGTTAAAGACGATGATGAACATACATAATCAGGACATAAGCAGATATTACAAGCTTCTTGCTGCTTTAATGCGAAAGGATGAAGGATATCGACCGAAAAAGTCGAAACTGTTGACCAGGGAAGAAACCGACAAATTTCTCGCAGAAGCCCCGGATGAAATATATCTTATGAAAGAAGTGGCCGCAGTTTTCGGTGTATTTGGAGCCCGTCGTCGAGAAGAGCTATTCAATTTGACATTAAATAACATCGAAGATTTGGGAACTTCACTAGTTGTGCATATACAGACACAAAAGCTAATAATAATCTAGCGAATATTAAACATTCAAAAATTTTGCAAACAAGATGCATTAATAATAAATGTATCAGGAATCATGTAGTTGGAATCAACACATTTGGTAAGATGCTTGCCAAAATCGCGAAATTTCTAAATTTTCTTGAACATTGAAGAACATTGCAGATCAAATTTTGTCCAAAACTTCGGCAGATACCATTGCTCATTGCCCTGGTACAAATTTTACCAAAATAAATTGTGTTAACAGCTATCAATGCGATTCGCCACGGAGTTCTTTATTCTAATTGTGGTTTCACTAATTGTACGTGGTTATGTTAATAGTAAAATAGAGCCGGAACTGGATGTATAGGACTAGCTGACGTTTGTCCCTTTGTTGAGGTTCTCTCTCTTGACTTTTCTAACGCAACGTAAGCCCAATGCTCATGAAAATCAGTTAACGATTAAAAGGAAAAGTTCCTCACTTTTCTGGTCGTAATGTCTTTTTATAAAATAATTTTTGCTTAGGTTACTAGCTCTGGAGGGGGATCTTCTCCTTTTGCCCCCCCCTCCCTCTAAATACTCCACTCTTATGATTAGATACCTATGGTCACGTACAGAACTAATGCACGCACCCAAAGTCCACATGCACACGAGTAATACAAGCATCCAGAGACCGCACTAATGTTTATACATGTCTTAATATTAGGGCTGAATGGAGCTCGCGTTATCATGTTGGAAAATAAATTATGAATCCTTTTCAGCAAAAAGAGGAATTATATATATAATATATATTTTATTATAATTATTCTATATTATCTCCTGAGAACCGCTGAGCAGTTCAAATAACATCCGTATTTTGATTAGCTAATTTTACCAATTGTCGGGTTTTTCTCTGAAATGTTGTCTTTTTCCTAACTGATTTCAATCTCATTATATATCTAGTTCGATATATTATATTGTTAGAGGTTTACAAATTAGGGAATCACTTCTTTGAAGTCTAAGAGCAATATTTGTAACAAAGTAGTGTTCTTGAAATAAGGTAACTGCTGTCTTTACTTCAGCTTGACTCAAAGGACTTGTTTAGGGAAAAAGTCTTTCTAAGGCATCGAAATTTATCGTGATATATGTTAAAAATGCACAATTGCAGTGAACTGTACAAAACGATTAGTAAATTGTATTGCCTTTTATATTTCTTGCAATTTGTTGAATAAATTGCGTTTGTATACCAAAACAATAAACAGAAAGCAATTTTTTTGTGTGTTGGCATTTGTACATGAGTAACAAGCGGATAAAATTTTACAGCGATTGCCCAAAATGTTATAAAGATACAAGTATTTTAAAAAGTGATCTTTATTTGGTTTTCCAATAGTTTAATAAAAAAATATATTTTAGTTCTATTTAAAGCCTACTTTCTTCATTACGAAATACTCGTTGAACAGTTAACTCCGAATAGCATGACATTTAATGACACGAAGAGGTCCTTGGCTGGATTAGATATAAAATCCCACTATTTTGGAACGTTGCCTGTAGGCGTTATCTCAGCAAATTTGATAAACGTACGTTATTATTAAGGTTTCTTTCTGTACGTAATTAATGTAGATAAGGTTATTTACTTGTATATTTTCAATTTACAGCAGAAAATATAGTATGACATTGTACTGAATTATGTTATATAAAATCACTTGCCAGTGCCTGACATACCTGTAGTTGTATCTTAAAGGAAACAGTTTTCATCCGCAAAATATACCGAAACACTTCAAGGTATTTGAACGATTAGATTTTTTTTATTGATATGCTTGGATCTCCGTAGTTTAGTTGGCAAGCTTTGAATCTAGCTCAGATGTTCAGACAATTCCAAAAGTATACCCTTCAGTTCAGTAATCAAAAATCCTTTATATGCACGCTATATAACAGCTTGCTATTATTATTTTTTTACTTTGATAACCTTACTTTTAATTATTATATTTTATTTTCACCCAATCATTTTTTAGATTTCCTTGAAAATTAGATTGTACTAAATAACCCAATTCTGCGTAGCGGCAAAAAGTGCACAGTTTTAAATTAAAACTCAGTTCAATAGAACGAAAGCTTTCACGGCTGTTCTCAATTAAGAAATCAATGTCCGTGGGATTAGACCATATCAAAATGAAATCACATTCCGACGTTTCGCATTCGATCACACGAGGCATCTTCAGGGATCTTTAATTCACGAGATCGGAATACTGAATGTGTTGACACGGTCTAATCCGAAGAACCATGATTTCCTAACTCAATTCAATGTTTATTATTAACGGAGACAAAATTAAATACTTTTTAATGTTTGTATTGACGGAAAGCGTTACTGGTTCTTTTAACATTTTCGTTTGGTGTAATTTAAATTCGTTTTTCTTAACCATACAAGGAAATATTTGATCGAAATTAGTTTAAAAGATATACACATTTAGTAAATATATGACCAATTTATTACTAATGTCATTTCGATTTTATTTTTGTTTTAGTTTTTATCTGCCGATCAGTTTAACAGACCCATTAGAAAAGCAGCTGCAGACATGTCAAAATATACTACCGTATATTTTTATGAATTTGGTTATCAGGGAATTATATCGGGTGTTACAAAAAGAAATTTTGATGGTAAGGTTTCCGTAATGATGATTTTCAAAACTTTTTTACTTATATATATTCTAAATTCTACTTACAATTAATCTTTACTATGTTTTCAATAAATATACAGCTTTATACAGCCCAATAGCCATATACAGTGTGTCCAAAAAAGTATGCAACATATGGAAAACTTTTTTACTATTCATTCCTCAAAAATTTTTATTTGTTTATTTTGTTTTTAAAGTTGGTGCCTATCGTTAATAAAAATAGAGGTCAGATAAAATGTAGATGTAATAGTATGAGAGCCTCTGTCTCTTTTTCGAAAATGGGCTTAGAGAAAAGTACCCTTATTCTTTGTAATAGAAAAAAAATTTTGGAAACAGTTGTTTAGAATTAAAAACTAAACTCAAATATAAAATTTCATGTAAATATTTTAAAATATAATATGTTTTTTTTTGAGATTTTTTCGAAACCGATACGCCACTGACCTTTCTTTTTGTTTTATCGGCTTACCTTGTGCTGAATATAATGTAAGTTTGTTAAACAGCTTTTTTTAATGTTACGCTTTATATATGTTAAAGGTAGGTTTATATTTAACACTGTTGCGTTTTTACCTAAATTGTTTATTTACATACACTTTTGTGACGAATAGGTCGAACATATGGTTGTGTCAATGAAATTAATCCAAATAATTGGTATTTTTACAAGCTTTTATTTAACTCGCTTTTTTCGTATGTCTGTCTTTCTTGAAAAAAAATCATAAAAAGAAAAAGATGTATTTTAGGATATTTACATGAAATTTTATATCTGAATTTAGTTTTTAATTCTAAACTTTTTCTTATAATTTTAAAAAGGGTACTTTGCTCTTGGGCCTTTTTCCAAAAGTGCCATAAGCGAGGTTACTATTATATATATGTTATATATGACAAGTCTATTTTTGATTTAACGATAAGCACACACTTTTATCAAGAATAAAAATTTTTGAGAAATAATTAGTAAAAAAGTTTCCCATATTTTGTCTACTTTTTTGGACACATTGTATATTTTTCTTTCTCCAGAACTCAATATAACTTGCCCGACAAAAAGAGAGATACAATGTAATTTTAGCATCAAATTTTAATTTTCATAAATTGAAAATTCGAAGAACCCTGAGTTCGAATTTGAAGCGCATTCAACCGATCGGATCCAAGTAGAGTCAAGTCACTTCCATGTATTTCGTTAGTGTTTGGATCCGATTAAACGAAACCCTTTTTAGATTCTATAAAAACGAAACCCTTTTTAGATTCTATAAAATCGAACAAAGAGAAAATTATAGAAAAAGAAAAGATAACAGATGAGAAAAAAATTAAATATTTTTACCCTACTATTACCTAACCGCTTACTTTTCCGCCGATTATTTTACTGGGAAGCGACAATCTTTTTTATATTTATTAGACGTTAATTTTTTGTATATTTAATTATTTATTTGTTCATCATTTCTATTGTGTCATTTGTCAAATGTTAGTTTGATCCGCGTATATATCCCAGAAGCGAATGTTGCATCCCCTTCATCTCGGTCCAAGTCAATTGAAAGACAGGATTGACTTTAAAATTTGCATCCGATTGAAATTTCAGTCCTAACTGTGTATATCGGAGATTTTTAATGGATTGGTTACATTTGATCGGTTAAAATGGCTTCGATTTTGTCGATATATACGTACTAATTTTTTTCTTTGCAAATTTATACATCACTTACCAACAATGTTGACTCACAAGCAAAAAACTCTACGTATATAATTTTAGTTCGCTGATGTTTTCGATTACTATGCCGGTTGTTGGTTGTATATGAATAAATGGAAATAAGTCTGTCTTTAATTCAATACGTTTATAAAACGTTATGTCTCTCTTTCTCATTTTTCTTTGTAAAACTGATA
The DNA here is from genome assembly GCA_030620095.1 of Kuschelorhynchus macadamiae. NCBI lineage: Eukaryota > Metazoa > Arthropoda > Insecta > Coleoptera > Curculionidae > Kuschelorhynchus > Kuschelorhynchus macadamiae. The sequence continues at coordinate 246,075 of JAUTXW010003115.1, read as the reverse complement.
ATGGATTTAAAGCTAGCTTCGAGACATTTCGTTCGAGTTTTTGCCAATTTTTCAATCAAGGCTTAATTATAAAAAAATATTAGTTTTTGATAAAAAAACTACTTTTTTATGTTTTTAGAGAATTAGGGAGAGTTTTACTTTATTGTACTACTTCTCAATTTAATACCAAATGAGTGTCATATTTACTGTGAATCGATGGTGAAAATTGGTGAATATATAGGATTGAAAATTACCATCGATGTAAAACTTTATAAACATCCTTACTTAAAAGAGAAGGTTTCTAAATTATTTTTAAAAGAAACTAAAAAATAATCCCTTATTATTAATTAACTAAGTTTGAGTCAAATTTTTTTTATTGAAATACAGTTTTAAGAGCATCATTAAACGTACATTTCTTTTTAATAAATTTACAATTTTTATTCGTATTTTATTAAACACAAATTTTACTACTATATCCTTCATAAAATAGCAATCAAGTACTGGTATCAGGATAAGAATATATGACACATGAGCGGCCACCAATCTAGTCTACAGGCTTATATTGCTAAAAAGAAACATTATATTCTAAAAATATTCTAGATTACGCAAATACTTTTAATCTACCCACAAATCTGGAATAACTTAGCAACTCTCTTATATTTAGAGGATTTAGGTTATGTCTTCGCTACGTTTTTCAATGGGTTATTTAGAGTTTTGGTAGTTCGAACTGATTGTAAATATATATTATTTTTTATTCTGGTATCGAGTTCACTAAAAATAAGTTCTGAACTAGAATTACATTTTAGGTTTTGTTTTAAAATCGTATGCACTTGTTTGCTTTGCTCTAATTCTAAGATGAATTTAATTGGGTAGAAATTTTCATTATTGTAAAGCTGTTTAGTAGGGTTCCATAATGCAGTTTAAATAATATTATATTATTTATCTTATGTTACAAGTACCCCAAATTTTTATTAAATAGCCGAGATTAGAAATTACATATCCGTTATAGACTAATAATCGATGTTTATCATTGAATAATGAGAAAATCTCTAAAGAGATCCCAATAAAGATACGAGTTTCTTGCTAAGATGTTCAGTTTGGATTGTCTATGTTGGTTGGTCGTCAATGAGAAGTCCCATTCTAGTTGATTGGATTTTTGTATTTTACTTATATCTGTATTGTTTATTTTTGTTGAAGTTGTATTTTTTGTTGAAAATGCACTGTTTTTTTAGTATTTTGCTGAAACTTATTTTGTAATAACCATTTATTGTGTTTATTCAAGTATTCTGAATCAATTAAGCCCAAATGCCCGTGAGATGAAGTTTATGACTCAGAACAGAATGATCGCCAACATCAAATGCAATTTTTAGATCTATGTAGACTAGAATTACGTATTTTTGTCTAATTCAGAAACTAGTTGAATAACAACGTGTTTCATTAGACTAAGTGTGCTGTTTTATTATTTGTAAAGCTCTAGTGATAATCATCAAGGCCTATGTATTTTTTTTGGTTATTGGTCTATAATTGTTTAAACTGTTTTTATGGATAGGCGTTATTTTCAGAACTTCGAGAATTCACCATTTATGTTATCTAAACATATCATAAATTTATGTTATCTGAACCTGGAGCAGTATTTTTATTTAAACTAAGTAGTACCTCTAATTTTTTATTATGTGAGGTATTCTCTGAATATATTGAGTTACAACAGCTTATTTCTTTAAAGTTAGTAGGTATTAAGTAAATTGTCCAAATTACAATGCTCAGAATTTATTGAATCAACTATTGACTGACCACTAGTTGCAAACATATTAATTAAAATTATTTGCAATTTATACACTTTGAAAACATCGTGTTATTAACTTCATCCATTTAGATACATTTTCTGTTTTATTATTACACTAAAGAGTTAATGACACGTTACTGTTTTTTTTTAGTCCCGACCAGCGTTATCGCACGTATGCGTGCAATAAATATCGAGCATTTTACTTGCGTACCTCATTTGTTACTTTATTTTTAATTTTTCTAAATTAACCTTCTAATCTTTCACTAATGGCATTTCTTTCATTATTTCAACAAAAACAAACACAACAAAACTATTATATTTTATTTCTTTCGTTTATATGATTAATTATATCGTGTGTCATCCAATCGCTGCTTTCATTAATGCTTTAAAGTTAATTAATAAGATGCTGTGGTCTTACAATTTTCAATCACTTATATAAGATTTTCAAAGGGAATACAATTACTATAAACTGACTTAAGGTTATTTATAAAATTATCTTTATTTAGCATTATTTTATCGGTAATCTTTAGTTTATAATCCGTGCGAGCTTTAACAAGTACGTTCATTAAAGTGGCATAATATGATCAGTCATAGAACAATCGATGACTGAGATATCACATTTAATTTGTTTATTTGCTAATACATGATCATGATATTTGCTAATACATCTGATGATAACTAATTATTAAATACACTACAGTATAGTTTATTTTTGTCCCAAAAAGGTTTACATTCATGTCACCAATAATAATAGATTTTATTTTCGTTGTAGATTAAGCAGTAGATGTTAAAATATATCTATAAATATCTGAATAAATAAGTCCGTTTATTTTTCAAAGCTTAAAACTCATGAAACATCAATATGGGGCCCGTATAAAGTACGTATGTATATTAAATTATGAGGGCTTATACCTTCAATAAAGGCGAAGTTCAAATTTTCAATACCAATTTTTATGCTGTTCATTCCCGCAGGGATGGTAGAGGGGTGGCGTAACAATTTTATCTAAGTAAAAGTCTAAAATAAATGAGTTATCATGTCTCTGTTAAAACTAGAATAGTAGTAAGATTGAGTTTTAAGAACAATTTCATTTCATCTAATTTATTTTTTGAGCTTTGGATGTAATATTATTTATTTGTAGCATAGAGGACTCAATGCAAGTTTTTAATAGGGCCATTTGTTCGACTAGTATTGCTTTGCTCCTTTAATAATTTCAGAAAAATACCCATCACTTATTCATAGGAATTTGTATTCGTTTTCATTCGTAAATAGTCTAGCTTCCTTATAAAGTGCAAGCTTTGATTTTTCAGATCGGGTCGATAAAAATTTGGTGACTTTTTTTTGGCTGGTACGAATTTTTCTTTTTCCTGTTCGTTTTCAAATATTACTTTTATAGGAGCAGAGCGAACGCCTTCTTTCTCAGTATAAAAACCTTTGTTTATCCAGTTGTTATTTGTAATATATTACTGATTTTTTCTGTTATTATTTCGAGGACTTCTTTGCCTTGGTAGAGAATTCTTTTTAAGATCACACTTTTGTTAAGTTTGTTTAAATTAGCTTTAAGATAAAAAATTTCGGTTTTTAGCTCTTCATTCTTCTTCATCTATTGGTCATATTTTTAGGTAGATAGTTATATTTTTAATCCATGTCAACTCATTTCATCATAACATCGTTGATAGATTATTGTTTTGTAGCCACTTTATATTTTTTGCTATCCGGTATTTTCAATTGTTCAGCATAATGTTAGCATAATGATTAAAATCATTTGCAATAATCTTGAAATACTTTTTGGGATACTATTTATTACATTTTTGCAATTTTCTAGATTAGGTCTAACATTTCTTATATTTGTTCCGTTGGATCTTTAGCCCTGCTTCTTCAATCGACGAAATATCCAACGTGCTTTAAAAACATCGTATTCTCTTATCAATTAGTATAACCTAAATCAATAATGAAAGAAAAGGAACAAACATGAAATATTGTCTTCGCAATAAAAGAAACATGTTAAAATATTAAATAACCAAAACGAACTTGCTAAACCAAGACATCAACCAGACACGTAGCCAGAAATTCGGTTCGGAGGAGCTCCAAACCAGAAATTCATTTGAGGAGGGGGGTCCAAACAATCAAACCTGAGCAAAATTAGGAAAAAGCATACCTATATCAAAATATTTTTAGTTTCGGGGGGGGGGGGGATCAAATGTACCTAATTTTGAGGGGTCTTACTCGTATTCGATAAAAAGGATAATGTTTATATTTAAATATAAGAATTGACGTGATAATTTTAGTTGAGGATAATATTGTTTTCTGACTTTAAGGTGTTGGTCATGCTGAGAATAATAAATATGTATTTCGGTCTTACTATAACTATGCGGAGGCAGATATTAAGGTGTCCAATACGATGGTACTTTTGTGGTCAAATTTTGCAAAATATGGGTAAGTTCTTAATGCTTAGTGGATGTGGCAGTAATTATTATTGGTTAAATACGGAACAGGTTATCCCAAAAATAGGGCTTTTTTAATTCTAAAAAAGTTTAAAGAAGCATTAATCTAAAATAATGTCAGAACTATACTCCATCCCAAGAGTAATAAAACATCTATTTTTGGGTAGCCTCTTGTCAACGTTTCTCAAAAAACAATATCCTACAGTGATTTATACAGCATTTTAAATTTATAGGCTCTAAGACTTGCCGGAATAAAGCTAGAGCATGTTTTTATTTTTTGGGGGGGGGGGTTCTTGGAAGGTTATTTTTTTAAGCATGTCTCTTTAAAAACTCCCAAGCGAAATAGTTAATGAGGTGTGGTTACCTATCCGGACACACATTTTTTCTGTGTTGGAAAACTTTGCGTGCTTTCCGTGATTTATGACACATCACAATAAAAATATTTTTTAACGGTCCAACCCCCTTGGAAAACCGTCAGAAACTCAAAATCAGTTTTTCTTGTTAATAAAAAAACTTTAAACAGAAATAAAACTTAAACTTTAAAAGTGAACAAAATCGTTTAGTTTCTTTAAATGACGAGAAATGATTTCCAGATAACCAAAGCATGAGGCTAAAAAGCACCAATGAAATGAAAATAAAGTGCGCTGTTTAAAAATAATAATAGCAAATAGAATAATTATAATTTTAATATATTTTTATAGTTTCAATATAGATATAATTTTTTACATCAATCCAAAAAAGGCATAACCAGGGCTAACCAAAGACGCAGTCCGATATTTAAAACAAGAATACATAAAAAAAAATTTAATATGCAGGTTGTCCGTGAATTCCGATTTCATATTTGGAGGAGCTATACTACATACGAAAATAATAAAAAAGCTCCTATGAATTTTTTTACGAAACTAGACATTTTTTGATAAATCGTGAACAAATTTTGAGTTTCTAACTTTGACGGACAACTTACTAGGATTTTTCAAATTTACCACTTCTAATATTAACCTCACTTTGCCGGTTACAATTTTAACCTCAGTTTACTACGAATAGTGATCGAAATTATTTGCAGATCTGCAGATGGGTCATTCATTTCGCTACAAAAAATATAATAACATTCCCTCTAGCTTCTCTAGAAATGGATGAGAAAAGAAAAAAGTGACATTTTCGGTCAAAAATCGATATACAACGAAAAATGCTAGGTGGCTCTGACCGAGCTCGTTGTTTTTAAATTTTACTGAAACCGCCGACATAACAGATATTTGTCATGGCAGTTTTGATAGATGGTTTTGGTTCTGTTTTAAGTTTAAAGCCTGGGTTATAGATTGAAAACGTTTGCGTCTTGCGCCGCCGTTTGCTCTGTCCTTGAAGTTTACTTAACGCAAAGCAATAGATACGGTTATATTTTTGCCGCCATCCGTTTGAGTTTCCACTTGCCGTCGAAAAGATGGTGATCTTTAACTTTGACGGAAGCGGCTGGCGAAAATCGATCGATTTTGCGTTAAGCTGCAACCAATGAAATTGCTATGTTTTAGAGGGCCTTTTAAAACGTTCGTCCTTCGTAATAAATTTGACATAAATATATACATATAACATCCTCGTCCATTTAAAAAAACCGCTTGGGGGTCATTGTCTTTAATTTTAAGAAAATACTGGTTCTTTGTCGCCTTTTCTTCAACAACGTACAGCTGCGGCACACATTAATATATCCACAATGCCTAGTGTTTACTAGGTATCGTTACTATGATTTTGATTATCCATGCTCAGCAAATTAAAAAAACGCACATAAACTGAAATACAAGCAGCACAAAATTACACAAAAAGGCGATAAATATAAACATTAAAGTAAGGTTAGTTCTATAGGCGACGCAAAGAGCAAACGTTGTCAATCTATAACTCGGGCTAAGAACTAGCGTAAACACTTAGCTCAAATGGACGACGCAAGACACAAACTTTTTCAATCTATAACCCAGGCTTAAAGCCAATATCTCGGAAAATCGACTTAGAGTGACCGTACCGACTAGGAAAACACAGGCTTTTCCACAGATATATCCATACGTTTGTATACGGTCCATTCGGTGGCTGATAAGGTGATTTTTATCCGGATCATAGTTATAGATCATAAAATGGAAAAAGATTAGCGAATATAGAAATTACATTTGTGTTCAGGAAACTCTATTGCGAAAAAGAAACTGTGTTTTTCAACGGAAATATGCCTCAGTTAGTGAGAAATCAAGGAACATTTAAACGTGGCAAGGCAGCTGGGGCATTTTCTGTGAATTGACCATTATCTTGGTTGTAAGTATATTCCTTTTTATTACAAGTACGATTTACTTTTTTTTGGTGATTTAACTTCCAGTTTTGTCATGTACTTGAACGAGGAAATAGTTTTAAAACTGAGAAATATGTTTCAAAGTTTTTTTTAGTAATATTAACCATGGCACAAACTTTTTTAAAGGAATTTTTTTAACTTTGATACATCAGTGGTGGCGCTTAGTTTTTGAGGGCAACACAGATCAGTATTTAAGGGAATTTTTTAATAGGAACTGTGTATTCATTTAAATTACAGTGAAATATGTTATTTTTCTAATGGAATGTAAATACTATACACAGTGGCGCAACTAGGGGGGGAGCTAGGGGGAGCTTAGCCCCCCCAACCTCGAAATTAGTTCCCCCGCCAAACGATTGGTGATCATATTTTGAGGACGCAAAACCGATAATAGTCAAATTGAAAACTGATATAGGTAGGGTAAATTTTCTAACATTGAAAAATAATGGAAGTCATTGACATATAAATTTTTGTCGACTACACATATTTAAAATAAAAATAATATTCCAAAAAATGGCGAAAATTCTCAAAGTTACTTAATTGTTTGTATCAAAATAATGTTTGTCCAGTATATGTACAGGGTAAGCCTGGCAAGCGAGACCCCCCCCCTTGATATTTGTGATAGCTGAAAATAGAAAAAAAAACTTTATATAAAATATTTTTAATATTCAGCGGACTTTATTTTATGACGAGCATTCACTATACAAACTTTGCATTTTCAAATGTAACCCTGTATTTTTTATTTCAGTATTGAATTCAGCTTGTAATTCGGTATGTTTTTTGTATAACATACTATCATCGTAAATTTAATAGTTTTCGTCAAAATGATATTTGAAAAAAAAATTGTAGTTTCCCTCTACTATTGTCAAGCAACTACCAGCTGCAGCCAATACCAGTAACAAGCATTGTTATTAAAATTGCACCAGTTAATATCTATTTGTAAACAACAATATTTCGATTTTAACTTTTTATTTATTAATAACTAATCAAATAATCAAGGAAGCAACAATTAATTAACGGTAGAAAACTTAAAAACTATTAAAACAATTAAACGTGATAAAGCCAGTGGATGAAGATTGGGATATTACGAAATGTTCCATTTTGTTCGATACACAGTTTTCTTTGATTATTTTTAATCACATCTAAAAGTGTTACAAGAGTAATTTTGGAAAACACATTTCTAATCCTCGTTTTCATATCTTCGATGGTAGTTAGTGGAATTACATATACTTGTTCTTTGATATATCCCCAAAGGAAAAAATCTCATGGAGTAAGATCAGGTGATCTTGCCGGCCAGTTTATACTCCCTTTTCTTTCTATCCATTTGTTTGGATAAGTTTGATCCAAATAACTGCGAAGAATGTGGGAATAATGAGGAGATGCCCGTCGTGATGGTACCACATAACTTGTCGAACCTGTAGAGGGACGTCTTCCAAGTATGTAGGCATTAAAAAATATAAGTAAATTTCGCCCGTTAAAGTGCCGTCAAAAAAAATGTGGTCCAATAACCTGCGATCCTAAAATTCCGCCCCATATATTTAAAGACCAAACTCTCATCCAATAAGGATTTGAAGTACTGTAATAGTGCATGTTGTGTCTCTTAAGAGCTCCATTACTTTTAAAATAAATCGTCGATGTATAAAATATTTCTCAAAAATAGTTTATTTTCAATAACTCTCGTTTGAAGATCTCTACAAAAATTTACCCTGTTTTGGAAATCATCCCCATGGAGTTCTTGATTCAGACAGATGTGATAAGGATGATACTTATGTTTTCTAATAATTCGGGATACTGTGCTCTGCGAAATATTCAGATCATGTGCTACTGAATAGGTACTTGGATTTAAATTGTCCAGTATACTCAAAATAACATTGGTTTCATGTTTCTCACTCATTATGAACTGTTTTTTCTTACTTGTTATTACCGGTTGTTCTGAAATGAAGCAATACTTTGCGTAATACCTGACAGCTTGGTTGTCTTTTATCAGGAAAATTCATTTGATATCGACGTTTTGCTGATTTAATTTGGCTACGACACTCTCCATAATTAAAATCATATCAGTTTGTTCGTTTAAGGAAAACTGTCGGTTATTATTCATCTTTAATTATGAATGTAGAAAATAAACAACTCTTGAAACTAGATAACTTCGATACTTGACAGCGATAGGTAAACATAAACAAAAGAACAACCACCATAGTTACGCACATGTTTAGCCTACTATTATTAATTATCACAGGCTCAAATTAAGACGTCTTTTCGTGATAGATAGTGACGATACGTAAGGAGACATTTCATTCGATTTCGACTATGTCCGGGACGTTTTAAAAGCGTTTTGTAAATATGGGGTATTTCGATTCTTTTTTTATTAACTTTCAGAAGCGTAACATTGGTCTAAATTTGGGTGTGAATTATTTTGTATTATTTGAAATTTTGACATCTCACTCAAATTATGGATAACAATACAAGGATAGTCAAATACATTTAGGGGCATAGGAGGGGTTGCCCCCGAAAACCTCCCTTGAATGCGCCAATAATAACAGTAAATTTTGCAGCAAGGCAAGAAAGCTATAAAAAATGTTTCAAGTATTATTTTGGCGAAAACTATTAAATTTACGATAATAGTATGTTACACAAAAAATATCCAGAATTGCAAGCTGAATCTAAAAATTAAATAAAAAACACAAAAATACAAAGTTGGACCACGCCCCACTTTTTGAACCACTCTGTAGAGTAAACGCTCCTCACAAAATAAAGTTCGCTGAATATTAAAAATATTTTATATGAAGTTTTTTTTTCTATTCTCAGTTATCATAGAAATATGGTCTCGCTTGCCAGACTTACCCTGTATATTATGTTATACAGAGGTGCTAACTTTTGAACTGAAAGAAAAAATAATATATGTATATAAACATATATATATATATATCGCCATAAATATTAATTAAATCGTATGATGGTCTAAAAGCTAATAAGAAACATAAAAACTTAGGCAATATTGAGAGTTTATAATTAAATCATAGCCGTACAAAAAAATGCGGCCTAATAAAATGTAAAAACAAATATTACTAAAACTGGATGAACTGGTAAAATTTTGATTCGTTTCAAACTTGTACCGTAAATAGATTTGGACTGTATCTTAACAATTTTGATTTAGAATGCCATAGGCGTAGATATTCAGTTTCTTAAGGGTTCAAAAGCATTCATATTTTATATTTTGAGAACGCTAATCGATTATAGTCAAATTGAAAATAGATATAGTTGAGGTAAATGTAACACTAAAAGATTCCTGAACTCAGTGGCGCAGACTCTTACTTTTTTTTCCGATTATACATATTTAAAATAAAAAAGAGGTAGTATTTTGAAAAATGGCGAAATATGGCAAATTTATTTCATTTTTTGTATACATTGTAGTGTTAAGAATAAGATAAACCTAACATGAAAATTTTCATGGCTTTGTGGACTTGGAAAAAATATCATGCACAAAAAATCATTGTTTCTTTAAAATTGGTTTTATCCTCAAATCAATATTATCTTATAAGTGTCAGGGATTGAGCCCACCCAAAAGTCGATGTCTAGTTGCGCCACTGACTATACATATACATTACCATACACGACAGCTAATGCAAGAAGAATGTTCAATTTCTAAAAAAGTCAATCACTACTTTATTTTATTTATTTACATTTGATTTATATATTTTAGAAACAAATAAAGATTTTTCACTTATTTAACTGTGTGTTATTGCCTTCTATAAATATTATGTATTTGTAAGTGTTTTACATATTTGCTCTTATGCTGCTTTTATAGATATACATATATAAATATATATATATATATATATATATATATATATATATATATATATATATATAATATTAGTATATATATTTGAGTGTCAAAATAGGCTGATATACAACTTATTATTATAAGGATTCTTGTTATGAATTTACGTTTATAATGTTAAAATAAATAAAACTAATATCAATTCATTGTGTTCATACTGGTGCTTTCACTGAATTTTTTGGGTATTTCTACAGTCTATAGAAGGATTGCCCAAAAGCTTCAGTCGAACCTTTATTTTTGATTATACACTAAGCAATTATGTCTGTACCTACTTCTAGTTTTCACATCTGGAAGTAATGGTTCAAGAGCTGTTAACCATTTTTTGGTAGGTATTTGAGGCACCATGAAAATGTGTGTATCATTTCTTTAGTAATGTCTGAATACGAAATTGAAGGCTGAAATATTGTCCCAGAACTAATAATAATTACAAAAAACCAATTGTGTTCTCAATCAATATAGAGTTATCTTTAAAACTATAAGAAAAAGAAAGGAGATATATCCTAAAATTTATTTGTTCACTAAATTCTTGATGCAATGGCGGATTCAAGTTCCACCTATTTTAATTTTAGGTTCTACCACAGTGGTTCTACTTTCCTCAAAAAAAGTTGTATATAATCTTTGTAGGTGTGTAAAAAGAATATTTTTTATTTGGGGTGGCAGCAGGATATAAATCTACAGTGATTGAGATATTTAAAGTGAAGTAATTGAGGGTTTAACTCCATTTTATATTACCTGTTTTTTAAATGTTCTATATTTTTATTTTTTATTTCTGTAAAACTTATCTTAATTTATCCCACCGATTTGATTTTTATCTGTATCTGTTTTAAATATGATTTATGCTTGTTTATACTATTCTTAGTAGTTTATAGTCTACTAAAACCAAACGACACCTTGCTAAAGAACTCTGTGAGTAGTTAAAATAGGGGAGCGCCTCCTCCTCCTCCTCTTCCTCTCTCTCATGTCCCTCATTCTTATCTTCCTCCCCTTTTGATTTTGCATTCTTAAGTCTTATAAATAGGTGCATCAAGATCATTTTAGTATGCTAAGGTACGAGTGACTTTTTTCTTTTTCTTCCTTTTCTCTTCCTTCCTTCTTTCTCCTTTTTTTCTTTTTCTTCTTTTTCATTCCTTCTCCTTTTTCCTTCCTTCTCCTTTTTTCTTCCTTCTCCTTTATTTCCTTTCTTCTTTTTTAACCTAACCTAACTTAACCTAACCTAACTTAAACTAACTTAACCTGAAAAGGGTAGCCTGTAATTGGGGAGCCGGGATTTGAGTCTCGGGAATTCAGGGGTCCGGCGGGAGGGGAGGGGATGGGAAGGGAGTGGAAGGGAGGGGAAGGGAGAGGGTAAGGTCGTTGCTCGGCCTGGGAAAGTGGTTATCGTTCAACTTTAAGTAGGACATATGTGATCAACTTTTTCATATAAAATCGCCTCAGCGAAGAGACTAGTTGGTAATGTTTTAATTTTTATTTATATTTCTAACATTTTTAGTTGGCAAAATTTAATTCTTATTTATATTGGTGACATTTTTATTTATATTTGGGACACTTTTATTTGGTATTTTATTTGTTATTACGATTTTTTTCATAATGGACAATTTTTTGGCATCGAGTAGCAAAATAATTGACAATGACTTTGACTTATACACATGTACTCAAATGCGAAATTTTGCAAACCAACAAAACAATGAACCAGACGTATTTACAACTAGTCAACAACAAACTATTCAGGACTTGAATGAAATTATTTACAATAGCCAAGTTCAGAATAATGCCAACAAACACAACAACGAAAAATATTTATTTACAGCTACTCAACAACAAACTCTTAACGATCTTAATGACATTATTGACAACAAAACGGACTTAATTACAACAAAAACTAAACAAACTCTTGAAGAACTGAATGACATTGACGAAAATCAATTCGAAAATTCTAGCTATGAGGATATTGTTTGTTTTCAAAAATCTAATCCAAATTATTTAACATTAAAATCGCCAATTAATTCTCCGAGACCAATTTGATCTCCCTTTTTGTTTAGTGAAAATTCTGATTCGGAAGAAGAACAAATTGATCAAAATTTAAGTTCGGCTATATTTCCTATTAATTCACCATATGATATTGTAAATTCTGATTCGCAAGAAACACAAATTGAAGCAAATTTAACTTCAGATATTTCTCTTAATAATTCACCAGTGGAGCAAAATTCAATTTCGAAACCATCATTTATTATTAAAAAAAAAATTAAAACTAATAAAAAAAATAAAAAACAAGTAGCAAACGTTAAGTGTCTGGGTTTCGCTATTAAAAATTTAACTGATTTGATCGCAATTAAACAGGGAGACGCAAGTACGGTAAATTACGTTAAACAGACCTTTGACAAATTAGTTGACTCATTTGAAGAAATGGATTCATAAAGTCAAATAATTTCTATTGCTTTTTTCAAAATTTGACTATAACTAAATAAAAATGCACAATATTAATTTTATTACTATTATCCAGAAAACTTCAAAAATGCAATTGCTTTTTTCAAAATTTGGCTATAACCAAATAAAAATGCACAATATTAATTTCATTATTATTATCAAGAAAACTTCAAAAATTATAAGTGTGTAACATGTAATAAAGTCTTCACTAGAAAGGATAATTTATTGCGACATATTAAAAAACATGTTTGCGGAAATTCCACAACACTCACTAGTTGGTTGAAACAACCAAAGCTTATTAAAGGTAAGAACATTTTATTTTTTATGTTTTATTTTGTAAAATATTTTTTCTTAATTTATAGATTATACAAATATTGTAAAATATTGTAAAGAATGCAAGAAAAATATAAACCAAAGTCTATGGGGTGGACATCTTCGATCTAGTGTGCACAAGAACAATTCCAAAATAGGCTTGGAGGAAGGTGTTTATCAAGTCGGCATTCAGGGAACGAATAATATCCTATAGGATTTCCTCACCCCAAAACTTCATAAATGTGAAAGAATATTTTCAACATTTGGAATACAAAATTGTACATCTAATAGATCAAGACTTGCAGAAACATAAATGTATCAAGCTAAATATGGAACTGTTCGGTTTCTATTTTAACCCCAGCAGCGACAGCTATGATGTCAAATCTTTTAATGCGCCATTCGAAGTCATTTGCCAGGGAGATCAGACAAAAAAACTTTTAGAGCAAATCTGCACCATTATTGACCAGAAAGCTGACGAATTTGCAAAAAGAGATTCAGGTAAAGAATTTACTTTCTATTTTACAACAGCAACAAAAAAGTAATTTTTTAATTTTTACGTTGCAGGATGGGCTTTGATGAATTTACTTCATTTGGAAATTAATGTTAACAAGCACAATCCGCCTCATCTTTTATCGAACTTCCTCAAGAGATCAAGAGACGTCAAGCTGTGATCAACATTAGGAATGATGACAACTTTTGCTACGCCTGGGCAGTTGTGTCTGCTCTTCACCAACCAAGCGGATTAGATTTTGAAACTTCATCCTACCCACACTACTCTTCTGTTTTGGATATGTCAGGTATTGAATTTCCAATGTTGCTAAAGAACATTAAGATTTTTGAAGAAAAAAATAACATTTCTATTAATGTATATGGATTAGAAATTATAAATCCTAAAAAGGGGTATGAAGTAATTGGTCATTTGCCTATTACATTAAATGTTCCTTCGACGATAATTATTTTGAAAGATACAGAGGTCAAAATTGTGATACATTATTTATAAATTCTTTACAAAGAGACGTATATAAAAGTTCCTAAAAAGATGATTCCTTTGAACGAACTGGACAAAATTTATCATAACTATGAAACAGTTTGTCATATTTGTAATAAACCTCTTTTAAATGACAGGGTTGCAGATCATTGTCATATAACTGGTCTTTATAGAGGTCCAGCTTATTCATTCTGCAACATAAATTACAGAATACCTAACTTTATTCCAGTTATATTGCATAATTTGCGTAATTATGATTCTCATCTATTTCTTAAAAAATTATGCTTAAACAAAGAACAACTAACAGTTATCGCACAAAACAAGGAAAAATATATTTCATTTGAAAAGCTTATTCATGTGGATAACTATTTTGATAAAAAGACACAAAAGGCTAAGAAAAAAATATATCGTTAAGGTTCATTGATTCTTTTCAATTTCTATCCCATTCTTTATCAAAACTCTCTGAAAGCTTAAAAGATGAACAATGTAAAGAAATAAAAAAAAATTCAATGATGAAGAAAAATTTAAACTTATTCGCCAAAAAGGTGTATTTCCTTACAATTATATTGATGATTATTTAAAATTAGAAGAAACAACTTTACCTCAGAAAGAGCAATTTTATAATACTTTAACGGATGAGCACATCAGTAATGCAGAATATTAAAGAGCTGTAAAGGTTTGGTAATTGTTTAAATGTGAATCTCTTGGTCAATACTCCGACCTTTACTTACTCTCTGATACTTTACTTTTGGCAGATATTTTTGAAAATTTTAGAAGCACTTGTTTATCCACATATAAGCTCGATCCAGCTCATTTTTACACTTTTCCAGGTTTATACTGGGAGTGTAAGCGTTATACTGGAATAGAGTTAGAATTGTTAACAGATCCAGATATGATACACTTTTTCAAAAAAAAGTGTTCGCGGTGGTGTGAGCTCTTGCATTTGTAGAAAATCTGAAGCTAATAATCCATTTCTTTTAAATTTTGATCCTTTAAAGCCAACTAAATACATAATTTATTATGATGCAACAAATTTGTATGGTTATGCAATGTCACAGCACATTCCAACGGGAGATTTTGTTTGGTTAATAGATAAAGAAATCAACGATTTAAATAGTATGAATATTTCTAAAAAATCTAATAAGGGATATGTTTTAGAAGTTGATTTAGAATATCCTACAAGTCTACATTCCTATCATTAGCGATTTTCCTTTTTGTCCTGAAAACTTTAAACCGCCAAATTCTAAATGCATAAAATTAATACCCAATTTAAATGATAAATCAAAATATGTAATTCACTATCAGTTATTAAAACAATGTTTGGAACATGGACTCAAGTTGACTAAACATAGAGTTTTACAGTTTTCTCAATCTGATTGGTTGAAAAAATATATAGACTTAAATTCAAGATTAAAAAATGATTCAAAGAATGAATTTGATCGTAATACTTACAAGTTGGCAAATAATAGTATTTATGGCAAGACTATGGAAAATTTTGATAGGAGAATTAACGTAAGACTTGTCACAGAGTGAGAAAAAAATAGAAGAAAAGATGGTGCTGAGAATTTAATTGCAAAACCATATTTCAAGGACTTAACAATATTTTCTGAAAACTTGGTAGCTATTCAAATGCAAAAGATTCAAGTTACTTACAATAAACCAATATATGTAGGCTTCTCAATATTAGATATATCTAAAACTGTCATTTATGATTTATTTTATAATTTTTTAAAACTCTTTATCAGGAAAATATTTCACTTTTATACACCGATACCGATTCGTTCATTTTAGAAGTCAAACTCCAAATATTTATTCTGACATGATAACAAATGTTCACAAATTTGATACATCTAATTATGAATTTGGTAATATTCATGAAATGCCTATTACAAAGTCAGTTATAGGAAAATTCAAAGATGAATATGCTGGTAAACCCATTACTGCTTTCTTTGGTACTGGAGCAAAAGCATATTGTATTAAAACGGAAAATAGTTTAACAAAAAAAGCAAAAGGTGTTAAGAAAAGTGCCATTAAAAAGCAGTTGGATTTTATTCATTATAAAGATGTTGTTGAAAATCATTCTAAAACATTTTGTTCAATGTATGTTTTTCGATCGAGACAACACAATTTTCACCGAATTAATTAATAAATTGGCTTTGAGTTCTGAAGATGATAAGCGGTATAAAATTACCTATAGTTTTAATACATTAGCTTGGAGACACCAAGATATTGCTTTGTATCAATGGAATGCAGAACATGAAGATTTAGATATATTTATGTAGATATTATAAGGTATTTAAATTTGTTGTTTTTGAAACCAAAGTTAGTCTTCATAAGCCTTTCACAAAATGTGCTTAGAAACTTTTGACAAAGAAATTGATAACAGTTATTTTAAAATATATGAAAAACGACTTTCCACTTTTAAGAAATGGAAAGGAAAATTGAGGCCAGAAGTGTTGGCTGCAGCTGGCTTTTACTATATTTCAATAAATGATATTTGTAAATGTTTTTATTGTGGTATTGAAATTTTTGATTGGTTAAGTTATGATGATACTATTGTGGAGCATAAGAAATTTGCTAGGAATTGTGATTTAAATAACTGTTTAGGGAAAAATAGGAATCGAATAATTGTAACCATTCAAAATAAGTCTTCAAGCTACACATTTTATATAGTATTATTAATATCCTTATTTATGAACTTTTACATATCTTTAAATTAAGTAATTTATTGTTATTTCTTTACAACTGCTTTTGCTTTCGTGGTGAAAGTATCTGCTTAATGTTAATAAATTATAATTATTAATTTTTTTCAATGACTATCAGTAGATCGCAATTCATTCTTCTTTATTTTATTTTCCAAAATGTTTTTTATGTTCATCATCCCCCTGGCGTAACACAGTGTGAAATATGTTTTTCTAATAAAACAGACGTGACTCTAAGTAAATATTGTAAATTTATGAAAATTGGATTAATTGACAATAGTACAATTAGTTGGATGGAACGAATAAATGGAGATGAAAATGCAAGTAAATTTTTTAAAGTTTTGTATCATTATCCAAATCGATCTATTTTTTGATACAAATTGGATCGAAAGGTTGGAGTTTAAAAACAATCAGTTACAAATTATAACCCCCAACCATACCAATTATTATGACGGATTCAAAAATTATTGATTTTCCATCATTAGTGTTACATTAAACTTTGCATTATTTTTATACATTACCATTTTAATTATTTATCTTTATTACAAATTTCAAACTGGAAATCTATTTTTTCATTAAACCATTTAATCGAAACTTTAAAGAAAGTGGGGATGGGAATATTTAAGTACAAGAATAACGCAATATGTTTCAGTCTCGTTTAGTCATTATGAACAACGCCGTGGTTCATAAGCCTTTAGAAACGCTTCTTAATTCAAAAATTTATTTTTTAAATAATTCTTTGTCAAAATTTGTTCTTGTTGGCATTAGTTTAAATGATTTTGCTCCAAAAATTGTAATTGGTGGAAAAACTGGGTTTTTAATCGCACTATTCGAAGAAAATTGGAAAGACATTTGTGTTCAACAAGGAATTATTGTAAACAATTTCTACTTTCCTCAAGTTGATCAAACCAGTGTGAAGATAAATAAAATTCATCTGCAGGTCCAGAAAATAAATGATATCCATGTTCTGCAAATTACAAAAGGCCCACACTTCATATACTTAGGACAAAATCCTAACAGTGAAAATGTTTCAACTATGATGGAATTACTTGCTTTATATCCTGAAGAAATGGAAAACAAATTGAAGCAAAATGGAACAAAAAGAAAATATTACGAAGAAAACAATGAAAATGGATCAAAAAGAAAATATTACGAAGAAAACAATATATTTTCTGGACGAGAACAATAAGGTGCATGTGTTAGTGAAGTGGAGCTTTGCTTACAGACAACTTTCAGATGTGGTACTTAGATAGACTCCGTTTTGAAAAAAGAATAAATTATTGTAAACTTATTCTAGATTCGATATTATAGGAACATAGAAATAAAATATATTTGACACGTTTTAATAAAAATTTTATTTGATGTTTTACTTAATAAAATTTTAATTTCTCAAATGTGAATTTTATTTGAAATTAATTAGCACATAAGAGTAGGTACTTTTCAGACATTGTAATTTGTATCAGCTAAAGCATAAAGTGAGGAACAGAAATAAAACAAATTTAACTAAAATTTAATTTCAATTTAATTAAACAATATTTTTTTATCAATCCATGTATTATATTTTTTAAGTTCTAACCATTTCACATAAACTTTGTTTCCTTTCCTTCTCAAAATCTTCTCAATAAGATACACATCGGTATGCTTTACTTTTAGTAATTCTTGCTCATAAAAACCACCCAGAATGTCCTGATTATCTTCGTCTTGAATTAAATATGTCCAGGGGTTTGTCATCTTAACTTCTTTAATGTGGAATATCTCATTTGACCAATTTGGTGTGTAACCTTTCGAAAATACCTCTCGATGCTTGCTTATGCGTACGTGATCACCCACTTTAAACTGTGGAGATTTTATATCTAACGTTTTAGCATGAGTAAATGCAGATTTCAAGATTCTCTTTTCATTTGTTTTATTTACTTGTTTTGGCTTCATTCCTATTGAAGAATGTTTGTATTGTTATATTCTTTTACAATATCCGCTAATATATTAAACCATTTGTAATTTCCTTGAATGCTGAATATTTTCCACATCTTATTCTTTAAAGTCCTGTTCACTCTTTTTACTATACTCGCTTTCAAATTGGAAAACGTGCTATAATGGTTAATTCGAAATTGTTGCATCAAATTTTGAAAATTTACATTGAAAAACTCTCTCCCTCTGTCCGTTGGTGGAGTTTTTGCACTGATTAATATTTTTTTCATTGCCGCTGTTACGTCTTTTCCAGATTTAGATTTTACCGGTTCAGCCCAAACATACTTAGAAAATACATTTATGGTAATCAAGATATATTTAAATCCCTTATTAAATTTGGCATAGGGTAACATTTCAACCAAATCAGCTTGAAAAAGATCATTTAACCCTTTCACCACCACCCTTCTGCGTTTGTAGTTTTTTCTAGCAGGTTTATGTAATTCATTAACGACTTGTTGTTTAACGGTTGACATGACAACAAACTTGTTTATTCAATTTAAAGGAAGTTCAATTTCTATGTTTTGTAATAATTCGAAATATAACTTTTATATGTTTTTTCCCATTCATTCAATTTATCAATTTGTATTGTATAACTTTTTTCATTTAAAACTTTACTAATTTTAGTAATCTCCCTTTCTAAAGCATTAAAGGAGTTTTTTATCTCTCCAGTTAAGAAAGTATCACTATCACTATTTTTGAATTCCTCCTCTGTTTAATTTAATTCTTGTTCTAATTTGTTAATTACACTAGACATTATCTTTCCAAAGGAAATATATTGTTGTTTTTCTTCCAAAGAGAGTTGGTCAATTGTTCTACTGTTAAGAATACTATTTTGATTTCTTTTTTTTCATCATCTAACGTTTTTATAAAAGTTCTTAATTGTTTAATCTTTCCCTTGTGTTTTTCAATTATTACTTCTCTTATATTTGTTTCCATTATTTTATTAATTTTGTTGATATCATCACTTAATATTTTGTCTTCCTTTTTAACCGGTTCACTTACAAATTGCAAATCTTTACTCAGTTGATTTAGCGTTAGCAACTGTTTATTAACGTTTTCAATTGAGGTATAACACCTTTAATTTGGTTTTCATACTTTAAAAAATTTGCATCAAAATCCTTAAGCTTTTTAGCAAAGATTTCATTATTTGTTTCATTTTCACCTAATCTCCTTTTTAAATTATTAATGTCACTTATTCCCTCTTGATTTTGTTTAATAAAATCTAACTTAAAACTTTCGAGAATTTTACTTTCAATATTTGAATAAATTGTATTTTCCAAAGAAGCAGAATTTATTAATTGTCGTTTTGAAATATGGCGTCCAAATTTATGAACTGTCATGTTGAGCTTTCATTAAACAATAAATATGATTATATTTAATAGCTGTTTTTATAGTATAACTTTATCTTCTCTTAATTCTTCAATAATAGAGATAATCTCGTTACTATGAGCATTATTTCCCGCATCACTTGATGAAATTAATAAACGTAGCCTATCAACAATTTCGTTTACATTATTCCAGTATACATAGTCTGTATTTGATCTGCTTGTTTTCAAAATTAATCCCTTTCCTGTTGTTTTGGCTCTAGTTGTTCTAAACGGAGGTTTTGGTTTGTTAAATGCTGTAACTGATCTTTGCAAGGTTTTTGTCTTTTTAATCCCCTTTCTTTGTAAATATGGTCCTAATATTGTAACATATTTGTGTGATGTATTTCCTTGAACTTGTTCATTTGAATCAAAATTCCTACGATATACTTTTGTTTTAGCTATAATGTTCATGTAATTATCTAAATCTTCCTTATTATAACCTTTCGGTTCTTTTTTGAAAAGCAATTCATATAAACCTGGCATGTTCTCATCGCTATCGTATTCAAAGTATCCAATTTCTTTCATAGGCTTTAACAACTTTCTTAAATATTCATATTTTGGTTGATCTAATGACTTTGAATAAATATTCATATTTTGGTTGATAACATAGACATTTTCAAACCTAATTCCATTAGGATGCTCGAGCAGTGTAAGCATAACGTTGGTTTTACCGCTACCACTGCAATCAACTATGAGTCCTCTTTTTGAACCACCGCAAAATAAGTCACCATGCTTTCTCAACTGTTTACTTAAAATTTTTTCGTCATGATTATTGACTGGTAAAGAGAATTTTTGTTTTTCAATCCTCATTCTTAATCACACTAGTAAATATTTTTAGCTGTAAAAGTATTTATACCAGAAAAATGTCAATGTGTTTTTAGTATAAAAAGAACTTCAATGACTGTGGGTCGGCATAAGTTGAAAAAAACTATCAAAAGACGTAATAGAAAAGGCTCTGGTTTAGTAAATAAATTAATTAATAAACTACCCTTCGAAGTTCATATACCAGGATATAATTATTGTGGTCCAGGCACCAACTTGGAGAAAAGATTAACTAGAGGTGACGTTGGTATAAATCCATTGGATTCCGCTTGTAAAGAACACGATATATCATACTCTCTGACTCTGACTGAAGATTTATCAAGAAGACACATATCTGACCAAATATTAGAAAAAAAAAGCCTGGGATAGGGTAAAAGCTAAGGATTCTTCTATTGGTGAAAAAATTGCAGCTCTAAGTGTTGCAGGAATAATAAAGGGTAAAAGAAAGTTCGGTTTGGGATTTAAAGATAAAAAAGGGGGAAACTTAAATCGAGAAAAAACGTATCATTCGAACACCCAAAAAAGTTGGAGGACTTCTACCTCTTTTGTTTCCCATTCTTGGCGCCCTGGGTGCACTAGGTGGAGGCGCGGCAGGAATTGCTAAGGCAGTAAATGATGCTAAAGCAGCTAAACAGCAACTAGAAGAAATACATAGGCATAATATTGCAATGGAAGATGCTTCTAAAGAAGGCAAAGGATTATTTATTAGACCATATAAAGGAAAAGGACTATTTATTAGACCTTATAAAGGAGGATCAGTCAAAATGAAAGCAATCAGACAAAAAAAAACTCAAAATAAGTTTTCCAAAAGGAGCACTTACGAACAATGATATTATTAAATATGTAAAGCTGTTAAAAATAACTGGCTTTAGAGGTGTTTTTATGCTCGATGAACTTCCAAAAAAAATTAATCTGAAAGAGTGTGGTATTGTAAATTTGGATAAAAAACAAAATAAAGGAAAATAACAAAAATGTAATATATTTTGATAGTTATGGAAATTTAAAACCACCTTTTGAACTTCTCAAATATTTTAATTCGAATGGCAAAGTGGATGTATTTTATACTTATGAAAACAAAAAAAAATTTAATTCATATACCTGTGGTCAACTATCCCTAAAATGTTTGCAAAAAAATATATAAACTCATTATTTGTTGTAATATCTCATTAATAAATAAACTGCAATGTCCACCACAATTGCCATATCAGAAAACAGTTCTGTTTTGTCTGTTGATTTTAATCCGCCCATATATTTAGAGGATGGAAAACAACATTATCTGAGTTTAGCTGATTTTGAAACGTTTATGACTATTCCCAATATAAAAGAAGGATATAATAAATTTTATATAGATAATAAAGTAATTGTTATTCCCGACGGAACTTATGACATTACAGATATAGAAACATACATAAGAGAAAGTATAGAAGATTTATTTCCGAATGAAAAATTTTTTTTTTTTTTAAAACAAATGTTAACACTCTAAAAACTTTTTTAATGTGTAGTAGAAAAATTGATTTTACCAAGGAAGATTCGATAGGAAAAATGTTGGGTTTTAACAGCAGGATACTAAAAGCTATGAAAGAGGAAGAATCAGATAATGTTGCAAAAATAACTAAGGTAAATGCTATTTGTATTGATTGTAATATTTGTGTCGGTTCTTACAGTAATGGTAAACCTGTTCATATTATTCACCAGTTTTATCCAACTGTAGCTCCAGGCTATAAAATAGTGGAATCTCCTTTGCCCATTTTGTATTTTCCAGTTAGCGTCAAAGCAATTAACAATATAACCGTTAAAATAGCTGATCAAGTCGGAGAACAGTTTTAGAGGAGAAACTATAACAGTAAGGTTACATTTACAAGCTAGTGACATATAAAATGGTTGTTAGATATAATAGAGCCCTTGGAATGAGACTTGCACCTACCACTATCAACAAAGTAAAAACTTATAAAAAGAAAAACAAAATACTAAACAACAGTTCAGTATCAAATCCAACACCAACAAGTTAAGACGAGATAATCGTAAATTTCTCACATCTTTGGGTTTCACTGTTTTAAAATAATGAACATATTAAACGTAAACGAAAAGCTTTATGTAGACAATTCCATCGTTAGTTCAGAGCTTCACACATATCAACCATATATTTCTTCAAAATTCAATTACAATGATGAAATAAGGATCCCAATTCAAGAACTCGATGTTTACACTCTACCATCAGATAGTTTACCTTATATCGAAGGAAAATTAACTAATACAGAAGATAAATATAAGAAAGAATTGCTATTTATTAACAATGGTATAGCCTTTTTGTTCAGAGAAATCCGCTATGAACTAAACGGAATTACTATAGATTCAATAAGAAATGTTGGATTAGCATCAACCTTAAAAAGCTACCTTTCCCACAATACCAACGAAAGTTTAAAACTGGAAAATGCAGGTTGGTTTCCACATCGAAAAGAAGGTGATAAAATTTTAGTTGATAATGATGGAAAATTCTCCGTATCCATACCACTAAAAATGCTTTTAGGATTTTTTGAGGATTATAGAAAAATTATTATGAATATGAAACAGGAATTAGTTCTTATTAGATCAACTGATGATTTAGATGGTGTTATCTTCAAAGAAGATCCGGCACACCCCGTTAGTGCTCCTGACACTCCATTGGTTACTTTCGATAAAATTTATTGGAAAGTTCCTCACATTCTAGTTGATATGCCACAACAACTTGCTCTATCAAAAATATTAGAATCAAATAAAGATATATTGATAGGATTTAGGAGTTGGGAACTTGTTGAATATTCTTCTCTAACCGAAACAACCCGTCACACATGGCCGGTAAAAACAACTAGTAAACTAGAAGCTCCTCGTCATGTTGTGATTGGCTTTCAAGAAAACAGAAAAGGGAAAATTGCTAAAGATATGAGTAAATTTGACAATATTACCTTGTCAAATATTAGAGTATTTTTAAATTCTGAAAGATATCCTTATCACGACTTGTACTTAAATTTCGAAGAAAACAAATTTTCTGCTTTATACGAAATGTTTGCCAAGTTTAGACAGTCTTACTATGGTGTTCCAAATGAACCCATTTTTAATCCTGAACAATTCAAAAACATTAGTCCTATTACACATATTGATTGCTCCCATCAAAAAGAAACAATTCAAACGGGATCAGTAGTAATGAGAATTGAATTTGATACACACAATGCAATTAAAAAAGATACTTCTGCTTATTGTCTTATTTTACATGACAAATTATTTAGCTATAACCCTCTTACTAAAATTGTGAGACAATTATAAACTTTATCCCCACTCTTTTCATACTTCGATTTAATTTAAAGGCATTTTCAAAAGCTTTTAGTTTTAGTCATGACATCAAAACTACAACAACAAATTGAAAAATTTATTTTTAAAATTAATCAACTGAAAGAAGAAATTGCAAATTATTCAAGTAAAAAAATTCTCATTAAAAAATTTGCTGTTTTGAAAATATGAGATTGATTATGGATATTCAAGGATTCAAGGATGAAAAAAATAAATTTATACCAAAAGAGCTTGCAGCTTTTGATGGTTATGAAATGACTCATTACATTTTTAAAAAGCCTTTCCCAATGGAGTTTCTTTCACCTGATTGTCACAAGCAGGCGGTATGGCTAATGAAAAATCATCATTGTATACATTGGAATAATGGATTTACTCCATTACATCATTTCCCAAAAATAATCGAAACACTTACGAAGAAAGCATATTTTGTTTTTGTAAAAGGAACCGAAAAAAAGGATTTTATAGAGAAATATTCTAAAAAGCCTGTGATTGAAATAGATGAACAACCAGCGCTAAAGCTAATGGAACCAAAATCCTTCTATCATTCAAAATCACCTTGTATGTGTGCTTTGACAAATGTGTTATTTTTATATGACAATTGTTTTATGAATGAATAAAAATATAAAAAACTTAATTGCATTTTTATTTTGCATTAACTTACCATGATTTAATACAATTAATATGATACCTTAAACCTAATTTTCTAAATTCATTTAAAAGTTCATACTCATTTTTATATTTTAAATAATCATTACAAAATTTAGCAGCTAATTTACATTGTTCCATTCGATCTATATTCTTAACGTATGCTGACAAATCTTGTGCCTCTGCGTCTTCTTCGCCTACAATTGATAAATATTGGAAGTATGCAGCAGATATAATAAACTCTTCACACATTTCAGTGTAATATATAGAGAAAACACCCTATATAAAATGTATTGTATCAAATTCAACTTGTTGCAATAATGGGCAACCACGCAATAACCTGTTTTGCTATGTCAGCAGGTCAACCACCTTCCCGAGCGTATATGGCAATTAGATTACATTTTAATAAAGATTGAGAATATACTTTGGGTAATGTTAAGGTGAACATGTAGTTTCATTTTTCTACCCTTTGTTTCAACCCTAAGTATTACATGGCGATCCTGCCACTTGACGATTTTTTTGTGAAGTTATTAAGATGGGTAATGCCAAGTCCAAAGAAGAGATTGTAATTAATCAGGCCTCCAATGGCGATGCAAGGGGTGAAATAGTTGACCAAAATAAGGGATTAAGCTTAGCAGAGATTTTGCTTATAATTTTGGTTGTGGCAACGGCAATTGTTGCAGTAGTATGGGCCATTAGACATGTTCAAAGGAAACTAAGGCAGACAATTAGAAGAGAAATTTATAAAAATGAGCTGCGAAAATCCAAGGATGATTTAAAGATGGAAGAAACTTAAATTTTTTTTTAGGGCGGTATTTTTCTTGTAGGAGAAAAAAAAAAAAAAAGAAAAAAAAGTAAAGACAATTATAAATGGAGTTAGAAAATTTGTTATGTGTTAATGTAACTGAAAATGTAAATAATAATGCAGGCATGTAAGTTTAATTATTATATTATGTTATTGTTTTATAATTATAATCGCAAAAATATGGACCCAATTAGCAAGTTTAATAAGTGAATTACATTTTTAATTTCATGGGAGACAAACTTATTGAAATTTTACATTCATTTAAATATATTCGAACAAATTTGGTAAAATTAAATAGCGAAAGACGAAAAAGCCCTATTGTCGAATCAAAAGTTAAAGTGGCAAAAACTTTATATTCTCAGTTAGGTAAGGAAATTACTGATTTAAACGTAAAAATAGAAAAGTCTGAAATAGACAAAGAAGATATTTTGACTTTTAATAACATAATAACAGAAATTAAAAAACTTTATAAGGAAATTTTAGAGTTTGGAAATAAAAATATTAATAAAGATAAATTAAAAATGTCTTCTTTTGATCTAAAAATAGCTACAAACCTTTTACCGGTCATGGATGATACAGAATCTACAACTTCTAAATTAATAGAGGCTTTAGATTTTTATTCGTCAACGCTTGATAATGATAGTCAACCTTCTTTAATTAAATTTGTTTTGAAAACGCGTATTTCTAACAACGCCAAATTACGATTAGGTTTGACTTATAATTCTGTAAATAATTTAATTCTAGATATGAAAAAACATCTCTTAACTAAAAAATCAGATACGGCCCTTCAGGCACGCTTGTTCTCTGCTAAACAGGGTGAAAAATGTATAACGGATTTTGGTAAAGAGTTAGAGGATATTTTTGTAAATTTAACCATTACGCAAGCAGACGGAAATGCCAATGCTTTTGATATTCTAAGACCTATTAACGAAAAGGTTGCAATAAAAAGGTTTGCATGCGGACTTAAAAATCAAAGGCTGGGCACAATTATATCTTCCAGAAATTTTGAATTCTTAAAGGACGCAATAAGGGCAGCTCAAGATGAAGAGCTGGGTAATCAAAATAATTCAGGACACATTTTTAATTTTTCTCACAGAGGAAGGGGAAATTTTAGAAATTTTTCCAGAAGACCAAGAAATTCTGGTAGATATAATAATTATCAGAATTTTAATAACGGAGGAAATAACAATTCAAATTGTCGACGAAACGCTTCGACTAATCAAGGTAATTTTAATAATCAGCGGTTTTCTAGAAATCACGGTGGTCGTACATTTACGAGCGGTAATAGGAGAGGATCTCGGGCAGTAGGTCACCGAATGCATTTTGCGGAGCACACCGGAAATTCAGAACAATCCTCAGCTGATATACAAGATTCAACATTTTTTCGTGCCTAAAAATACTAAAAATAAACAGTTTAATAATATTTTTACCTATTCAAAAAACTACTCGAATGCTGTTTCTTTTTGTGTCAATGGTAAAAGCTTAAAATTTTTGGTAGATACGGGTGCATCATTAAGTGCCCTTAAATTAAGTTGTTGAAAATATTGAAATTAAAGGCATAGGAGGTAATTTAATATCTGTGGGATATGTTTATTTAGATCTTTGTATAGAAAATGCGATATTTAAGCAAAAATTTTATATTTTTAATAATTTACCATGTCAAAGTGATGGCATAATTGGAGAAAATTTTTTGAAAACTTTTAAGGCTAAATTAGATTACGAAGAAAATACCTTAACTATTTTAAATCAGTATAATAAAATAAATACATTAAAATTAAATGCGGATAGTGAGAATATATTAAGTGTTCCCCCTAGGTGCGAAATTATACAGTATGTTCCTACAGGGTTAGAGGATGAATGTGTACTTATGCAAGGTGAATTATGTGAGGGTGTGTTCATGGCTGGTGTAATTGCACAACCGATAAATGGTAAAGTACCAATTAAAATTTTGAATACAAGAGAGACAGAGGTACATTTGAGAAATTTTTCGCCAAAAGCGGAAAGTTTAAGCAATTATGAGTGTCATCAATTTAACAGCCAAGAAAATTCGGCTACTCGAGTTAAAGAACTATTTAAAATTCTTAAGCTTAATCATCTAAACCGCGAGGAACGAGATTCTATAGAGCAAATTTGTGCCAAATTCTCAAATATATTTCATATGCCAGGAGATAAGCTTACAGTTACTAATTTATATAAACAGTCAATTCAAGTTAAACCAGATACTCAGCCGGTCTATAGAAAGCCATATAGGTTACCTCAAGTACATAAAGAGGAAATAAATAGGCAAATTTCTCAAATGTGTCAGGATGGAATAATTGAGAGTGCGCAGAGTGAGTGGTCTTCACCTTTGTTGCTTGTACCAAAGAAAAACGATACGAATGAGGGAAGAGCTAGGTTAGTATTGGACTACAGATTTTTGAACCCATATATATTAGATATCAAATTTCCGATTGCGAGTGTAGTCGATATTTTAGACTCCCTAGCAGGTGCACTTTATTTTTCACATCTAGATCTTAGCCAGGGCTATTATCAGGTCGAATTAGAGGAAGAAAGCAGAAAATACACAGCTTTCACTACAGATCGCGGTCAGTGGCAAATGCGAAGGTTACCAATGGGGTTAAAAATTAGCCCTAGTGCCTTTTCAAGGTTAATGACCATAGCGATGGCGGGCTTAAATTACGAAAAGTGCTTTGTTTATCTTGATGATCTTATAGTATTTGGCAGAAACCTTAATGAACACAATAAAAATCTAATAGATATTTTTTCTAGATTGCGAAAAGTAAACCTAAAATTAAATCCTGCTAAATGCGATTTTTTGAAAAAAGAAATTCTGTATCTGGGTCATATAATAAGTTCTGAAGGAATATCACCTGACCCTGATAAAATAAAAGCTTTAAAAGATTATCCTATTCCAAAAAAGGCAGATGAAGTTAAACGCTTCGTGGCTTTTGCCAATTATTATCGAAAATTTATACCACATTTTTCAGAAATTACAGTTCCTCTAAATAAATTATGTAAAAAATACGCTAGGTTTGAGTGGACGGACGAATATGATAAAGCTTTTAATTGTCTTAAAAATTCGCTGATTAAGCATCCGGTGTTAGATTATCCCGATTTTTCGAATGAAAATGAATTTATTTTGCAAACAGATGCGTCTGCTTTTGCTATAGGAGCAGTGTTATCAAATAAAAATAATAAACCAGTGGCGTTCACTAGTCGTAGTTTAAATAAAGCAGAAATTAACTACCCTACTATACATAAAGAACTTTTAGCAATTTATTGGGCTGTAAAGCATTTTCGACCATATCTGTATGGCCGTCGTTTCAAAATTTTAACCGATCACAAACCATTAATTTATCTTTTTACGCAAAAAGACCCTGGTAGCAGATTGACAAAATTTCGTTTGTGTCTAGAAGAATATGACTTTTATATCGAATATATCAAAGGAAAAGATAATGTTACAGCCGATGCTTTATCGAGAATAATCTTGTCCTCAAACGAATTAAAAGATATGAATGAAGGTATGATTGCAGTTTTAACCAGAGCACAGAGTAAACGTAGAGACGGACAGGAAGACGAGTTAATTAAGAAAAGTACTGAAAATATTTGGCTTGATCACCCGAATATTGTGGAAATTCTTAAGCAACCCACTAACTGTACCGAATTAATTATAATACCATCCTTAAAAATTAAAAAATTGTCAAAAGATGTCACTCAACAAGTGGGAGACTTTTATTATATTCCATTACATTTTACCTTATACTTAGACCAAAAAGCTTTATCACCATTGGCGCGAGACGAAATGGTGAAAGATTTGGTAGAAATAAGTAAAAAGGCTGAAATTAAAGAATTAGTTATTAATAAAAATAATGATAATACAGAGTTTATTAAATTTATTGGTAGTAAAATAAAAAATTATACTAATTGGAGGGGCCCCCGTATAAATGTTGTAAAAGGTATTAAAAAAGTAATGGACAAAGACGAAAAAAGAGTAATCCTGAATGATTTTCATTTACTACCAACCAGTGGTCACGCTGGAATAAATAGAATGACAAATAATATTAAAAAGTATTATTTTTGGCCAGGTCTGGATAGTGATGTTCGAAATTTTGTAAAAAGGTGTGACATGTGTCAAAGACAAAAACATTCGAATCATTATACTAGAGAGCCAATGGTAATAACTACTACAGCTGAAACAGCTTTTCAAAAAATATATTTAGATATTGTTGGTCTACTTCCGGTAGACGTAAATGGATTTGTTTATATTTTAACACTTCAGTGTGAATTAACAAAATATGTAGAGGCCTACCCTCTTAAAAACAAGGATTCCGTATCTGTGGCAAGATCTTTGGTGGATAACTTTATCTTAAGATATGGTATCCCTCAGGAAATTGCTTCAGATAGGGGTACCGAGTTTATTTCTCACACTATGGCAGAAACATGTAACTTGTTAGGTATAAAACAGATTCATTCTACGGCGTATCATCACGAGAGTATCGGGAGTTTAGAGGCCTCTCACAAAGTTCTAGGTGCTTATTTGAGAATTCAAACTCAAAACCATGATTCTGCATGGAGCACATGGCTTCCGTACTGGTGTTTTTCTTATAATACTGCAGTACATACGGAAACCAAATACTCTCCTTTTGAACTAGTTTTTGGAAAAAAATGCCAATTACCAAATAATTTAAATAATGAAGTTGATCCTATTTATAATTTTGATAACTACCCAATTGAATTAAAATATAGGTTACAAACAGCTCAAAATGATGCAAGAAATAACTTAATACTTTCTAAATCTAAAAGAAAAGAAAATTTTGATTTAAAAGTAAACCCCATTCAGTATAAAAAGGGCGATAGAGTTTTAATCAAAAACGAAACTGGTGATAAAATTACCAGCCCTTGCTTCCTGGGGCCATATTTAGTGGTAGAAGATGTTGCACCAAATGTAAAAATAATTAAAGATAAGAAACATATTTTAGTCCATAAAAATAGAACTAAGTTGTATAATAGCTAATTAAAATTAAGTTATAATAATAAGGGCTCCATATTACTATACTATTGCATGTATTTTCTAATAACCTTTTTCTAAAATACCTATCTATTTTCTTTCCTACTTTCACTATATGACGCTATTTTCCTTCTCTTATATCTGAGTTTTTATTTTTCTTTTTATATATTTAGATAAATAAGATAATATAAAAGAAAAAAAAAAAAAAAATGGTTTAAATAGTGTATTGTAACATTTGTCTCTAGTAATTGTATTTTATTTACGAATTTCAAATTTTGAAAATAAATTGAAATTCTTTTAATTGCCCGGGGAGGTGTAATATATAGAGAAAACACCCTATATAAAATGTATTGTATCAAATTCAACTTGTTGCAATAATGGGCAACCACGCAATAACCTGTTTTGCTATGTCAGCAGGTCAACCACCTTCCCGAGCGTATATGGCAATTAGATTACATTTTAATAAAGATTGAGAATATACTTTGGGTAATGTTAAGGTGAACATGTAGTTTCATTTTTCTACCCTTTGTTTCAACCCTAAGTATTACACTTGCTCCATTGTGAATATTATTAAATTTATTCTTCCTTCTCAATTTCTTGAAGAATAGTATCCTCGTCAATAAATTGCTTCAAGTCTTTTAAATAGTAACCAAAGCCAATATCTTTTAGATCTCGAATAAGTTGAAAAACATTTAATGTTTCAAAGTATTTGTTGCAACAGAGGATAGCCCTTACGAATACCGCAGCTTGATTATAATAAAAGTCTATCCACTCCGGACCACTTGCCATAGAATATGAGAAATAGGTTTTTGAAAGATTATTAAATTTGTCCTCTAATAATTTAACTGCAATCAGCAACTCAGCCATTTAATTTATTTAACATAGTATCTTAAATATGTGGGGGGACGTCTCTTGCGAATAGGATTAACTTTTCTTGATGATACCTGTTTTTTATCTTCGTATAATTGAAACCTCTTTTGGGTTGCAATAATAGCAGGTATAAATTGGCAATCTTCTCCTATAAATTCTAATAGGTGGCTTAATTCTCCTACAAAGTATGATTTCCCAAATGTATTGAAAAACGTAGTAAGGCTTATAATTCCTTCTAAATAATCATCACAACAGTCAATTGATTCCAAATAATCTCGTTTCAGTGGATAAAACAGCTTGGTGTATTCATCTTTCGAAATCACTTCAAAGAAATTGAGATATTTAACTTTTAACTGTCTGATAGATGTAGCTAATTTTTCGCGATTACACATAATTCACTTATTACTTGACACATTTTTTCTTTTTGTTTTATACACAATTGGTGGAAAAATTCAAAAATAACTTTTTACGCAACTCGAGCACAGCTTAGTAAATGTGCCTCAGCATACTAAAATGATCTTGATGCACCTATTTATAAGACTTAAGAATGCAAAATCAAATGTGGGAGGACAAAGAGAAAAAATTAAAAATATGATGCGAATGAGAATAAAAGGGGAGGAAGATGAGAATGAGGGACATGAGAGAGAGGAAGAGGAGGAGGAGGAGGCGCTCCCCTATTTTAACTACTTCTGTGTATAAGATCTCACATTTTATATTTAAACCACTGACATCCTATTTATATAACTTAATTAAACAAGTGTTATTATCTATATTTTTTTTAAATTTCAGGTGAAGCCTGGCAAGGCTTCCTCCTTTTTCCACTGCCTTATGGATAGGCATAACAGTAGCAGTTTCTAGAAAATTAAAGTTAAGAAAAAAGACTGTCGGTCAATGTTAAAAAGCAATGAGCCAAATAAAAGATTTCAATTGGTTGTTCATTTATGTCCTCTAGCTCTGGTTACTTGAGTTTTCAAGCTTAAGGATTTTATTTATGTTTTTCTAATAAAAATATGTGTACAATGCGAGCAATATGAATATATTTTATACATTTTTCGTAGTCTGGTGTATTATTTCCCCCGTAAAAGAAAAGCATTCATCAAGTACCATACCTACAATGCTTTTAAAATGTCTGCTAACCAAACACACAAAGTTTTAATAAAGTAGGATAATTTATTGGTCAATTCCAATATAGAGTATATTCATGTACCTACCACTAAGAAAATAAGTAACGTCTTCAAAAGAAGTTTCATACTTTGAGGAGCATAAGGGAAAATAGTGAGGTAGCTAGAATCAAGTCTTATCAGATCTATTAACGCACAAAAACTTATTTGAAAATATAAATTCTTTTTATTTTGAGGCAAAAGTAATTTTTAAATATGAACATTACTTTCCCCAATTGTATTTTATTAACACTAACTGATTTTTTAGGTTTTTTGTTAAAAAAAAACTTTTTTTGTTACCGATTTAAAACAAAACTGAATTTAATACAGCAATTATATTTCAATAACATAGAGAATAAAAACTGCAGAAGTATTTCCTAGTATTCATGTGGAAATTATACAACATAAGCCTTGTACAGGAGGCAATGTAGTACCTAATTTTCAGGGCATTTCACTCATTTGAAAAATACTTTTTAAAACATTACAATCAGTAAAATAAAACCCAATTTCTTTAGGAAAACGCTTTATTCTCTCATAAAATGTATGTTTCTCTTTAAACCTAACAAAAAACAAAAAAATATAAATATATATATATATATATATATATATATATATATATATATGTATGTAACATGAAAAAACTTTTTATTACAATATATACATAGTGTGCAAAAGCAAGTAGGTAAAACAAAAAAAAATTTCTAAAATATCCAATAAGTCGAAAATGAGTAATATGTGGACAACTTTTTTATTTGTGATTTTAGAAGAAAGAGTTATTCTTCATAAAAAGTTTTGCTTATCTTAAAAATAAGATAGATTAAAAAAATTATACACGGAAAATGAAATAAATACAGTTTGCAAATCAAAACAATTTTGAAATTCCAATTTTTGAGACAGCTAAATTAAACAGTTTACAAATACAAGTTTTTTGATAATAGAGTTTATGAGAAAATAATTGTGAATATGTACAAAAATGCGTAATATTTACATATTCATCCTTAATTTAATCAAAACTTCTAGAAACTTTTTGGCTTGTATTTTCAAGCTCTTTAATTTAGCTATCTCAAATGTTGTCAAAGATTTGCCAACTGTAAAATAATATGTAGAGACATTGACAGCCTTATATACTAAATAATTTATCGAGTTAGCCGTTACTTGATGGAAATTCATTATCACTAGTATAATAAATAAACAAACTATATGTGTTTAGTAATTTCCTCTAATTTATTTCCGTTTGACAGCTGTTTCGAGACACTGGGTTTTTTTCAAAAACCAACTTAAGACTGATGTCAGTCAATGGGAGAATGAAGTAAATGTCTATATTGCATATTTTTTTATTAATTTTTGTTGTATATTTTGTAACTATTGGTTCCTAGAATTATATGTATGTACAATATGTATTATTCTTAAGAAAATGGAATATAATGTATGATTACAAGATCAAAATAAACAAACTTAAAATTCATAGCCATTAAGTAATATTATTAAACATTATTTAAAGTAGTAGTATGTGATAAAAACGTAAAACAACTGTGTTTTGATAGTTTTAAATATATAGCCATGATGAACGAATTATGACTTATTTCGTTGGTCTATGTTCTAAAATGTATGCAACTAAATTGAATTATATACCTGTAGAAGTTAAAATAGAGAGGATGAAATTATAAAATGAAGGTAAAAGGCAGGGAGAAATTGTAAAATATTTTAAAAACATGGGCGTAACCTAAAAAAAATAAGGAAGTCAAAAAATCTGTTATAAAAAAACATTCGATGATTATGTAGAATGTCTAGAATATTTTAGTGAGAAAACAATATCACAGAACTTAATTAGATCCAACGAGCACGAACTCTTTTCGTTCGACTAACAAAAGTAGGTCTCAGCCTTCATTTTGATAAATGACATTTTTTAAAACATCTCACAACACAACACATTACTTTTAAATGTATTCTGATTATTTGTTGCGTTTAGATCGACAAACAAAAATCTTTTTTGACTTTTTCGCAACTGAATAAAAATATTTAACTTTAAATTAATTGAAACAAATATTTGCTTCAATTAATTTAAAGTTAAATATTTTTATTCAGTTGCGAAAAAGCCATAAAAGATTTTTGTTTAACAACACATTACCTTAGGAACATTGTTCCAAAATGGAAGAATGAAGTAAATATCTATATTGCATATTTTTTATTAATTTTTGTTATAAATTTTGTAACTATTGGTTGCTAGAATTATATGTATGTACAATATGTATTGTTAGTTAATAAATATGTGCAATATCTTTTGGGAAACATATAATTTAAAAAGGAAAAATAGGCAGACGATAATAATAAGTATTATGTATACTAGTGTGTTCTTTTTATAATGAATTATGTAGAATTGCTGGTAAAGTATTTAATACATAAATTTACTTTTTAGCAACCCAACTCCTGTGCGGGACGAAAAGCTGAACAATACTATATGGTATCCTATAGACCCAACATCCTCAGATTTTATTTACATGTCTCTTAATGAGTCAATGGTCGAATCACTTAACCCGAAACAGTCTGACTGGAATTATTATGCAAGTTTATGGGATCAATATGGAGATGCTAACAGAACAACCACTTATTAAGTTTTGCCCATTACTAAAATTTCATAATAATAAATTACAAATAATCCTCTATAATATGTGGGTTTACAGTTGCAATTAAATTATAAATAAAACATAACATTTGTTCATTCTGCCTACTCCAAAACAAGTATATTATATATATATATATATATATATATATATATATATATATATATATATATATATATATATATATATATATATATATATATATATATATATATATATATATATATATATATATATACATATATTGTAAAGGGGGGGATGTATTTTCCTGAACCATTAACTATATTCTAAAATTTGTTTTAAGTCATTTTATTTTACTAAGGATAAAACGTTTCGGTCATAAGTGACCTTCATCAGTTATAATAATAGTAATAATAAAAACGTTTATTATTTGCTACAATATACAATTTCCAGTTAGAAGCTACAGTATAAAAGTTTACATACAATAAACTTGCAGAATCTGTTCTTCTCAATCCAGCCGCCGTATATATAAAAATAAATAACGAAATTCACCTAATAATAGCTTATAGATAAATATAATAATTATATCTATTGAAAATTAAGGCAGTCTTAAATATGGATTAATTATAGACTCGAGTAGACGCCTTGGGAGCTTAGAAGGAAAGACATGCACAAAAGTAAAGGTGGAGAGGGGGCAGAGAGAAAGAAAGAGGGAGAGAGAAAAAGCAGCATTTGATATGACATAATTGATTTGTTTATGGGGAGGCAAAGAGTTGATTAAAGCATTCCTTTTTAAAAGTTTTACCAGACAATGTACATTGAACTAGATTTCTAGATAGCGAATTCATAGATGTGGCAATATTATACAAAAAAAACATTTCTAAAAATATGCAGTTTTGTATCTAGGAATGGTTAAAGTATTTCTAATTAAACCTAAATTATGTATATCAGTTCGAAATGTAATTGTGTTATATAAATTTGGAGGAGGACGATATTTCATAATTTTATAATAAAAACCAGTAGATTGTAATTTTCGCTTATTATTCATATTGAGCCATAAATAGGTACTTGAATTTTTGAAATACTCTGTGTGTACGACTAATCCCAAATATAAGGCGAATGCAACGAAGTCAATGCTATCCAGACACGGTTCATAGACGCTGTCACAGTGATTGAAGTGCGACAAAACGAGTGAATCACATAGCTTTTTCTTATACTTTGATCCAGGTAGTACCTATGAGAGTATATAGATTTTAGAGTGCAATAACATTTTTGAAGTACAAAAGAATCATGATTTTTAAAATGAAGCTGAGAGTCAAGAACTAGGCCTAGACTCTTGGCTTTTTGCATTACGGGTATCAATTTTTACGTCAAGTAAATTTTCGATTTGTTTTAAAATATTTTGATTACCAAATAGTAAAATCAGTGATTTATTGGGGTTTAATTTTAACATATAATCAGATGATATTTTAAAAATTGAATCCAAATCTAAGTTAATATTATTATTTGCTCTAATATAATCTGAAGAAGTAGAATAATTGGGTGTCATCAGCATACAGATGGTAACTGCAAAACTTTAGACCAGTATGAAAACTGCTGGTATATTAGCTAAATAATAGTGGGCCCAGTATGCTCCCTTGAGGCACTCCAGGAACAACGTTAAGAGGGTCTAAAACGGAGTGTCCAATCATCTTGTGTGACCTATTTGAAAGAAATGACCTAGTAATATTAGAAGCACTCTCAGAAAAACCTTTACAATGGTTACAAGGTAACATGGAAATTAAAATGTGATGATCTCAAAAGTCAAATGCTTTTGTAAAATATAATAAAATCAGAGCAGTAATTTTATTATTCATCTCGAGCGTGGAAGATATAGTCTGTAACATCCGCCACAGCCGTAGCACAGCTTTGGAGGAAATCCGGATTGTTTTGGTAGAAAAATATAATAAGTGTTAAGAAAAGTTTGTATTTGAGTTTCTAAAATTCTTTCTAAGATCTTTGAAAATGTAGGAAGTGTACTAAACGGAATTGACTTAAATCTTTAGGATTATCAACTTTGGGAAGTGGTGTAACAATAGCTTCTTTCCATATTTTAGAATAATAGCACTGTCATATGTACATTAATTTATATGTGTAATATACTGAATAATATGCGGACAACACAACAAGATTAAAGTTATATGAAGTTCATCTGAGCCGAATGCTTTAGTTTTGATTTTTTTAATAATATGAAGAATATATTGGCTATCGACAGTCCCAAATGTTAATGGGGTGCCTTCGCGAGTTTTAATATTATTAGAATAAAAATTAATTACATTGATGTTAAGAGTGAATTAAACTCATTTGTCTCTTTAAATGAGTTTGTGTAAATTTATTTGTGTAAATTTCTTTTACCTTTGATGGCCGCAATTAGTTAAGTTCCAACCATTTTTCATTTTTTTACTCTGCTATTCTGAAGTTTATGCCGGTAGTATACTTTTCTTTCCATTCTTATTGCCTAAGTCGTAAAATGTCGTATCTGCTTATATTCATTCCATTTGTGAGGTGAACTATTTTATCCTTTAATTTTTGAAGACGTTTAATATTATCCGTAATCCATGGTGTGTATGCTTTTATTCCGCTTAGTAAGTTCTTTAATAGGGGCATGATGATCATAAAGTGCGATAAGCTTTGAGTTTAAGAAATCTATTTTATTTTATTATTAAATTGACAACCCCCCCATTAAGTATCTGATTAGAATTTGTGAAAATTAAATCAATAAGTGACCCCCCAAAATCTGTTACCCTAGTAGGATCGGTTACGATCTGCATTAAATTAAAGGGTTCCACAGTCGATAAAAGTCTCTTGTTAAATTATTGTCTAAATCAAGATTATTAATATTAAAATCTCCGATGTAAAATATGTTATAGTAACATGAAAAAAATACTTGCTAAATTGTCCTCAAATTGATTTATAAAGGAGGCGGAGTCGGAATTAGGAGCTCTATAAATAACACCGATTACAAATATTTGTCTTTTTAAACATACCTTTAACTATATGCTTTCTAAGAATACATAACTTTCGGAAAGTATAACGGTATATTTTAAATTGTTCCTAATATAAACTGCCACGCCCCCACCCCGACGTCCTAGCCGATCATTTCGCTCCAAACTATAGTTAGGTAAATGTATATTTTCACTTGAGAAATCAGTGGTTAACCAACTCTCTGAGATACCTATGATGTTAAAGTTTTTATCAGAGAAAAATTATTTAAAATGGTTAAAATGTGGAACAAGTGAACGAACATTTATATGTGATATATCAAAAGTCATGATGAATTTCAGCTGCTATGAAAAAAAGGAGGCTCCAAGATGATTAGAAGATAGAATAATATAATATGAACAGGAAAGTAGGCAAATGAAGCTGGATACAGACAGAATAAAAAGTAGAAGAGTAGGAGATAGAGAAAAAAGCTTGGAAAATGAATAGAAGAATAAACAATTGTAAGAGATAAGTTAACAGAATAGGAAAGCACGGAGAAGTAAAGAGATTGCGCTCAATACAGACAGAACAAAAGCACATGTGTCTACCTGCCTAGAAATTTAAAAAATACAAAAAATAAAGTAGTACAGTATTTTAATTTCAAATTACGGACTATATAAGTCGGCATAAGAAAGAAATATACACAATTATAAAATAGTAAGCCATCTCGTGAAATATTGATTTTTTTATTTTTTAATTTACTGAACTACTGAAATTTATTAAAGAAGAAGGAGGTCCATTATTAAACAAAAGAGAGATATTATTATATAAGTAAGAAATAAACAAATAATTTCTGTTTGAACACCTAAATATAACCTGTAATGAAGAACAATGACAACTTCACAAATCGGGTAAAAAAAACAAGATCTATATATCGTTCATTCAGCGATTCCAACACTGAATATTCCATTACACCTAACTCAAAACCGGGTTTCTCTTTTTATAATTATTACAATTAAATCTATCCTAACTGTAAGTTTATTTAACAAACGAGTGTTATCCGTCAGACAATATAATTATTTCATATTTTGTGGTAGAGTAAGAGTATATCTATATATATATATATATATATATATATATATATATATATATATATATATATATATATATTCCAAATCATGATATCTACTGGCGTTTTTTGTTTCCTTTCTTAATTATACATTTTATTGCTGACAAAACATCTTATAATAGATACCTGAATATTCTTATTTAATAAAATGTTCTTCATTTTTATACAGGGACAGTAAAAGTGAATATTTATCGAATATCGGGCAACACCCAGGTTACGCAAATAATCAAAAACATTTTCTAGTCCGATACCTTCTTTTCGTATTATATAAAAATGCTTAGTGTAAAGGTCGATTCTCACCTAAGCGGTATCGAGCGAAGCGGTGCGGCGGCGCGTCGTGATGCGTAGCATCATTTTATACATGCTAT
The DNA here is from genome assembly GCA_030620095.1 of Kuschelorhynchus macadamiae. Lineage (NCBI taxonomy): Eukaryota > Metazoa > Arthropoda > Insecta > Coleoptera > Curculionidae > Kuschelorhynchus > Kuschelorhynchus macadamiae. The sequence goes on along the minus strand of JAUTXW010003115.1, from coordinate 206,275 downwards.
TCACATCTAAGCGCTATTTCGCAGGGGCAGAAACGAATCAGTAGAATTTCACTTGCGTTTGAGTGTATACGTTGATGTATGACAATGAGTTCGGACGATAATTTAACATTCTCATCATCAGAAGATTTTCTGTTTGTCTCTGCCGTTTGTCCCGAACATGAACAGAAAAACAAAACAAGAGCGAATATTGGATACACGATATATTTCGAGCAAGGATAGAAAAAGGCGAGTACCACACACTTTATAGGCGGCTGCAGCTCGTTGAACGTAAATTTTATAAATATTATAGAATGTCTTCAGGAAAATTCAATCAACTACATGATATTTTACGTATGTAACAACATATCAAATTTCGTGAAAGCATCAGTTCACTTGAGAGGCTGACTGTTTTTATAAAGTAAGTTGAAACAATAAAGTTGTTTTAATTAGCATAGTTTATTAACCTATAATAATTTAACTAAGAAAGTAACATGTTGCAATAGTATCAGAAATAAATGTTTTGTTTATTTTAATATTAAGAAAACATTGACAAAATGATAGATACAAAATGACAAAAAAATATGGTCAGGAAAGTGTATAGAAAACATTGGTATTGAAATGTCACATCCATTTCCATATTTAATAGGAAAAGTTTCCGTGTTGCGAATTAGATGAGTTGCTTGCAGGCGTATTCAGGTCTTCTGTAGTTGCTGCTACATTATTTTGTCCAGCATTCGTTTCAGTAGCAGATAAATGAGTGGCAAATCTTGAATAAAAATAAGCTGAAGGGTCCTCTGATAAGTGTAAGTGTCCGTTTTGGAAAAATGAAGAAGAGGAAGTGGATCACTATATTTTAATTACAAAAAAACATTTTCTATAGATTTAAAGAATGTTTTATGACTCATGCAGGGGCATTCTCTTGGCAAGAGGATACAGTTAATGTCAGAATATTATAAACAAATTGGATTATTTTAAATTCTGTCAAAGTAAACTATAAACTTCTATTACATTTATGCAATATAATAACAATAATTATCGAAACTGTTCAGCCGTAACGTTTGTTTCTTTTTTTATGTCAATTTCAAGAACTACCTATACACAAGCAACTATTATAGCTTGTCCACAGACAGTTTCAAATATTTTTAAAAGGTATATTTACGACAGTGTGACAATATTTTTGATTTAAATATGCATACCTTTATTTTAGTTTCTGTATAGTTGGTTCTTTCTCTTGAGATATAAGTGCAATAGGAACTTACCACTTTTATTAATGTTCTTTCCAATTTCTGACCATATGTTCTCCCGTCTAATTTGATTGCTGTAATTTCTATTCGCCATGTCGTACAGTTCTTGGTACTCGCAAACAAGTAAGATCAATCTATCAATTTTTTCCCCATCCGTTCTTCCGCAGTCTTCAAGTCGACGCTTGCTTTTGACTAGTTTTGGCGCGTCGTGATTCCCACTTGTCCGTAAACCGGCGGAAGTGCGCTTTTCGAAGCAACAGCGCCGCGAGCTAACGCTCCCGGTGGCGTTAAAAACTGCTTAAGGGCCAACGATATCATTTAATTACACGCAATCAATTGTAAGCGTCATTTTGAAGCGCCGCTTCGCTTAAACGCCGATTCTCACCCAAGCGGCATCGAGCGAAGCGAAGTGGCGCGGCGCGGCGCTTCAAAATGACGCTTACAATTGATTGCGTGTAATTAAATGATACCGTTGGCACTTAAGCAGAGCGGCGCGAAGCACCACGTTGGGGTCCGACGCGGTAACTTTTTAACGCGACCAGGAGCATTGGCTCGCGACGTTGCTGCTTCAAAACGCGCACTTCCGCTGGTTTACGGACAAGTGAGAATCACAACGCGTCAAAACTAGTCAAAAGCAAGCGTCGACTTGAAGAGTGCTGAAGTACGGACGGGGATAAAATTGATAGCTTGATCTTACTTGTTTGCGAGTACCAAGAAGTGTACGACATGGCGAATAGAAATTACAGCAATCAAATTAGACGGGAGAACATATGGTCAGAAATTGGAAAAAAAATTAATGAAAGTGGTAAGTTCTTATTGCACTTATGTCTCAAGAGAGCCAACTATACAGAAACTAAAATGTTATACAGTAAAATAAAGATATGCATATTTAAATTAAAATTATTTTAAGATTCCTGTAAAGATTCATGTTGACAATATTGTCACACTGTCGTAAATTTAATAAATTTATTTTTAATTTAAAAATATTTGACTATTCTGTGGAATATCTGTAATTGTTGCTTCTGTATAGGTCGTTCTCGAAATTGACACAAAAAAAGAAACAAACGTTATGACTGAACGTTTTTAATAATTATTGTTATTATATTGCATAAATGTAGTATAAGTTTGTAGTTTACTTTGACAACATTTAAAATAATCGGTTTTGTTTATAATACACCGGCATTAACTGTATCCTCTTGCCAAGAGAGTGCCCCTGCATGAGTCATAAAATATTATTTAAATATGGCCCTTACTTGCATCCGTAGAAAATTTTCCACCAATATGAGGTAAAGATGCAAAAATTGGCACTTCATTTTCCTTTTTTTCTTCATCTAATACACCTAACAAAGTATTATCGTTCCTAAGAAAGTTATGAAGACACAAAGCAGCTAAAACAAGTTTGGCTGAATTTGTAATTTATTTAAAAAAGTTCTAAACTTTTGACAGAGAATTCCGAAAGAATTTTCGGATACTCTGCGAGCTCTGGAAAGCCGATAATTAAAAACTTTTTATCTTGTGCTTCCTGAATAAGGTCGCATAAGGTAAGTTTTGCAGGGGAATGCTTCATCCCCCACTATTACGTATGGTAAAGGTTCGCCATTTTTTGTAATGGGGCGATCATCAGGCATTCCAAACGTTTTCTTTTTTAAACATTTTCCCATATTAGATTCATTAAATATTCCACCACCGCTGTTCTTCCCATAAGCACCAACATTCACAGCAATAAACCTGTATTCTGCATCCACCATTGCCAATAGCACTATAGAAAATATTTTTTTGTAATTGAAATATAATGATCCACTTCCCCGAGGTGCCTGTATGGTAATATGCTTCCCATCCATCGTAGCTACGCAATTAGGATAATTCCAGAGGTCTTTAAATTTTCTTGCACCGCTCTGAAGTAGTTCCGTTGTCGGTTGTGGCATGACGTCGCCTTTTAAAGTTTCCCAGAGTACTTTGCTAATATGAGTTACAATATTTTGTATGGTAGAGTGTCCCATTCTGAAGTTAAATGACTGCGTCTGGTAGTCTGCCCCTGTAGCCAAAAACCTGGAATGAAATGTCAAAGTGATAACTGGGCGCCATTTTGAAAAAAAGGTTGAATGGAAAAGGGGGTCAAGTGATTTGAAAGGTCTTTTTCTTCTTATTATGTTCTGAAAGTTTGAAGTTGCTGTCACATTCCCTAACAAAACGGCGCCATGTCAAAATTTTGTAAATCCCCATTAGACGCTAACTAGCCAAAAAATATATTTTAAAATTTTATTATTTTAGTTTAACAAACACAAAATTCAATAAATTATAATTAAAATTACAAAATTTTGACATGGCGCCATTTTGTTTAGAAAAGTGACAACAGCTTCAAACTTTCAGGATATAATAAGGGATCACTTGACTCCCTTTTCTATTTAATATATATATATATATATATATATATATATATATATATATATATATATATATATATATATATATATATATATATTAAATATATAAGTAAACTTTTTTTTGCTTATTGTTTAAGGAGAGAGAACAGAAGGCTGCAAAAAGTAGTCAATCCAAAAGCGGACAAGCTGTAACAATTAGGAAAAAGTGGAAGTACTGGGATGCCATGAGCTTTCTTTTGCCGAATATTAAAGGAAGGGAGTGAGTATTATGATTATGTAGAATTGTTTTAATTATTGAGGTTAACCAAATATTGAAAAGTTGCAAAGCTTACTAGTAAACATTATTGCAGGACGCAACAAATATTTGTGATAAAGAAGCGGATGAGAACATCGAAGGTGAATTTCAAGATGAGGAAATTAATACTTCAAGCCAGTTAGAAGAAACAGAAGAACAAAATGTCGAAGATGAATCTTATGAAATCCCAACAAGTCCATCCTTCTCGCTGTGTAATACCCTACAATCTCGTTCTTGAAGTTCTTCAAGTACTTGCAAGTACAAAAAGTAACACGGTTCGAAAGATAGCAGACACTGCAGTCAAGAAAACTGAAGCCAAGAGAACCGAAACCTTGCCAGACATACTGAAAGAATATGTACAAGACAAGAAACGTTCCCGTTCAGAAAAACAAACGTTGGCAGCTGCAACACCAACAGATGAAAAAAATAGCGCACTTTTAGAATTTTTTACCAGCATGGCAAAAATTACCGCCACTTTACCTCCATTAAAGTTAAAAATAAGGTCTTTCAATTGGTAAGTTCTTACGAAATGTCGCTTTTAGAAGCCTCTTCAACCTCACCGGCCCCACCACCAGAAAATTATACACACCCTCAACAACAATCACACATTCAACTGATGCATAACGTACCAAGGCAGTCACCGTTGCAAGATCGGTCACCAATTCAAATACAACCGTCAATGCAAACCCAGCCTTCTGTCCATAACCAACCGTCCTCTTCTTCATTTTTCCATAACGGACCCTTGCACTCGTTAGAGGGTCCTTCAGCTTATTTTTATTCAAGATTTGCCACTGAAACGAATACTGGACAAAATAATGTAGCAGCAACTACAGAAGACCTGAATAGGCCTGTAAGCGACTCATCTAATTCACAACACGGAACCGTTTTCTATTAAATATGGCAACGCGTGACATTTTGATGAGAATATTTTCTTGTCATTTTATATCTATCATTTTTTTGTTAATGTTTTCTTAATATTAAAATAAACAAAACATTTATTTCTGATACTGCTAAGAGTGCAACATGTTACTTTCTTAATTAAATTATTATAGGTTAATAAACTAAGCTATTTAAAACAACTTTATTTTTTCAACTTACCTTATAAAAACCTCTTTAGCCTCTCAAGTGAACTCATGCTTTCACGAAATTTGGTATGTTGTTTAGTCAGTTGAATACGTAAAATAACATGTAGTTGATTAAATTTTCCTGAAGACATATAATATTTATAAAATTTACGTTCATCGAGCTGAAGCCCCCTATAAAGTGTGTGGAATTCGCCTTCTTCTAGCCTTGCTCGAAATATATCGTGTACCCAATATTGTCGCTTCTTTTTTTTTCTTTTTCTGTTCATGTTCGTGACATACTGCAGCGACAAACAGAAAATCGTCTGATGATGAGGATGTTGAACCATCAAACATGTCCGAACTCATTGTCATCCATCAACGTATACACTCAAATGCAAGTCAAATTCAATTGTTTCGTTTCTGTCGCTGCCTTAATACGTAAATAATAGTCTCACTTACAGTTGAAATAGAATTCCATGTAAATTTATTGATTTTTAATTTTTTGAAGATCTAACTCGGTCACCACACGGAACACTTGGTTATGACGTTTAACTAAGACAATACCATTAGCACACCACACATTCTTTTTGGAAAATTCACTAACTGCACTATCAAGGAGTTTAAGTCTAAATCTAGTTAGGTCTTCCTGAATCTGTATGCAGGTAGATTTTAACTTCGACCTATTTTTCAACACGAGACTTCGCAGTGTATCTCTGAAATATCGGACCATGCTAGTGGACGCGGGTTCCGTGTTTACGTTTTTCGACGTGATTCTATAGCACTTTGTTATATCCATTTCGAATATTTTCATTTTATTTTTAAACAATTATATGACGATTTGATATAAGTTAGTTGTTCTACTGCATCCAACTGTTTTTAGATATATTTAAAAAAATAGGCAAAACAAGTTTTTATATTTTGATATTAAAAAAGGTTTCAGAATCGTGATTAATGACATTAAATTTCGAGCATATAAACATAAGAATTTCTGTTGTATTACATTATATTTATGATAAATAAACAAACGAACACAAATTAGAAAAAGACAAAAGAAAACAAACAATAAACAAGATTTTTTTCTCGACTCACCATTATTATTTTCCTAATAAGCCAATAAATTGGTAACTATGATACAACATTTTTAAAACATAGTGCGAATATTAACACCATCCACAAGATAAAATTTGTTCTTTTATAAACATTTAGTTGAACGGGACTGCAAATACTGTTTTCGGCTACAATCGTATTTCTGGTATTTCGTAGGTGTTATTGTTTTTTATTAAATTTACTAATAGGATGCTTGGAATTGACGTAGGTTTTATATATACATATATTTTTGTTATTGTTTTTATTTTTTAAGTGTAATATTTAATTAAATAAGCAGATTATAGTATATTTGATTAAGGCTCTGGATATCAGATCTATTATTGACGGCGTTTGGGGATTCTTCCTTTTTTTGGATTAGTTCAGTCTTCAATATTTTCGTTTCAGAAAAATTAAATTTACGTCCATTAATTTCCTCATGGTTTGTTAGAGCTGATTTTGTAAGTACTGGCTTGTTTGACCAATATATATATATATATATATATATATATATATATATATATATATATATATATATATATATATATATATATATATATATATATATATATATATATATATATATATATATATATATATATATATATATATATATATATATATATAATTAGAGGCCATAAATATACTAAAAATGCCTTTACTGCCCTTCACAAGCATGAACAAACAACAAAACATGAGTTTAATTTCAATGCAACCGAAATTTTGGCACAAGGTAATAATTATCGTAAATTAACATTTAAAGAGATGATAGAAATAAAAAAACAAAGTAAAGCAGTTAATGATAAAAAGGATATTTTTGGTTCAAATCAAATATATTTTAACCTAATTAAATAATCAGAAAACATTTCAAATTTAAAAATCTTCTTTTCCATGTCTAAATGTAAACAGAAAATAAATCTGCTTCTGTATATACATATTAAAAATATTATTTGTTTTTCACTGTAGCTAAACCTCTGATAAATTCTATCGTTTTTTATTATCACCTAAAAAAATGATAACCGAAATGCTCCAAACCCGATTCTTCAAATATCATTTACTGTACTAACTCACAACATGTAAATCGCAATTTCAAGGTGCGTACCGTAAGAATTTAGTATATATGTATAGATATGTTTTAAGTTTGTGTCCTTAAATATGAGTGTTTTGTAATGTAATGAATCTAAATATTTTATTTTGTCAAACGTACTATACCTGATGTTATTAAATTATCACTAAGCGGTGCCTCTATAAAAAAAATTGTTTAAAAATTAATATTATTACAATGAAAATTTTATAGATTTTAAACCTTTTAATGTTTCCAGTATGCATGATAATGTTTGCGTCTTTGTATTTAATGTCTTGGTTTTTTTTAATGTAAAAACATTTTTAGAAATATATTTAGTTAAGCTCAACACTATGAGCGACTGATGTGAAAAATTTTGTTTTATTATTAACCTAGATAATATATATATATATATATATATATATATATATATATATATATATATATATATATATATATATATATATATATATATATATATATATATATATATATATATATATATATATATATATATATATATATATATATATATATATATATATATATATATATATATATATATATATATATATATATATATATATATATATATATATATATATATATATATATATATATATATATATATATATATATATATATATATATATATATATATGTATATGTCCAAGATAAAGATATATATATATATATATATATATATATATATATATATATATACAAACCTAAAAAATTCCAAACCGTTCCGAAGAAATCCGACAAAAACCGAAGAGGTGCATTTTTGTTTTTATTTTTTTACAGCCCTATTTTTAAAGTTGGATCAAATTTGAAAACACATTCTTATAGCAGTTTTTTCTCGCCTACAAGAACAATTTTTGTCTGACGTTTCGTCTCCTGTCAACCATCATCAACTTTGTTTTTTCATTTTTAAAATGACCATTTGAGTCCCATTTCAACGATGTGTCACTTCATCAACTTTATTTTTCCTACGGCCGCCATATTGATTTTTTTAATTTTTCAAATGCTGCCTTATTTACGAACTATATTGGATTTTTGCAATTTCAAATTTCTCGTTCAATTCTTATTTCAACGAAGGTTGATAGGTGTTAGGTACGCCTCGTAGGTACCCACCAATTTAAAAAACAAAACTAGAAACCTTTAAGTAGACAACACAAAACGATTTATTTCAAACTTAACTACTACTAACTACTTAACAGACAAAAAAGAATTTAAATTAACTATCTTACTTTACAGAAGGTGTTCAAATAAAAAACCATTGTTTTCTAAACACAAGTATGCGCGTCGGATAGTTGCATTTAATACATTTTGCAGGACATCTGGTGTTATGGTTTGAAATGCCTCCAAAACCAGTTGACGTTTATTTAAAAAAAAATCTAGTAGCCTTTTAAAAACAAATTAATGACTTATGTCAAAATCAACAATGTAAAAATTTGTTGATTCTGACATTTTGTTTACAGAATACAGATTTTGCTTATCGAGTTTTTTAAATTATTGCATTTTTTATTGTTATTTATTAGTTTTTGTTTGCTTTAAAAAATGTTTACAAAGTTTTCTTTTGAAGAGAAGTACGACATGCTAAAATGCTACATTTTATGTCATAGCAACACTCAAAGGGCGAAAGATATGTACGAAAATGATTATCCAGAAAGAACTCAATCAAACAGACAGATATTTGGAAAGATTTTTAGAAATTTACATACGTATGGTTCTTTTGATAAAAATCTAGGCAACCGAAATAAGAACTCTAATGAGGAAACAGAAAATAATGTTTTGTTGGCAGCAGTCGAAAACCCGACAACGTCTGTTAGACAAATTGAGCGCCAAACTGGAATCCCAAAATCAACTGCGCATTTTGTTTTAAAGAAAAATAAATTCACACCTTATAAGTTTAGAATTTGTCAGGGACTGCGACCGGGTGATGATTTAAGAAGAAGAACCTTTTGTGAGTGGTATACCAGAAGATGTCAGGAAGAAGAAAACTTGCCGAACCGAATTTTGTGGTCGGATGAAAGCATAGTGACAAATAATGGTATCTTCAACAGAAGAAATACTCATTTTTGGGCCAAAGAAAATCCTCGACGGTTTAAGCAGTCGAAATTTCAGCACCGATTTGGTTTCAGCATGTGGGTCGGAATTTTGGGAATGCAAATTATCGGACCCTTCATTTACAATGGAACCCTAACTTCCCAGCGCTATCGCCATTTGCTACAGAACGACCTAGAGAATTGGTTTGACGAAAATCTTCCTCTAGCAGAACTAAATAATTTTTGGTTCCAGCAGGATGGAGCACCTGCGCATAATGCCAGGATTGTTCAAAACTATCTAGCAGAGAGGTTTCCCGAAAGATGGATAGGGACGCATTCAGTAGTGGCGTGGCCCCCTAGATCGCCGGACTTGACACCGCTAGATTTTTATCTGTGGGGTTATTTAAAAAACTGGGTGTACGAGCGAAGTTTTGAAACGGAAGAGCAGCTACGTCAACTGGTTTTGGAGGCATTTCAAACCATAACACCAGATGTCCTGCAAAATGTATTAAATGCAACTATCCGACGCGCATACTTGTGTTTAGAAAACAATGGTTTTTTATTTGAACACCTTCTGTAAAGTAAGATAGTTAATTTAAATTCTTTTCTGTCTGTTAAGTAGTTAGTAGTAGTTAAGTTTGAAATAAATCGTTTTGTGTTGTCTACTTAAAGGTTTCTAGTTTTGTTTTTTAAATTGGTGGGTACCTACGAGGCGTACCTAACACCTATCAGTACTTCGTTGAAATAAGAATTGAACGAGAAATTTGAAATTGCAAAAATCCAATATGGCGCCCATAAGAAAAAACAAAGTTCGTAAATAAGGCAGCATTTGAAAAATTAAAAAAATCAATATGGCGGCCGTAGGAAAAATAAAGTTGATGAAGTGACACATCGTTGAAATGGGACTCAAATGGTCATTTTAAAAATGTAAAAATCCAATATGGCGGCCGTATGAAAAAACAAAGTTGATGATGGTTGACAGGAGACGAAACGTCAGACAAAAATTGTGACAGTGGCATCTTGTAGGCGAGAAAAAACTGCTATAAGAATGTGTTTTCAAATTTGATCCAACTTTAAAAATAGGGCTGTAAAAAAATAAAAACAAAAATGCACCTCTTCGGTTTTTGTCGGATTTCTTCGGAACGGTTTGGAATTTTTTAGGTTTGTAAACGGCATTGATTTGGAAACTAAATTGAGCAACTTTTCTCTAATTTAACCCAACTGTAGCTCTTATGGTTTCCAATCTAACAATGTTATCCACTCTTTATCTTGGACACACTGTATATATATATATATATATATATATATATATATATATATATATATATATATATATATATACCAATAGTATAAAGAAAAGTTGCGAAAAAGCCAAAAAAGATTTTTGTTTGTCAACTAATTGCAATGTAAAGAAAATTTTGAATGCATTTTTAGAAGTTATAAAATATAAAATTAAATAAAAATATTCTATTAAATAATAACAGAAAGAGAATAAATATGTCAAAAGCATAATATAAAAGGAGGTTTGTTCAAAAATTTTTAAAAGTAGATAATACGTTATACAGTATACGGAGTAAAATATTGGAGGTAATTTGAAAAAGAAATATTTATGACTTTTAAACTATTTTTCCTCGTAAAAATTTAAAATTTAAAATTCGGTCTTTCTCCAGATATAAAGGTCATCATGTTTCTAAAATTCTTAGCTGATATTGAAAATTTATTTTATGAATTCAATGAAAATTAGATAAATTTAGAGCTAAGTTAACGAACTTAATAACACACTTTATTTAAAAACATTTTAATCAACATTAAAAAAAAAACAAAAAACTTTTAAAGACCAAACTAATTATTAATAACAAAATCAGATAAAGACAATATTACAGTTATTATAAATAAACATGATTTTATTATTAAACTTATATATGTAGATATGATAACTATTAAAGAAAGAATTTACATAAAAATTTATATCTCAATTTGTCCAAAATTTTACGGTCTTCCTAAAATGCATAAACCTAATTTATCTCTTAGACCACTTTACGAAAGATTGTTTTGATTTTGCACTTTTTATTAATATTAATCTATGAAATTTATGTACTTATAAGCTTGGATGTTATTTCACTATTTAGTAAAATACCGGTAAATTTAGTAAAAAATAGTATTACAAAAAGATGGAATTTAGTTCAGAATAACTGTAATATTGCCGAAAATGTATTTTTAGAAATCATTGAATTTATTTTTATTTTAATTTTTTCATTGGGAAATTAGTACTATAAAAAATACTCGGAATACCAGTGGGATCTTCTTTCTCCCTAATTATTACCCAATATGTAATGGACTATTTCCTTGCCCACTTCCTTTACTAAGTTTTGATATTCCTTAAAAAAATGTTGAAGACATTTGTGTGTGTGCCATATAAGAAATGCGTTAAGATTATTCAAATTTGTATCTAATATTATCCAAATTTGCAATTTACATTAGAGAAAGAATATTTCTACCAGTGGCGTCCGTAGTTTGGACGGAATATTTTTTAAGAAAAAAATGATACGCCACTGCTTTTTCTGAAAACAAAATTATTTTTCAAATCCCCATTTAATTGGAAGCAAATCTGGTCCCTAGGCTTACTTTCGTACGACGCAAGGGTTTCACGTATGAAAAACCTTTCTAGGTATTGCAATCCTAATGTAGTTTTGCAACGGTAATTTTATATAAAATACCATTCTGTTTAATTCTATAAAACATACTTATTCGAAAGTTGGCACGTGTAATGCTGAGTTTAGCACCTATAAAAAGAAATAATTATAATTTGGAATAATCTACCGACTGATTCTTTTCTCAGGGTCATGTCCCCTTTTATCTGCCGAACTTTTTTTTGCGACGACACTTGTGATTTCCTATTACCATTCACGAGCTCCTTTATAACTTTTTTTTTAACTTAATAAAATGAACTAATACACCGTGGTTTCTAAAAGTACTACTTTCTAACTGAACTAACAAATTGGTGGGATAATTTAAAAAAAACTGCAATTTCCAGTAGTCGAAAAACCTAAAGTGGCAAGGTGGACTTTGCTAAACGACAGTAGTTAGTTTTTTTATAACAATAATACGACAGTTGTCAAAACTTTTGAATAAGGTGCATAAATAAATAAAAAATATATATAATAGATAATATAAAAAATAAACTAAACTACAAACAGGGAGACGTTTATTATTAAAATAATAAATTAAAATAACTGTAAACTAAAAATTACTTACCAACCTTACAAATAATAATACTCTCCCAGAAAAATAAATTTAAAGGAACTGCTGGAAATGGCCTCCCCGAATTCAATACAAGCCTTATTAGCGACTGGTGAACCCTTTCCAAAATACCAGAAAAGTTCCTAATAATTGTACAGAACTCTTCTATCCGATTTTGTAGATCTTCTTCGCTTTGAACTGGTGTTGTGTACATTATTGTTTTTAGGTGCCTCGAGAGAAATAGATCTGTAGGATTAATATGAGGTGTTCTGGGTGGCCAAGATTGTAATACAACACGCCCAATCCAGCGATCGGTACAATTGTCATCTAGGTACTGACTAAGCTGAAGTGCGGTGGAGCACCGTCATGCATTAACCACATAGAACGTCTTTGCCTTAGTGGGACATCTTTTAAAAATTCGGATAAAACATGTTCAATAAATGTCTGTCATGTCTGTACTGTCCACCAGTAAGCTTGCCAGGCAGAGAGTGAGGCCCGATAAGGAAATCCCCTACAACTCCAATCCAAACATTTACAGAAAACTACTCTTGGAAACGGTTTTCAATTATGTGGTAAGGATTATCATCGGCCACACATGATTCTTGTGAAAGTTTATTACTAAGTTACAGAAAGAACATGCCTAGTCGGTAAGTGAGGTAAAAACCTTGGATTTTGCACTAACTTATGTTGTATCTACAAAAAGCCACTCTTAGCGGAAAATTCCTAGGCAAAAGAGCTTGGACACGTTGCAAATGATATGGGTATAATATGATATGGATGTTGTTCTTTTAAAATTTGCTGCTACATGAGTAACGTTTAATTCGGCCGCAATTTTTCTCGTACTAGTTTCTAGGTTTTCTTCAGTTGTATTTAGGACAGCTTCCTCTATCTGAAGTGTCCTTAATGTTCTTGGCCTCCCTATAAAAGCAGTAGACCTCTTAAAACTTCACAAAGTCTGGAGTGAATATTAACAAAAAATTGTCTATTAGGTAGCGGACGGTCAGGATATCTTTCTCGATACATTCGTCTTCCGGCGCGAGCGTTACCGTGAGCCATTCCATACACGAAGTGCATGTCTGCCATTTCACGATTTGTGAAATGAACTATTTTTACCAAAACAAAATTAAGTAAACTTTTAAAAGCCACACAAGTGCACCTTAATCAAAAGTTTTGACAACTGTCATGTTATTGTTATAAACAAATGAATTCCTATCGTTTAGCAAAGCTCACCTTGCCAGTTTAGATTTTTTTGACTAGTGTATTAAATTGCAGTTTGTTTTTTAAATTTTCCTACCAAGTTGTCAATTCAATTCGAAAATAGTACATTTAGAAATGACGGTGTAGTAGTAAATTTTATTAAATTAAAAAAAAGCCAAAGGGAGCTTGTGACTGGTATGACATAACAAAAGACATGACCCTGAAGAAAGAATCACTCAGTGGATTATTGTAAATTATAATTATTTCTTTTTATGGGTACCAGTCACAGGATTACACGTGCCAACTTTCGAATAAGTATATTTCATAAAAAATAAAGAGAAGCGGATTTTACATAAAATTACTATCACAAAATTGCAATGTGTATGTTGCGTTGTTTTTTCTGTGCCTGCTTAAGTACCACAGAGTCGATGATAAGTTGTTCTTTGCATCCTTGATGGTCTCGAATGCATCCCTGCAACAAGCTGCTAACTTCCTCGTTGATGATAGAGTCAAATTCCATTTGTGGTGTTTGAATCTGAACGCAACAGCTTTTTGTAGTTCGTTGTATACTGATATTTTTCCATTGTCCTGGGTGTTGTTCGCTTTGTCAACGATGTCTTGTCCTGTAAATTCTTCTTCGCCAATGTTTTCTTCATTTCGTACTTCCTCCTGGGGTTCCTTTATTGTAGGCGGATCTGTGGGCTCAACGCATTCGTTCTCAAGAGCAAGCTGCACCTCTCCTTTAAGTTGTTCCAGGATTGCTTCTGTCAAAAGTTTATTCCGGACAATTACTCGCCGTTGGTCAGCAATGCGTTGCTCGGCGATGTTCTGAAGATCCGGGTATTTCTGAAGGAGAGCACTATAAAGACCGGTTCGGTAGGTGGTTAAGTCGGTCTCAAGTCTGATGATCTTATAATACGAGCGGATTATGAAACAATTCATGTTGATGTCCATTTCATAGTGGTCTGAAGATTGTCGATATGTCTTGGAGAGAGGTGATCAAATCTTCTGGAGTTATTATAAGAACTATGAAGAATTTTCAAACGTGTGAATGTGATTGCAGTTATAATATCATTTAAAGAATCTTCTAGAAATAAATAACTTTCCATTAAAGCTTCGCAAAGATTTAACATTTTAATTTGACCTTCGTAAAACGCCAAATCATCTGAGAAATTCATGATAGCGTCTTGTATAATACCAATGTCTTGGTTGACGGATTCTTCGTCAATTTGAATCTTTTGAATGGTGAAATTAAATTTTTTTATTACAGATGACGTTATGATATCTGACTTTTGAGTAAGCTTTCAAGTTCACGTTCATCTTGAGTGATTTTATTTATACATGCATTGTAATATTTACCGTCAATTGAGTCGAATTTTCAGTTGATTGATTTAAAGATACTACCAATGCCGTTTATTAAACCGCGTTTGTTTCTATAATTATGTTTTTGTATCCGCCATGATTTCTCTATATTTTTGATTAACCGCGTTTGCGATTTGCGTTAATAGACATAAATGTGTTTTAATTTTTATTTTAAAGGCCGTAGTTCTAGGGGATGGATAATTTAACATATCGTTATCGGATTGTACGTAATTTTTCGTTATTTTGTAAAGTTTCTTTTAGGGCATGTAAGTCTTTATATACAAGTAGCGTCCATTTATCGTCAGTGATTTTATCAAAATTTTCTTCATGGTAAAATATTCCATGGTATTATTGATTGGGGTGAAGAAGTATTGAGAGAAGACAGCCGGAGCAAGCCAGAAAAATCGGACAAAGAATAGATTAGTCATAGCAGGGCTTTAGCTTATCCAAATTTATTTTGGAAATTTGGTTTGTGGAAAGATTTCTACTTTTGCTGACGTCTGGTAAAGTTCGACATTTTGGAAGGGGCTATTGAACTTATTTTGACTTTTGTCCTTAATTTGAGATTCCCTGACATATAACTTGTCACCAACTTTATAGTCGGGTTGTTTATCGGAGACGGATTTATCGAAACTGATCTTGGACTTTTCTTTTTGAATGTTAGTTCTATTTCGGTCAATTTTGTAAAATGTTTCCATTCTATTATTCAAGTCTCTGACATACTTGGAAGTGAGTTGTTCTTGGTTGTATAAAGTTTCTGGGGGACGACTGGACGTATGGCCGAGTATCAATTTATAAGGAGTAAATCCATGTGTTTTATTTTTTGTATTGTTATAACAGATGACCGCATAGGGAAGAATATTGTGTCTTCCTCGGAGTGTTCTGCGACGTAAACTGAGATCATTTCTGTTAATGTGGCGCGAAACCTTTCGAGCAACCCCTTTAACTGTGGATGACTAACAGTGGAGAAAGTTAGCTTCACGTCATAGAGTTCGCAAAGATCTTTCATTAGGGTATTATCAAATTCACGGCAATGATCACAATGGATCCCTAATGGGGTGCCATAATGTTGGAAGAATATTAAGAGTGTATTGACTCTCGTTGAGGCTTTTTCATCAGATATTGGATATGCTTATCTACACTTGGTTAGCTCATCTCGGACGGTAAGGGCGTAATTACGATTGGGATACTCGAAGATGCCAATGTTGATTCTTTCGAATGCAGTTTTTGGAGTTTCAGTTATGCCAAGGAGCGTACTAAGATTTTTTCTGCAGATTTTAAACTTTTGACAAATTTCACAGCTTCAAATGAGTTTTTCGTTAGTTAGTTAATCCAGTCCAGTTGTATTTTTATTGGATGCGTTTGACCATTTCGTTAATACTACGATGAAAGTTATTTTTGCCAGGATGGTACTGATCTAAAATAGGGGGTATTTCGGCTGGGTCTGGGGTTCTTACAAGCTTATTTTTAATTTAATGTCTTTATCAGCGAAAATAAATAAAAATAGTTCAAGAATTGGAATTTCTAAGTTATTTTCGATACAATAGAAAACTCGAATTTGTTTTGGCTTTTATAAATAATATAAAAAAGTGGTTGAACTACAGTGTCATTGTTATATGACAAGAGTATTATGAAATATTTGCGGTCTTTTACGCTTTTGCTAGAGAGAGTGTTAACTGTATATGGTGCAAAATCATAGCTTTCTTCAAACAGATCTTCTATAATTTTAAGTCTTTCCTTTTTGTTTGCCAAAAGAAGGTGACAATATTTTTGTTAGACTTGACCAAAAACTGGTCATTAGAATTTTCAATTTTTGAATAATCGATGATTGATTTCGTCTTATATAGATTAACAAATTTGTTGTATTCGTCAGTTATGTCTGTATCATTTTCAGTTTCGATTTCTGAAAATGAAGTTCGTTTGCTAGTCGAGGGTCTGTTGCTAGTGTTATTTTCGTTTGAAGCGTAAATAGTAATTGTTGATTGAAAATCGGAACATTCTTTGAAGTATTTAATTTTTATGCATGTTAAGGAGTCCACGTCCTTATTAATTCGTCCGGGTTTGTATTTAATTTTGTTATCGTATTCCTCAAGTTTAAGGCGCCAACGAGCTAAGCGACTGCCGGGGTCCTTAATTGAGATGAGCCAAGTTAAAGGGCGATGATCGGTCACCAAAGTGAATTTTCGACCAAAAAGGTACTGTCTGAAGTGTTTGACAGACCAAACGATGGCCAGTTCTCTTTCTATTGTGGAATACTTCATTTCAGCACTGCAAAGGGTTTGAGAGGCGTATGCTATCGGGAAATCTTTTCCGATGGGACCTTGAGATAGGACTGCACCAATAGGGAATGCGCTAGCATCTGTGGTTAGCAAGAATATTTCTTCGAAATGAGGGTAAATCAATATGGGGTTTGACGTAAGGGCCTTTTTTAAACCAGCAAAAGAAGTTTTGCATTCTGCGTCGAATATGAATGTGGATTGGGCAATCTTTAAACCAAATGGCATACGAACGAATTCATAATGACCATTTTCAAGAGAGAAGACGAAAGAAGTTTTTTTGGACGTCTTTTGGATTTATCTCAATCTGATGGAAACCAGAAGCCAGGTTGTGAAATACTGGCACTTCCCTAATTGATCGATGTCAGACATGTTTGGAAGGGGATATTTTTCAGCTATAGTAAGCTCATTCAGCTTACGCTCGCTATTTAGGTTTTCCAGAAGCACCCAAACTGGGGAAGACCATGGAGAGATAGACTGACGAATTATTCCTTGTTCCTTTTGTTAACTTGACTTTTTATGAATGTGAGGATATCTGTACGATTTAGTGAATACAAGCCTTGAATTATTAGTATCCATGTTGGCGTGTTTAATTTCGTTCGTAAAGGTGAAATTGTCTCCTAAATAAAAAATGTCGGAAAAATCGGGATTTAGGTTAGTTATTAAATCTTTTTCCTCATCGTTTGAATGTTCCGTACGTAACTGATCTTTAATAGTTGATCACCTAGCGGTAAATGCGTTTTTTATAGGATTGGTATTAAAGTTAAGGATTGTTTCCATATCATTTCCAGGATCAAAAGGTTCAATATTTAAATCTAAAAATCCACTGTTTTTTCAGTTTGCGTTTGAGTTAATAATTGAAGTGAGAAATTCGCCACGTTCATTAACCTTAACCAAGGCATTAGGTAATCTAACATTCTCTTTTACTTGTGTATGAAATATAGCATCCGTATTAGTTAGTTCACATTTAAGTTTGAAAATTTTCTCGGTTCTAGCGTCTATAGAAATTTTATTAGGATTTTTAATGCATTTTTGTGCGTCTGATTTGGCTCCAGTAGTTGTTACTTTCTGAAAGGGCATATAGTTTTAAAATGTGTAGTGAATTGTTTTGATTTAAGATCTACAATACATTCATACTGTTCCAAAAAATCCAAATCTAAGATACTGTCAAAATCTATATCCAAATTGCAAATATACACCTTATGCGGGTCACTAAGGGCAAAATGTAGATTGGGAGTTTTTCATCAGAGATTCCTTGAATAGTGACGTTTTCAGGAAATCGTGAAGGACATTTTTGTACTGTATTTTCTTTGAATATAGAGATGCCAGCACCGGTATCGAATTGTTTTGATGCGTCGTCAATATAGTAAAGATTATTGGAATTGACAGTAAGAAGAAGACTTGAGAAACGCTTGTTCCGGGAAGTTGAGAGTGATATCCATGTCCTCTAGATTTAGTGTTTCTATTTTCCATTGGATCTCGATTATTGGGTTCTGAGAGAAATTGTTTGGAGGATCGGTGGTCGTAAGAGGCGTGAGAAAATCTTGATAATTACTAGCATCATTCGAATAATCTCTGTCTAGATATGAGTCTTCCTCTTGGTGAAAGTAAAAATTGTAAAAATCAGGACTTACGCTATTGGGGTTTCTTTGAAATACTGATGGTCGAAATTGGGTATGATTCTCTTTTGGCTATTATTGTTTGGTCTATTTTGTTGGGAAAAATTTGATTAGTTTTGTGGTCTTTGAGGATTAGAATTTATTACAGATCTTTGAAAGTTAGGATTTACTACAGGTCATGATGACCAATTCTATTATAAATTTAACATTTAAATTGTTATTGTTAATGTGTTCTGGGTATTTGAGCGTTGGGTTTCTGAAGGGTTGGCTTATTGACTTTCTGATTTTCAAAATATGAAAGTTGGATTTCTCACCGAATCCTTGATTGTGTTTCTAGGGGTGAAGTTGGATTGCTACCACGAATATGTTGTCCAAGACTTGGTTCTAGGCCAGTAAGAAAGGTAATAAGGGCCATTGTTTCAATTAGCATAGTCTGGGCCTCTGTTTGCTCTTCTAAATGTATGACTGGGAACTTCTGTATGCTTGCGTGCATTTTTGCGAATAAAACTTGAAGTCGACTAAAAAATGTAAGGGATGACTTGTTGGGAAGTTGTTTTAATCGTTGTAAATCATGAATAAGAGACGTAAGGTCTCTAGAATCATATTTCAAGGTATGAATTTGGATTTCTTGAACTAATTAAATTAACTGCCCTACCACGGAGTTTTATTTATATGGATTACTAAAAATACTTTTTGTTGCACGGTTGCCATGTCATATGCACAATCGCATGCGGTTATAAAATTACTTAAAGAAATTTGATCACCTTCATATTCAGGTACGATAAAAAAAATTTCGATGGCTGTTTGGGCGTCATTGACAGACATTTTCAAAATAAAAGGCGTAAGAAATAAAAAGAAAGGTTTTGACGTAAATATGTAAACGGTAAGGTGTTAAGTTTAAGAAAAACAATAAATGTTTTTTTTTCGTTTAGTAAATTTCAAAATAAACGATAGGTAAAATCGAAAATGGGGTTTGAAGCCTATTTGAAAAATCGAACAATATAAAATAAAATAAAAACAAATACGAGACGATTCTTACGTAGTTTGCAAATACATCTGGGTCTCTTCACAGAATTTTACAGCAATAAGTTTATTTTCTAACAGCAGGCGTACGTGGTTTCCGCTTCCCAATTGCAAGATTTTTGGCATAATTTCTTAAAGTCAGGCCACTCCTACGTGGAAGCCAACTCTATGCACTCGGCAATAGAATATGCCAAAAAATATGTGCCTGAATGGCCCGGCCTAAAAGAGTGAGAACAAATTAAGCAATAAGTATGAAGTACATCAGTTATACTACAATTTATTAAAAAACCGTACCCGGATACTGAAGGCAACAAAAGTTAATTGGTTAAAAATAAACGTTTTAAGATATAAAATGGGGTAATGAGGGGGCGAATCAGCTAGGTCGGGAAGGTAGCAATAATGCTGGGCCCGGAACTTGCTCTTGGAATTGCTCGTTCAGCTGCCAAGGCTAGGATTAAGAATCGCAATGTCGAGGAATTCGGTGCTGAATGGATCGAGCTAGCAGAACTCAGACAGCCTAAGGTCTTTATTACAGCAGTTCTGAGTCTGATAGAATTCTAAATCTAAACAGCCAACTTAGAATCATTACCGGGGTCCTAACTGGACACTGACTGGTGAAATATTACCTGCATAAGATTAGACTCGACAACGATCCGTACTGCAGGTTTTGTGGTGAGGCAGATGAAACTAGCGAGAATCTAGCCTGTTGATGTGACGCTTTTAGACGCCACCTTGACACTTATATGGAACCCAAGCTTGTGGGACGTGTTCGATCTGAAGGGGTCCTTTCCTTTCTAAAAAGTAGTGGGCTCTTGACCTGACATGCCTGCTTGGAGTATAACACAATGCGCCCCATCAACCAATAAAAATAAAGCTAGAGATGTTGCTCAAGAACCGTCAATAGAATCGGAATCTAATGAAGATCAATAAAATAGAATAAAATTTCGTTTTTAATTAAATATTTCCATAATAGTAAAGTTTGCTTTTGTATTAATCATGTTCTAAATAAAATATTATGTAAAATTGCATAAAGTTATGTTGATATAACAATTTACAAACTACCAGAAATACCAAAAAGCAATTATTAAAAGGTGACTAAGTCCCAATTTAATTATTTCTTCTGTTTAAATTAAAAATTATGTCTAATTAAATTGGAAAACCTATATATATATATATATATATATATATATATATATATATATATATATATATATATATATATATATATAGAAATATATATAATTTATCAACCTAAACGTTATATATAAATTATTTTTAATTCCAATTATTACAACTTTGTCTATTTTTGTTTCTTTTTCAAGAAAAAATAAAAATTTAATTTTTGTACTATACTTTTATAAATACTAAACAGAATTTTCATTTAAATACTTAATTCTAGGATAAGAACAATTTGTAAATACTATTGGTAACGTAAGTAAATGAACTAAATAAGAAAACATCGACAGAAATAACACATTTCAGTAATAACAGGTGACATGCAGCTAAAACTCAAAACATACTTATTATTTAAAATATCAAAATCATTGAGACAACTAGTTATCAACCTAGACGTTTAATCTTAGAAGAAAAGAAATAATCTAAAAATTAATAAAATTCCAAAGAGTTATTATATTGTTAAACGAAAAAACAACAAATCAATAATTTTCATTTTTCTGTTGTTCGATTTTTCAAAAATTGATCGAAATTTTGGTCATTAACCAGCATATGTACAGACAGAACTGTTTAAGCAGTTGACCGTTCTGTGTGCTAAAATCACATGACGTCTATTGAATTGCACGTATTCCGTATTTTTATTTTTAAATAAATCATCCATATTACGCAGCTGCGTTTTGTAAACAACAGCTTATAGGTAGCCCCATAGTAATCCAGTGGATTGAAGTCTGGAGACCTCGCTGGCTATCTTAGGTGCCCCGAAGTACACATCCAATGGTTTCCAAAAACAGTGTTTAATTAATTTGTTACCGTCTTAGCATTGTGCAGAGGGGTGCCGTCTTTGTTTATCCAAATATTTCAAGCTTCACAAGAAATTACAAAAAAAATGCATTACATATCAGTGACACGAGATTAAACAAAAGATCTTCCGCACTATCCGAACATTTAACAATAAACCAAAATATTACGAGTAGAAAACAATACCACAAATTAAAAAAGAACCTTTGGCAATGAATAAAAAACAGATATCGAAACTGAAACTTCAATTTACTATTATATTTTATTTTGAGATCAAGCAAAGTGTGACATAATTTCTTAAATATGAATATTATCTTAACCTTTCAAATGAAACATTCAAAATTTTATGTAAAAATATCTTATTTAAATTCACTTTTTTTTCAGCAAAATTCTTTTTCGTTTTTATTATATGTAAGTTTAGAAGCATATAATATTACTAATTAACTAAACTAAATTGTTTAAATTTTAAGGACCCACGATAAAGAAATAAAAATAATTCGAAATATTGATAGAATAAAAATAAAACGAAATTACAGAAATATCCTGGCCGAATTTCCAATGATTTTATGGTTATATATATATATATATATATATATATATATATATATATATATATATATATATATATATATTATATTTCAATAAAGGTTTTACATGTATTTTCACTTAACTTAGACTTATAATATACAATGCACAGTGAGCTAATAGTATGTATGTGTATATGTGTGTGCGTAAAAACAGTCTTCAGTGTTCAATACACTACCTTAATAGTAATTAGGTAATAGATACTGAAGAGTAGATATAAAAATGAAGTATTTAATAAACTGCCCGAAAATATACAGTGCATTAGAGCTAGCGAATAATACGACATGTATCCACATATCGATCCCAGCCACTCAGTTTTACAAATATGTGACGAACACTAGATTTAGGTTTTGAACTATTTAGTTTACTCTTAAGGTCGCTTGCTAACATATTCCAGATGTTGGGGGCTATATATAGAACATATCTTTGCGATAATGCGTTACTGCATTTAGGTACTTCTAGACTTTTATTAATAATGTATCTCGTAACTATTTTATAATTAACAAATTTTTGAATTAAATTACTTTTTACATAGAATCTACTTATATTTTTCAAGTATAGTTGTCTTATATTCAGAAAACCAGACAAACAATGAATCAGTAGTTATGCTTAAAGAGTAAAATTTTTACAACGTGTTTTTCTGTAAGGACTACAGAGTTCAAAGCTGATTTATAAGCTGCACCCCATGGCATAATTTAATACGGACTATACCAGAAATATATAAATACATTTTATTGTTTTTAAATTTAATATTCGTCCTAGGTGATACAATTTGTATGTTAGTATCATATTCACAATAAGTATCTCATCTCAGAAATTGATCAAAGTCTGTGCCAAGATACTTAGCATTATTTTTGGAGTAAAACTTTTGTATACAGCCACAATTTAAAAAGTATGGAACCTGGATCGTGAGGCAGTTGCGGACAGGTATACCATCCCTTCCGACGGAGAAAGGGATACATATAGATTTGTCAATATTTAAAGTAAATAAACAATCGTCAAACCAAATGTTTGCTTTTGCAAGAATACTCTCAGCTTTACTGTATGATATCTCCCAAGATCTATCTCTAACAAGATAAGAAGTATTATCCGCAAAACCGATGATACTATCTTGATCAGTGCTATTGAAAATACTATTGACATAAATTAAGAACAGGATCGGACCCAAGACCCCGCTAAAAGTGTCACGTATTCCAGCTAATTCCAATCTATCCTGTAGAATTTGGTGCACCACAGTGTCTAAAGCCTTTGATAGATCCAAGAAGACTACCATCGGTTTAAGACCCGACTCAAAGCTCTCAACGATAAAATTGGTCACTTCCATGATTGCATTTTCGGTAGAGCTATTTTCTCTAAAATCATATTGATTTGTGTGATATATACAGGGTGTCCGGAAATTGCGTCGCCAAATTTCAGAGGGTGATTCTACATAAAACAGTATGAAAAAAAGTTCATATGCACCTGGGTCCGCAAACGCTTCATAAGGGTGCTAGGAGCCATTGAAGATGTCGCCCAGAACGTGATTTTTATTTTAAAACTTTGGAACTGCTTTTGTACCAGTTATGAATTTTGTACAGGTATATAGTCACTAATGAAAGCTATTTTTAGCAGCTAGCAAATTTTAAATTTCTTAACCAGGGGCGTGCCGGCAGGGAGTGTGTTGTTTTTAGTTAATCATTATTTTTTCAACCCTGTACTTTTTTGACATTTTAATAGAATATTAGGATTTTCTACTATTTTTTGCATAAAAAAGGTGCTCTTAGTAAATGGTCGAAAAGTTAACGGTTTCCGAGAAACATCGTTCCAATATTTTTAGAACGATCGAAATAACTCATTTAGAAGAAAAAAGAAAAGAAAATGTTACCCGAACTTTAATAACTACAAATGGCAAACGGACTTACAATGACCGTAAAAGAAATAAGTGCAACCTCGGGGTAGTGGAGGGGTCGAGGAGGGCAAATAGTATTTATGGAATTCTCGGCGAAAGTTGATGTCTGATAGGGAATATCCTATACAACAGTTGTAGGTCGGGCAAAAATGTACAAGTCTTGTACTGACCTGATCCTTTGATTTTTTTTTCATTTCCACAAAACTAACTCAATTTTAACGGAACTTTTGCTTTAAAGACTATCGTATTTTTCTTAATTGTGTACACCATAGGATTTGTCCATAGAAGTCTGCAACAAATAGGAAACTTTTTGATAACTTATTTCTCAGAAAAATTTGATCTTAATAAAATTTGGGGCATGAAGAAAAAAAAATATCAGCTGAATTGGTCAAACCATCGCGGAATAATCGATGTACGAAGATAAAAAAAATACATAGGGTCAAATTGATAACCTCCTCCTTTTTTGAATTTTTATTGAAGTAGGTTAATAAAATTAAAAACAAACGGAAACGTTAGATTTTCAGGTAATAATTTGGCTACAATAAAAGCTAATAAAATTACAGCAAATGTTGAACATGACTACCATTCATAGAAAAATATCCCACTAGACTATTTCGCATCGATGATCGTACTCATTCAAATCAAATATTACGCAATTGTTAACTTCATAATTTCTTTGACAGTTTATTTTGAAAATTTAGTTTTCAAAAATGCCAGAAAACGCATTTTCTGAGATGGCAGATATGCACTTCATGTATGGAAAAGCGAATGGTTGCGCTCGTGAAGTTCGTAGACTATATCAACAGGCATTTCCAAATCGTCAGCTTCCCGATAAACAAATATTTAGCAGTTTACATCAACGGCTTAGAGGAAATGTTACCTTTTCACTAGAAAGAGCAGATTGTGGAAGGACTCTTACTACCGGTACTGTAAAAGCGGTAGAAGGGGTTTTAGAGGAGGTTGCAGGTAATCCGGGAATCAGTACTAGAAAACTAGCTTTAAGACAGCGTGTTCCCAAAAGTAGTGTTTGGGAAATTTTAAAAGAACATCCTCTTCGACCATACCACTTACAACGTGTGCAAGCGTTAAAGCCCCAGGATTTAAAACCGAGATTGTAGTTTTGAGAATGGATGCGAGTGAAATGCCGACAAGACGCCCATTTCCTTGAGAAAGTTATTTTCACCGACGAAGCAGGTTTTACACGTAAAAGTATAATAAACTTTCATAACAACTATGTTTGGGCAGAGGAAAATTCCCACGTCTATTTTGAAGGTACATTTCAAGATAGATTT
This sequence comes from Kuschelorhynchus macadamiae, assembly GCA_030620095.1. Taxonomy (NCBI): domain Eukaryota; kingdom Metazoa; phylum Arthropoda; class Insecta; order Coleoptera; family Curculionidae; genus Kuschelorhynchus; species Kuschelorhynchus macadamiae. The sequence goes on along the minus strand of JAUTXW010003115.1, from coordinate 180,662 downwards.
TCTATTAATGTTTGGGTAGGGATTTTAGGAAACATAATTATAGGACCGTATGTTTTGCCGCATCCTCTAAATGGTACTTCATATTTATATTTTTTACAAAATAATCTACCTGAGTTACTTGATGATGTGCCCCATGAACTTAGAATACAACATTGCTTTATGCCCCACCCCATTTCAGCATTCAAGTGCGACAATATTTGAATCAACTTTATGGTGAACGGTGGATAGGACGGGGTGGACCAATTGCTTGGCTGTCCCGTTCTCAAGACTTAAATCCCTTAAACTATTCTCTTTGGGGATATTTAAAAGAGTTGGTTTATTTCGTGCCAATTGAAAATGCAGCACATCTTAAACAACGGGTGATGGAGAAGTGTCAAGAAATTCGTAACAAACCTGGAATACTTGAACGTGTACAATTATCGATGGGAAATCGTTTAGCTGGATGTGTAGCTATGAATGGTAGTCGTTTTCAACATTTGCTGTAATTTCCTTAGCTTTTATTGTAGCTAAATTGCCCGAAAATCTAATGTTTGTGCTATTTTATTTGTTTTAGGTAGATCCTTAGGAATGTCAAATTTTGTTTGTGGTTATTATGTTTTTAAAGTATCCAACAAATGTTTGCAGTTTTTTTTTGCAATTAATAACGATTATTTTATTTCTTAATTAAGTATTTTGCGAGATATTCATTTGTCCCGGTCCAAAATAATTTTGTTCAAAGGGAAATTCTACGGTGAAAATTCATTTTACAGAGTTCTGCGTGTCCTCATTTTTTCGTTTTGAAATATTCTTTTCGGTAACAAAAATTGTCACAATTCAAAACCATCACCAAAAACTGCATTCTATGAAAAAAATACAATAGTGACTTGTTTCATCTTTTAACCAAAGTAGAAAAAGTGGTAAGTATTTAAAAAAAAATAAGATTTTTATAACAGCAGTTTTAAAGGCCACTAGCCATCATAATTAAACGTTAAGTAAAGTTTTTTTCATATTAATAATAATTAAGGAGGTATTTATGGTCAAACACTGAAAAAAATACGCTTTGTAATTTTCAATATATCTCCATATGAAAAACTTCACTTAACTTTAACTTCGCTTAACTTTTACTTAAGATTTTTTATGCCCTTTATAAAGCTGCTGTCACAAAATTTTATTTGTTTAAATTTAAATTTTTATTTATTAGAATTATATTTCTTTTGTTCTTTTTGAACACGCTGTACATTTGACCTAAAATTTAATACTCTAAAAATTATTTTTTTCTTCATGTCCCAACTTTTATTAAGATTAAATTTTTCTGAGAAATAAGTTATCAAAAGGTTTCCCATTTGTTGCATACTTTTATAGACAAATCCTATGTTGTACACAATTAAGAAAAATACGACAGTCTTCAAAGCAAAAGTTCCGTTAAAATTGAATTAGTTTTGTGAAAATGAAAAAAAAAATCAAAGGATTTATTTTGTTTTTTATTTTTCATTTTTCTCGGAAATTTTGAGGTTATGTTAAAAACTGGTCAGTACAAAATTTGTACACTTTTGCACGACCTACAACTGTTCTATAGAATATTCTCTATCAGACATCAACTTTCACTGAGAATTCCATAAATACTATTTGCCCTTCTTTTCGACCCCCTACGTGAACCCTCCCCCACCCCGAGGTAAGCCCCTTTACCATTTGTACATATTAAAGTTCAGGTAATATTTTCTTTTCTTTTCTCTTCTGAGTTATTTCGGTCGACCTAAAAATATTAGAACGATTTTTCTCGGAAACCGTTAACTTTTCGACCATTTACCAAGAGCACATTTTTTTATGAAAAAAATTGTATAAAATCCTAATATTCTATTAAAATGTCAAAAAAGCACAGGGTTGAAAAAATAATGAATAACTAAAAACACCACACCCCCTGCCGGCACGCCCTTGGTTAAGAAATTTTCAAATTTGCTAGCTGCTAAAAATAGCTTTCATTAGTGACTATTCCTGTATCAAAATTCATAACTGGTACAAAAGCAGTTCCAAAGTTATAAAATAAAAAGCACGTTTTGGGCGACATCTTCAATGGGTCCTAGCACCCTTGTGAAGCGTTTGCGGACCCAGATGCATATGAACTTTTTTCATATTTTTGTTAATGTACAATCACCCTCTGAAATTTGGCGACGCAATTTCCGGACACCCTGTATTTAGTTGTTTCGAGTCTTTTTTAAATACCCTGTTCTACTATTTTTGCAATATTATTCGGTAAAGCTATGGGTTTATAATTATTTTTATCTTTTTTTGTTTTCTGCTTTGTATAATGGAACCATTATAGATGATTTCAAAATTTGAGGAAACATTCCGGTTTCAAATATGGAATTAACGAGGTATTTAAGTGCAAGAATTGCAGTAATTTTTAAAATATTGGAACTTATGCCATCTTCTCCTCAAGACTTGGTATTTGTTAGACATTTCATTGCTGCAATGATATCTATCTCTGTGATCTTTAAAAAAGCAAACTTTTGTCATTAGAATTTATATTACATTGGTTGCCCGTGATTTTATTTATTTTATTTGCTAATTTCCTACCTATACTCGAGAAACAGTCATTAAAATCATTAGCAACTTCAGTAGATTTCTTTAAATCAGCACCAGAAGAGTCAGCAATAATTTTTATATCACTGTTATTATTGGTAGTTTCATTTATGATTTTCCATGTCTTTTTATAATCATTTAAATTACCCTATCCTAAATAAGTACGATACTGTTCGTACTTAATTTTTATAGCTAATTTACTAGGATTTACAGTAGACATTTTTTTTTAGTTTATCCCTTTCTCGTATTGAAATTAACAAACTCTGAGTGATCCATGGTTTTATACGATAATTTTTTAAGTTATTTTAAAAGTTTTAGTAACCCTACTTCTTTGATTTTGCAGAATTCTAACAATTCTGCCAGCAATCACATCAGAATTGCTAGTACTATACATCTCACTCCAGTACTGACCTTCTAAGTAACTTTTCAACTTATTATGGTTTAATTTAGTGATAAGTTTATTCTTTTTAGTTTCAACAGGGTTTTGTAAATTAATAGTGAGTAAGAAAGGGAAATGGTCAGTCAAACCACTATTGATAATTGTTGTTTTTGAGTCATATTTGCGATACATAAAAAAGTGATCGATGCATGTACTCGAATTGTTGATTCTGGTTGATTTATTAATCTTACATGTATAACCATATTCATTTAAAGTTTATATATTCAATTACAATATTTGATGCAGTATCTAACACATTTATGTTGATATCTTCACAATAAATCTTAAAAGAAGTTCTCAAAAACTTTTTCAGATAATAAGGTTTTTAGATCATTAATATATTCCACTGGATCTGTTGAAGAAGACCTGTAATGCTCAATAACTCCACTCGTCCAGTGTAATCCTTAAAAATGTGTTATTATTTATTAACATTACCTACTGTTACAGAGAAATTCACTTTTAACATAAATTAAAGACCCTTAGTCTCTGAAAGAACAATAACATCGGGCTCTATATTAAAAGTACTCAGAGACACGAAAATAAGATATAAAAAAGGCAATCGTAGCGCTTTGGTTAATTATAATAACTCTTAACAATAGTATAGAAGGTTTATTAAGTTTACTAAGAAACTAAAAGATATTCAGGGTGCTGTTCACTTTTTATACAAATAGGGGGGTCACCCTCAGCCTTTCTTGCAAAAACAGGGCCATTGTTGTTCCATACAAATCTGTAACCTTTGTTTTTCGGTTTTATACTCTCCTTGAATATAAGTACCTAAGTTCCTCATTTATAAAGATTCTTGTATTTTGATTTACTACATTACAATCCCTCTGTGTAAAATGGCCTTTTTCCTTCTTTTTTGAAGGATCTGTTGCTTGAGTTCATTTGTTTGAAGAGCTTAGTAGGTTTATCTTGTTTTTCAAATTTTCTAGCAAAAGTTATACTGTTTTCTGGGAAGGCCCCATCTATGAACTTAAAAACTTTTATACCCGTATTCACTAAAGAGGTTTAAATTTAGACCAAATCTAACTTGATAGTTATATGTTTTTTGTAAATGTCACAATTACAAGTTAACAGTGATATAAGCAAAACATAACTGGAAAAATAATAGTTTCAATTGTCATGACAATTAGATCTAGTTTAACTCTTAAACCTTTTGAGTCATACGGGGTTTAAGGTTTGGTTTCTCGTATCTTCTATAGTTTCTTGATATCCAAGGTATTTATTACTAAATTATTTTTCTTTGTTTATATTCATTATATATGTCGTAGGCATAATGCAAACTTAGGCTTTTTATAATCTGCCTAAGCATTTTACAAAAAGACGGCAAAACGTCAGCATCTGATAGATCTTTCGTTATGACTACACCAATTCAGGCAAATTGATAAAATGCCGGCAAAACGAGAACAGAAGAATATATATCACGTTATGACTGATTATTTTTGGGCATTTTACAATTTACCAAAAGCGGTGCCGTCAAAACGTAAAAATAAAACCAAAAATACTATTAAGTAAAAGCCGTTGCTCCTTCCGAATCGTCGGAAAGTCGATTCACGTTAAATAAGAACATGTGAATGACTGCTGACAAATTTGCATTAATCTAACGGGGGAATTCACTTAACAGTATTATAGATTTTGTTGAAAAAATCCTTGTTTTAATATAGACTGAGAATTCGGTTGGCGGGGTACCGCGCGCTTTATTTACAACAAAACCTGACTAATCCTTACTTAACCTAACTTTAAGAGAATAAGTAATCCAAATTTGTATTAATTATAAATTTAAAAAAAATGTTTCGCCTTTGTCGAGATTCGAACCAACCACCTATAAGGCGCGGGCCGAGAACCCTACCACTGCCCTACTAAGCTTCTCGGCGAAAAACATATAAATCGCTTATATTAGTTAGCATGAACGTTAATGACGTCACATGTGGTTTCGCGTGAACCAACATTTAGAAAAATCTTTCACGTTAGCGTGGAAGGAGACATAGCGTTAAGTAAAATAATACAGTTCCAGTAAATGTAATAAATCTGTTTATTAAGGAAACGTAAATAAACAGTTAACACTTCATGATATAAAAATATAACTATTAAGTTTAGTACTTTTAGTACCTTCCTATCATAAGTATGAAACTACAAATTAAAATTTAAAAACAAATCCTATATATATATATATATATATATATATATATATATATATATATATATATATATATATATATATATATATATATATATATATATATATATATATATATAGAAGTATAAATTATCCAAAACTAGATTATAATTAACCATGTTACCTAGAAATTAAAAACATTCTTTTTCTACCAACGTTATACAAGGTGCACCATTTAAATAAAACCTCGAGGACAATGCATTTTATAAAAAAGTTGTTTGGTGGGGTCAAAGCGAAAACAAGATGACAAGATATGTCTTTCTAATGACGTTCCCAAGGACTTTTTAAGGTATTCTTAGTTTTGTAAACGTTTAAGTGTCAAACTATTAAAATAAGAAAAATAACTAGTAACCAATTATTAAAAATAATTTGATATGCATTGCCTACTTTTCGTTCTGAGTTGGTAACAAGAATACGTAACTGTATGACTGTTTAATAGAACGTCAATATGATGTATTAGTTTCCATTAGACCTAGTTTTTTATTTAGTCATTAGCTACCAAAGAGATAAATACAAAGAAATTGATTGCTGAGACATATGTAACTATGGTAATTATCTGTTTAGTAAACTTACTCGAATAAAAGACGGATCTTTAAAATGGTAAGGAGGATTCTGAGTAATGACAATTTAAGGTAACAATAATCTTTTTTTAAATAAAATTTTCAAGAAAATATTTGGGAATTTGAAATATGGAGCTCGCCGCCCACCAAAACCTCAATATCTGTTATCAGCCCTCCAGCCAACAAGCTACTTTCGTTAGTCGTTGGTTTTGGCAACACCCTGTATAATTGCGAATATTTTTAAAAGTGCCCTTTGTGTAAAACCAGTAACCTTTTGTATTCAAAGCGTCTTTCCTAAGAAAGGAGAAATTTAATTTTAAACAAAACTGATGGAATACCCCGTGTTTTTGTGAAACAGACGGTAAAACCAAGTGATCATTTGAGCACTTAAAAATGAAGCAAATTGCAAATGCTAAAATCCTCCCCACATATATTATCTATATCTATTATTGCTTTTGGTACTAAATGTTGTGAACTCTAATGTTCTTGAAATTAATGTGACGTGACAATTGGTTTAAAAGTAAAAAAATATCAAAAACAAAATATTTGAATTTAAATTATAGTGCCCATCTTTTGAGAAGCCACTGTATATAATATTCGTATTGACAATTTTAGAGGCATGACCTTTGATCATAAATCAGGTCAGAACCAATTGTTTGAAACCTACAGAATGCACAAGAAAATATACTCAAAAAATTTACATATTTGTGAAAAAAACCTTGAATATCAGAAACAAAGAAAAACATTTAAAATCGCTAGAAACTGTTTTATACTATTTAGATGTAGATTATCCTAACTAGAAAAAAATAATTAAAATTACTCTTTTTACATAAGTTTTGGTTGAACAAAATTTTGCGAAAATGTCAGATTTTAATGTAACGTAAAAGGACAGTTGTGAAACAAAGGGAAAAGTTACATTTTTACTTATAAAACAAAAGACATTATTAAATTGCCTAGGCGACTTTATCAAAATAAAACTTTTAAAGTCAGAAAAAATGGTAAAGCTAATTAATTGATTTTTTTTAATATTACGCCTATGTGAAAAAAAATATTTTTACGTATTTTTTCTGCCAAATTTTAAATTGGGCCTTTAAAATATGTAATCTACGTTAAATTACTTTTCAAGCGATGTGCTACAAGTTATCGGTTTAATTTCAAATTACTGGAATATTTCGATTTTCCCTCCGATCTACATAATTTTTATCAAAGAAATTCCTAAATACTTATTAGTCAACGAATATTTAAGCAAGTTGTGCAAATTTAGCATGTCTTTAAATCTTATAGAAAAAAAAACATAGGAACCTATGAAAAGCAAAATATGTAATAAAACTAGTTATACATCCATCACTTTCTGGTTTATTGACACTCCTTATGCACCATTGGGCACCAACCAATAATTCATTTTGCACCATATCGTACCAGAAACTAATTAAGAAAATGTGTTGGAGGGGCAACTTAATGTCAGCCCCCCCCCCACTAAAGGTTTTAAAACATTTTTACTGAAATATTATGTAACTTGATTGATTATGCCAACCTTAGTTTGTTTTGCAGCCCTGGGGTTTAAGAAAAAACATCCTTACAAAAATTTAATGTTTTGGCGGAATATTATGTAACTTGATATGCACCATTAAGCACCACCCTTAGTTTATTTTGTCCTCCTAGGGTTCAAGAGAAAACACACTTACAAAAACTAAAGTTAGCCCCTTACATTTTTTTTAACTTCGTTAGTGGAATATTATGTAACTTGATATACATCTTTATGCTCCACCCTGAGTTTCTTTTGCACCCCTAGGGTTCAAAAGTTATTCACAAAATACTGAGTTAAACGATCTACTCAATATTTGCATGCTTTTTTTAGTTTTGCAGCTTTACGCATTCTGAAGCACCAACCTTAATTTGATTTGCAGCACTAGATTAAAGTTATGTGATGTGTGATGTCTTGCTGGTTGCAGGGATTTTATGACACAAGATACCTCCCGGGTTTTATTTTATTTTGTGTTGTACAGTGTTATATTGTTGTTTAAAGATTAATTGTGTGTGTGCTGTGAATATAGTGTACCTAAACCCTTTTAGGAAAAAAAGTACAAGTAAAAATTATTTAATTTTTACAAGTAAGTCCAACTTATTTGACCATTAAGCGACAAAAAACTGAATAACATTTTCAAATTTATCAGTGGTGTGCGGAGCCAGGGGTAGAAAATGGGAAAAAGGGATATTGGGTATATTCTAATATTTTCAATTTTAAAATCATCTTTTTAGGTAAAAATGCGAACAATGGGCTTGAAACTAAGATACATAATTTAAGGAGTTTTTTCCTAGAGTCAATAGTTTCAAACTTACAGTTGGTTGTTTACTCAAGAAATTAAATTTTGGAGGTATATCAGACCTGGTATATAATGTTTATAAGATTGGATTTGTTTTCTTTTTTATTAATCGCTAATACCTCAACCCCCATATATTTATATACCTGGTTTCACGAAAATATCTTAAAAGGTCTATAAAATACGGGGGTCCAAAGTTCAATTTTCTAGGTAAACAACCAGCTGTAGCTTTGAAACTTGTCACTCTTAGAACAAAACGGGTATTTACCTTAAAAAAAATCTTTTTTTTTATTTTCGATTTTTATTTTCTAAATGACCAAAACTTATCACAAAAAATTATTACAATTTTAAAACCGTTCAAAAGACCCATTTTTGAGTTGCTTTCAAGAAAATTCTTAAAAATTTAGTGGAGGGGGGGGTTAAATTAAGTTTTTGTAAGAGTGTTTTCTCTTGGACCCTAGGGGTGCAAAACAAACTAAGGGTGGTGTATAATGGCGCATATCAATTTACATAATATTCCACTAAAAAAATTTTAAAAAATGTATTGTGGACCTAGCTTAAGTTTTTGTAAGGATGTTTTCTATTGAGCCCTAGGGGTGCAAAACAGTCGTCGTATCAAAAAATGGGTTGCAATATGTCTCTAAATATGTATTTCCTACACTCACTTTGATAACTGCGGAGCTGTAAGTGATAAGCACGGCGAACATTTTCATAAGGATATATCAACAATGGAGAAAAGGTACCAGGGAAAATGGAATCCTTCCATGCTTGCAGCCTACTGTTGGGCTGTTGTTAGAGATATTCCAGAAACAATTCACAAAAGAATAGCAAAAAGGCAGCGCATTTAGTGGCTCTAAAATTGTAAAAGTACCATATTTTTATTATTTTATTAAAAATAAAATAAAAAAACCTGTTCTTCAAAACTGCAACAAGTTTTTAAATTCAACGTCACTTTTGTATTCAGCGCCCCAAAATTAACAAAAAAAGCATTTTTCATAAAAGATACAACATATAAACTAAAATGTGTTGTTCAGTGTTACTGACCTAGAAAAAACTTAACATAATTTAATGTGATAATGTGAGGTAAATTAACTATTGAGAAGTAGAAAACTTTTCATATTTAACGTGGCCGCGTTAGCCTACAAATTTATTCCAAATTATGAATATTTCTCATACTTTTCAAAAAAGTGTATATCATAACGTGGATTAATATTTCGCACAAGCCTGATCGTTATAGTTAGTAGATATACCATAATTCTTACGGCAATTGTCGTGAGAATTTTTTTTTCGCTGAAACATCTCTATTTTTCTAATAAAAATCAAATTAAACCGTAACTGTTAATCACTTCAAATCATTTCGCATAGCGAAAATTAAAAAACGCGTTTTTTTTCTGAGGAACCAAAATTAAGTGTTGTCTTTTGTAACTTCCGCGACAAATTTGGCATTTTAGATTTGCTCAGTTTCTTTGATATATCCTTGTGGATTCATTCATTTACTGTTTCAAAAAGAGACACGTCATTTACTTTTTGCATTTAATAAACAAAACTCATGATACAGGAACGTTTCTAAGAATGAAGCAACAAGGGATTACAAGTAGGAAATAATAAATAGTATGCAACATAATATAAAATAAAAAATAAATAAATAATGGGTGACTAGAAATGGTTAGGAATTTACAAAAAGGGTATTTAGTTTTTGCAAGTACTGTCTTCGGGAATGTACTTTCTGAAAAGTCCAATGAATGTTTCCAACCTACAAAATTCTTCACAGTTTGGAATTTTTAACAGTTCAGGCTCTTCAGTCTCATAGTTTTGATAGAAAACCTAAAACATCACAATAAAATCATAAAAAATTAATTAATCAACAAAAAAATTAAGCTAAAATATATAAAATTTAATTTTAAGATATATAAAAAATCGTTTATAAAATCCAAAATCAAATGAGCTTTGATAATCTGTAACTACGGCAACTTTTAAAAAATCTTAAAAAAAAACAAATAAATACACATACAAAAAATGTACTATTCGCGGCTAGCTTTAAAAATCATTTAAATCCCGATTATAATATGACTTCGATAAAATAATTTAAAGTTATCTGCATTATACAGGATTTCTAAAAGCTTCACTTTTAGAGTTTCAAAAAATATTGTATACAAAAGTTTACGGTGTTCTCTAAACCGCCAGACTTTAATAAAATGTTACAACTGAAAAATAAAAATGAGCATCGACTTTGTTATTTTAAATGTAACACCCTCTATGATATTATTTCAATAAATGAACATCTTCTTGCTGATTATGAACATACTAGGTTTGATACCTCTATTTATAAAGATAACCGGGAAAATTGAAAAGGACTCTGTCATAAGAAGTACCAGGCAGCGTATTCTTTCTAATGAGTTTGCTTATGTGTATGCTCTCTGTCTTTCAAACACACTGCTTCTCATGACAGGGTATTTGTCCAATTTCTCGGATGTCTTTAAAGATAAAGGTATATAAAATCATTATCTTTAAAAATCAAATCAGCAAGAAGATGCCCATTTATTGAAATAAATTATACAGAGTGTTCCATATAAAATAACAAAGTGGATGCTTTGTCATTTTATATGGCGTTATATAATTGTCATTTATTTATTTTCTTTACAAAATGGGTCAGAGAAAACCATAAAACTTTTATATACCATAAAACTTTTGATACCTCTAAAAGTTAAGCTTGTAGACCCGTTTAAAATATAACCAGACAATCTGTACATATATACTAGTACTTATTTATTTTATTCTTTTTAGTATATTTTTTTAAATAGAAATTAGTTTTTAAAAATATTTTTTCCAATTATAGTTTGTACATTCAGTTTATTTTGGATTTTAAGACTAATATTCGAATTAATTTAAGCAATGTATGTTACAGTACTGTTTTTTGCCGATTTAGTTAACATAAATGACAACTATCATAACCAGTGTCATTGACTATAAACTCATGCAACCACTGCTGTCGTGGAAAAAACATGTGAAGCACAAAAGTCGTAGAGTTTAACATGTATTTATATAGAGCATTCCAAAAAACTGTCAGAAATAATTGTTTATTAAATTAATGGAACACCCAACACAGGGCCGTTTTTAGGGGTGTGCACGGTGTGCCGGCACAAAGGTGGCCAAATTATTGGGGCGGCCGCAGGCCGCCCGCCAAAAACACAAAATTAGCCATTTGATTACAAAAATATACCTATATTTTTGTTTTCAAAATAAAGAAAAATTAAATTACATTTTGTTAGGCTTTTAAGATAAAACATTCATAAGAAATTTATTACCGGTCATTTCTTTTTTTGCTGTGCATGAGTTGCCGAAATTACAATAGAACTATTTATAGCAGCGTTCCTTGGAAAAGCAATAAAAATGATAGATAAGGGCGGCCGCCTTTCAATGCAAAAATGTTTGTTTATACTTCATAATTGGTATGTGTACAGTATATAGTTTTATATAGCTCTATATGTAGAATGGGGCAGTTTTTAAATGTTTTGTTTTTCTTTTTAGTATTCGATTAACTAGCGAGAGTTTAACAGTGATATAAAGTGTTTGTTGTTTAGTTATTTTTTTCTACATTTTGCAAAAGTGAAATTTCAAAAGAAACAAATTTTCGTAATTTAAAAAGGTAAGTTCTTCGGATAGATATTACTTTACTTAATATTACCATCCAAATCCGCATCTTACATTTTGGATTTAATATTAAACATGTGAAAAAAAATTTTTTTTAGCTTGAGATCAAAAAGTGGTTTATTGTTAATTTTATGTCTAGATTAATTTTCTATATTTCAAGTTTTAAAAAATGTATAAAGTAGTTTTACTAATTTACTTATCTAATAAAAATATAATAATTATATTTATTTTTTGGGTCATTTCAAAAACAAAATCTGATGCTAGATTACAATTTTACTTATTATTTATAAAAAATTCCATTTGGTGCGAACTTAATTGGGGATACTATAAAATTATATCTTCGCAGATTCAGAACTATTACATAAACTAAATTTTCTAACTTTAATTACCTTTCAATTTTGACTTTCAACTATTACATAAACTAAATTTTCTAACTTTAATTACCTTTCAATTTTATTTCCAGATGTCCGATAGAAAAACAAAACGTTTATCTGGAGCTCAATATAAAAAAAGAAAATTAGAAAAGGAAGAAAACAAAAAAAAATTAAGTGGATCTTTGCAAAAATATTTAGTTCCATCAACATCGTCACAGGGTACAGATACAATTGAGGATGAAAATGTAAAGGATGCACATAAAGTAAGCGACCCTGAAGAAAAAAAACACCCTGAATCAAATACAGAAATAGATAATGAAGAAAAGATGCTCTTAACCGATGATAATCCTAACTTAAACGAAGTTATCCCTGAAACTAATGATGATTTTGATGTCAGCGACCCATTCACCTGGCCGGATATTTTACAAAATCAAGTTATTGAGCAAATAGTACAAAACGATTTTCAGCATATAGAAAAAAAATTTCCTTCTGATGAATCGGGAAGGAAATTTTCTTCAACTCAATATCTTCGAATTTTGCCAAATGGTGAAAAAATTAAAAGAGCTTGGTTGGTATACTCTTGTGGAGCAAATAGCATTTTTTGTGTTTGTTGTAAAATATTTTGTAAGGAAGTGTTTAAGTTAAATAGCAAAATGGGGTATTCTGATTGGCGACATCTTTCACATATTTTATCCAAGCATGAATCTTCTGTACATCACTTGCAAGCTAATCAAAAATGGGTTGAGTTAAAAATGTCATTAAATAAAAAATTAACTATTGACAAAGAACTGCCAAATTATTTTGAACTTGAAAGGGAACGCTGGCGCTCTATCTTAAAAAGAGTTATTGCAATTATTCAATTTTTAGCTGGACAATCATTGGCATTTCGTGGAAAAAGTTCCGTCTTATACGAACAAAATAATGGCAATTTTTTAAAAGCTGTTGAAATGGTGGCAAAATTTTACAAAATTTTTTAATTTTAGGAAATATTTGTAAAGCGTTGGTTGAGCTTTCAGAAGATGTTACAAGAGACTCAAAAACAAAACTAAGTGCCAATTCATTATTAGAAAAAATAAAATCATTTACTTTTATCTGTAGCTTAGTCATATGGTACGAGTTATTAGTTAAAATTGACGTAGTCAGTAAATTATTGCAAAAAATTAATATTGATCTGACTCAGTGTGTCACATCATTAAAACATGTACTTAACTTTATTAACGAAATGTGATCGGACCAAAGTTTTAACACTTACATAGAAATTTCATCCAATTTAGCAAATGAAATTGATGTGGAACCAGATTTTCCAGAAGTTCGTATAAGGCGGAAAAAATCCCAATTTAGTTATGAAAGTACAGACAATGTATTAACTAAGGAACGAGAGAAATTTAAAATAAATTTTTATTATACTGTTATTGACCGAGCTAGAATATCAGTAGAAGAAAGGTTTAATTCTCTTTCGTATTGCAGTAATATTTTTAACTTTTTAACACGGTTTCATGATGTGACATCGGATGATTTAAAACAAAAATGCGTTGAACTTGAAATCGTATTAACCGAAGACGAATCGAGGGATATAAGTGGCGTAGAACTATTTGAAGAAATTGTTACATTTAAATCTCTAACAGATCAAATCAAACCTATTGAGATTCTAAAATTTATTTACAGTAATAATTTGGTCTCATCTTTTCCTAATTTATGTATAAGCTTGAGAATTTTTTTAACAATACCAGTAACGGTTGCATCTGGTGAACGGTCATTCTCAAAATTAAAAATAATAAAAAACTATTTAAGATCTTCTATGTCACAGGAAAGGCTTACAAATTTAGGTAATTGCCATTGAAAATGAAATTTGTGAAAATTTAGACCATAATAAAATAATAGACGAGTTCGCAAGTACAAAAGCCAGAAAAATATTTTTGAAATGAAGAGGTTGCTTAGTTTTATACTTAGATACAATATAAAAGATACCAATTTTTGTTTGTTTGGCTTTTATATTATTTGATATTTAAATAATTAATAGTTTAAACATTTGTATTTTGTTTTATGTTGTTTATTGTTTCGTTTAATAGATTATTACCTTATGTTATGATACAATGTTACTTGTTAATGTATACGTAGGAACTTAAATATATTTTTTTGTTCAATAAATATTGTTTTTTTTTTTGTTATAAAAGGGCGGCCGTTTTATTTCTGCACAAAGGCGGCCGAGGGGCTAGGAACGGCCCTGACCCAACACATGATATGTCATAAATAAATATTCCTATTTGACATATTAAATGCAACTTTTGAATTTGACAAAATCTCTGCCATAAGCGCAATGGTGTTAGAGAATGGATGAGAGCATTGTAACTTCTAAATTTAAACATAAAATTATCAAACCTGACATATTTAAAATAATCCAGAAGAAGCCAATTAATGGACTTACAATTAGGTAACTAGTCCGGATTCTGCAGAATCAGAATAAGTTGTGTGGATCTTAATGAGGTTTAAGTAAAGGTCTTGTTGATTATGTTATAATAAAAAAGCTTTTTACTTCCCAATTAGAAACTACTTAATGGACTGATTTGAAATTGTGCGCCAGAAATAATTGTGGTATATACATGAAGTAGTAAAACTGTGGTACTAGCTCCAGATGGCGGAACAAAATGGCGGACAGCTAAATATATTATTTGTAATCGTGAAAAAGTCATCTTCTCAGGTGTAACATATCTTCACGTTTTAGGGTTCCTAAATGCCAAAAAATATGTTTTATCAATTCCGTCGGTTTGTCTGACTGGTAATATTTTGGTAAAATCTATTATTCCGGAATAAGATGGAGGCCTAGTGAAAAAATTATTACTGAAAAACTAATTATCCAATTTACCTCAAATTATACAAAAGTGTTATATAGAAATGAACTGGTAATATTTTGGTATGAATATAAGATAGCAAAACGAAATGGCGGCCTTTTAAAATATTTAAAAAATCAGCTTGAAAACACTACTTATTACATTAATTTCAAATTTTGTACAAGTATTAAGTGTGATATAGAGATAAACTGGTAAAGTTGTGGTACGAAAGTATCAACTTAAAATACAATAACTGGTACGAATTCAACATGACGTAACAAAACAGCGGTGTGTATTATTAACAAAATTAATTATTGAATTTATTATAAATTATGACCAAAAATCAAGAGTGGCATAGGTAGCAACTAAAATATTGGTAGGAATCCAGTATGATCTAACAAAGTGGCGATGAATAAAAATGTTTTAAAAGACAGTATATATGCGTTGCTAAATGACTATCTGCTGAACTAAATTGGGTGACACTTCACTATTCCTAATAAAAGGAAACGAGGGAAGTTTCCGCGTAAAGGCAATTTACCGATTTTTTTAGAAACGATTGGAAAATTAATTGCAATTGTGTGTTGTTGTAGAACTAACGCCGGCCTCATAAGCACAACAAAATATAATAAACTTTATAAGTTTGCTTATCTACAGTTTTAAATTTCCAACAGAGGGAGCCAAATTGCAATAACTTCCGTCGGAGTCAAATAATTTCACTTCGACATTTTTCGGAGGCAATAAGGAACAAACTGCCCATATACATAGATGTAAGTTCGGCATAAAAAAAATTGTGATTTTTATGCCTAATAAAAGAAATTGTGATTTTTATGCCTAGCACCAAAGGAGGCATATCTCTTGCGTTTTCGATAAATGAAGACAACATATTAGATATAAGAGAGAAATGAGGTATAAGATAAATGATTCAAATTAACCATTTAGATTTAAAAAATAACATTATCTGTCTAGAGAGGAATCCAGAAGCCAGAGCAGTTACAAAGAATAGGACTTTAGACAGTGACAGTTCACTTACAGCAATGTGTGTTGTACGGTTTTCATGGTGATTTTTTTTCTCTAGAAACGCACTGCTTGTAGTCGATAAACGTGATTTTTAAAATGTATAAAAATTTAATTACTCTCTCTCTCTCTCTCTCTCTCTCTCTCTCTCTCTCTCTCTCTATGTTGGTTCCTATTTTATAAGGCATTTGGCGATTTAAGAAGTTACTTTTAACAAAAAAATATGTTTTTGGCCAAAACTGATGAACTAACTTTTTTAAAAGTCTTGTACAACTGGACTGAATAGTGTAAAAAATATGAAACAATATTTTAAATAATATAATGTGATGCAAACTCGACTACTAGTTAATAGACATAAATTTAGCTACTTACTTTAAATCCGAAATCTC
Organism: Kuschelorhynchus macadamiae; assembly: GCA_030620095.1. Taxonomy (NCBI): domain Eukaryota; kingdom Metazoa; phylum Arthropoda; class Insecta; order Coleoptera; family Curculionidae; genus Kuschelorhynchus; species Kuschelorhynchus macadamiae. The sequence goes on along the minus strand of JAUTXW010003115.1, from coordinate 164,351 downwards.
CATTTATCTTGTGGACTTCTAGAATGATATGAGCACCATAGTTTGGAATATGAGGACGAAAAACACCCAAAAGAATTAACAACTGAGCCACGTTGTTTTCATGGGCTGAGTATAAGTAAATTTTCTTTTCACTGTTTGCCTGGGAGATTTTCAATATCGTATCATCTATAATTTTCTTCAGCAAATATCCAGAACCGATTTTTTTTAAATCATCGTTTGCAGTCATTACATAATATTCTCTTATAGCAAGTTCTATTATCAGCTTTGGCCACACTTTCTGAATCCATTCCGGTAGGGTCAGACCATTTTCTTGTTCAGTGGAAAGACCAAAGTAGAGGTTATATATATCTTCAAAACTAGTCACATTGAGACCACTGTGCCTGTCAAATATATAAATTGTTATTCGTATTACGTTTAAAATCTTATGTTTTATAAGTTAGGTTCATGTTTTCATTAGGGTGGAGCGAGATTTTTTTTCTAAAATTTGAAGCATCTAGCGTTTCTAAGAAAGTTACCAACAGGAATTGCGTAGTGTCTGAAGCTTTAGAAATAGTGACGTGAAAAATGGAATGTATCTGGAACAATGCTTTTATTCCTAGCCAAAGAATCGTGACTTTACTTCGAAAATAACAAGATAAGAGAAAAAACATCATTAAACCATTCAAAGCAAGACAAAATTTAAAATGTTATAAAACACAACTAGAAAATTTAATGTGAAATAATATTTCGTTGATAAAGTTCGAAAATTCTGACTACTTCTGATGATATCCGTAAAAAAAACGAAATTCGTCATTTTTCTTTTTATGTTTTTCAGACAAGATGGTGAACTCAAATTTAAATCGTACGTTTCGCCTTCGTTTCTTTTAAACACGGACCTGAAATTTTTACTTGCTTGACCTCCAAAACCAATGATATAATGCACTTATACATTTAGAGTATTTAACATTATACTTTGTGAATTTGGCAAGATTCTGTTTTTTTTGTCTCTCTATAACACATTGTCTTTTATGGGAAAATCTTTAATCTCCTTAAGTGAGATACATAGTTGGTTTTGGGAGGTCAAACACTTGTTAAAAATTAAATAAAAAATCCAGGTCCGTATTCAAAAAAATTAAGTTAATAATAAGAATTCGAAGACTTTTTTAGGAGGAATTTAAATCTGAGTGGATTATCTTGTAGGGAGGAAAAGTGAATGCAATGATGTAAAATGTGTTTTGTAATATCTTTCCAATTGCAGCCTCAAAAAAAAAATAAAATCGAAAATGACGATTTTTGGTGTTTGACGGATACCTTTGCAAGTGGCAGGAATTTTCAAACTTTGTCAACGGCACATTACTTGACATTAAATTGTGAAACTTTGTCCTAATTTAACCAATAGCGTATCTATTACAGTTTTTGAGATGCCAATGATTAGTCTTCAAATTTGTAGGAAATTGTAGGACCCTGTATATATAGATTTCAGATCAATTTGTGGAAGAACTTACAGCATAATTTAAATTATTAACGTTATTTTAGGTTATAATGATAATTTTAAGATCATCTCTTACCTAGACACGTAGGTAAATACTTTCCGAAACTTTTTGAATTGATTTTTCATTTCCAAAGAGGTCTGAACCTTTTCGTATAATTTTATAAAATTGGGACATAAAATTCCCATTAGCAGTCTGTCTTGATTCCTTGGAACATAGTTATAAGGAACAGGTTGCCACATTAATTTCTGGTTCCAAATTTGTTCGTTCTGTGGGGGAAATAAGCCCGCTAACGCTAATTTTAAAGAGGCTTTGGTTCTGTTGTAATCGGTTGATATAGCTTCAACTTCTCCAGGCAAGAACATATCACTGAGGAATGATCTATACCGTTTACGTAGGGAGGTACCGATATTGAATTCACGAAGTTTTCCAGCCTAAACAGAATATCAATAATTAGTTAACTATTGTAAGAGAGGTACCTTTAGTTATTTGAAATATTGTTTTATGATCATTTAATATTTTACTGTAGTACTAATTAACGGCATCGCCCAAAAAAGAAAATTAGATTACGTCTTTTACAATTCTCGATTTGACTTCAAATCTTATTTATTGATGCGGAAAAGTGTCCTAAGTAATAATATGTTGCGGTTTTCGTGTAAATTTAAGATAAACATCATTTTTGTTTAAAATGATTTCGTTTTTGTATATTAAAAAACTGCAAACCTTCCAATAGCATGGAAACTTAGAAGGGGACAATCTTTTTTTAATATAACTTTGTTTAAGCACAAAAGTTATCTATATTTTTTATACGACTGAAGGTTACCGTCGCCGTCGGCAACCCAAATCAACCTATAGCAATGCAAACATTTAGTGGTTTATGTATTTCAGCAAAATGGAGTATTCAAGTTCACTTTCACAAAACTTAATTTTTAAGCCATAGAAAAAATGAAATGTTTCTCTTTATAGGATTTTAAAGCTTAAAGGAAGCTGTAACAAATTTAAAACTTACATTTGTGAGTTGTCCTAGACCATATGGGTAATACGTTTGATTTAAGTATGGATCATTCGGATATAATTCTTGAAAACTGTCTGGGGTTCTGTTACCATGTCTAAATATCTGTAAATAAGGACAAATACACTAGGCAATAATAAATGAAGTAAATTTAAGAGTATACGTGGATAGGGGAATTACTATTAATATAAATTTAAAGTATCAGACATTAATGAAATGAGTTTTAAATTTGGTTTACGAAACTCTGCTATAGGAAAATCCGTTTATAGTTTAGATTTTAAAAGATGAAAACGAAATTTATTTTACCACTTTAACCTCAAAAAGATATTTCTCCATTAATCATCTTAACGAATCAAATTTAGACACCCGACACTCATTTAATTTAAGATAATTGGTCATACATAATATTGTCATCAGTCATTGTAATTACTGCAGTAAAAACTAGAAAGTAATGGGACAATTAGGACACTCTTGGCCTCCAAACCGGACGTCTTACTAAAGTGTGGGGGAAAACGGTTTGATGGGTTTCAAAAATGTATAAAATCCTAGCTTTTAAAAACTGTTCCCTACCCAAAAAATTAATGATAAAAATACGTTCTTGAAAACGAAACATCGTGACAAAATGTGTTCTAACCTTTACGAAAATTAGAACAACCTTCAAATAACCCATAGACATATATGACTGTGGGTTACCACCCCAATCTTGAAAATACTCCTGCAAATAGCAGCTGACGATCCAAAAATCTCGGGTGAATACCCATAAGTGGAAACCGACCTAATTATAAATCGCGTTATTTTAATGTGTAAGAATGTATTGTATTTTTTAAGTGCAGACTTTGTTCTATATCTATATATGCGCTAGTCAATGTAAGAATATTTTACCTCCACCTAACTATTATTTGAAAAACCTTAAGTTAAATGGTTAAACGCCAAACCATTGAAAAATGAAAACAGAAATCAACCTAAAGCAAAAACCCTTGCAAAAACCATGCATGAAAATTTCTTTAAGCGATCTTGGAGTCACTAACATAGACACGAGTTTCCAATGGAAATATTATATATAATATACAATATTAAATATAATATTTCAGTAGAAACATTATTTTGAAAGCAGACGTTTTTAACGGTTTTTATTTTTTTTCATAGTGCTTTTGTTGATACGTAGCATATTTATTTTTGGCAGCTTCCAAAAATGTTTTTTTCAGGAATTTTGCTAAATTATCTTTTACAATATGCATTCAAATTAAAATATTATAATTCTTATTTGTCCTAAATAAAATTTGAATTGATGAAAGAAAAGAATTTAATCAGGCACAGTTTTGTTTTAAGTTTATAATATTTCAAAATGCTGCTTATGTCTAACATATGTATTTGAAATTAAATTTCTCTTGCACAAAAAATTTCAAAATTTTCAGATTTTGTATTGAAATTTAAAAAACATATATTTGGGATTAAAATTAATTAAAAACTCGACTAACATCTCCACGTAAAATAAAGCAGATAAAGAATTTTTTCAACTCCACCAGCACATAAGGTTTATAACCAAATTATCTTGATGATAAAAAAATCAAATCTGGATTTTTAGCCGTATTTTACACATGCATAAAAACTCGCCCAAAAGCGATTAGTACTTTTGTAGATAATAGAGATTTCAGCTTGGCCCAACATTATTTTTCCAGGATTAAAATGTTGGTCTTTTTTATAAACAATCGAACATATATTCTCTTGGAGAAAATCAGTAACTATCAAAATGTCTGTCACTTGCTTTAAGTATGGATGCATTTATCTATTTTTTATACAACATTATGCAGCATAATCTCTGTCGTCATCTGAGGAATACAATTATTTTAGGGTTTATAAGACTTACCACATGACTTAAAACAAGTGTGTCGTCTTTTTCATTGCTATACTGGTCGTTATTCAAATCATGATGATGATGATGCTGGTGACTAAAATAATCGTCTTCACCTCCAAAATCATCAGGTTGAAACTCATCTACTGAAAAATACTTTTTAGGATAACTGTGAACTTCTACGGCAATCAATTTGAAAGTAAAAAATATTAGAAACAATTCCCAAAAATGTTTGAGAACTTTTGAAACTATCGCCATTTTCTAAATTTATTTTTTGGTTAAACGTTAATACTACTAAACTAATGAATTTAACAAAAAAATTGTTACAAATAGTACTATTGCTCTAACTATTGAATGACGTCTTGGTCTAAATCTTATTTATTTTATATTTATACGGTTGCGGCGTTAACAATGAAGTGACGCAAAAATGTCTGGTACTTTCATAAATATGACGAATAAACAGACAAAATCCCATTATCTTCTTCGAAATGTTTCGATATTAAAGGAAATTTGAAGATTGTAGCGAATCGGAAATAAATTTAAGTAAAATTGTTGCTAGTCATTATTTAGATGAGACATCAAAGGAAATGAAATGTGATGGCTATTTGATTTAATTTTATCACAGTTTTTGCATATTCCTGGAGTGTCTTATTTATGTTTAGCGTAAAGTGTAAGTTTATGAGATATTAAATACTCGATGTTAAACAAACTTATAGCTATATTTTTTAGGTATTTAGTTCGTAAGTATACTTTATTTGGATTTTAATTACCGGCTAAACTTTATCATTTTTAAATATTTAAATAATAAATATAATTTATATTTTTAAATATATATAAAATAATTAATAATTTTTATAATTAGCCAGCGGATCCCACTTGACCAACTTGGATATTTTTTTTAATTAAAACTCTTTACCCACAGACACAGACAGAATTGCAATCTATATTAAAAAATACCCAGTACTAGAAAATCTGGCTAGTTAGTTATGATAAGATTATTCTATAGTTGAACTTGTGTTTTTCTGTTTAAACCTATTCAAATATACCCTGCTATAATGCTTCTAAATATGTTTCAAAGCTCGCAAAACAAATGTTATGTAAAGATCCACACCATCAGGTCTAGGGATATGGGGCCACTTTTTGTTTTATAGTTTTCAGATATAATTTTAAAACTATAGTTGCAGTCGAATCTCGAGAGGAGTTTCACTTGTACGTCTATGTCGGAAAAACTGCATTGGACATCAACAAAGGGACTAGCTTTGGCTCAGTCGGCTTTGATTTGATTAAGGGCAATATGATTTCTGAACCTTAACATCCATGGATTTGTTGAACCTCTCATATTGTCTTTTCTTAGAGCGTTTTTGAATCCTGCATTTTATCAAGACGCTTAAATGCAACGAGATTAGTGCTTAACGTTTCAAAAGCGACACATGTCAGTCTTTTACCATAGCCACCTCGATCCCCTGACCTTAGTCCTACAAAATATGCAGGAGGCAGGTATTGTATGAAGTTCGATATTAAACAAGGTCAGCTTAGATTTCCTTAAGTTACCTCAAGCACAACTACGGGTTTCCGTCCATTATTAAAATAAATTATCACCACTTTCCAAACCCTCATTCAAATTAACTAGATTTAGTGATGTTAGACGCAGCAATGTTAGCATGTACACCAAAAATGATTAAAATTTAATAACAGGGTATGTTTAAATGTCTCATATGAATCTGATCCATTTCGTATCAATAGCCACGTTTAATATAAAGACATAAAAAGGGCAGTTCGAAAAACTAGGTAAGCTTCTGAACTTAAGATCCTTTCTATCTCTCAGTAAAATACATATTTTAATATTTTCGGTTCCAATGAAAAACTTGAAGATTTTTTAAGGTTACTGTTGTTTTCTTACTGCTACTTTAGTTTACTGGATTGCTGCAAAAACTCTTTACCGCAAAACTGGAAAAAACAACTAAAATAGCTCCCAGTATTATTATTTATTTCTTTAGGGAATTATGAATGAAATTCTTACTCAAGCGAGAGCTTAGTTGTAATAATTATAAAACTATCTCAGATTGCAAAATTACAATTTATTAATTTTACGTTAAAAAACTTGAAACATTAGATAGGCAATAATAAAAATTCTCCTTATAGGAGTTTGGCATCTTAATATGCTTTCGAAACTTTGTGAATAAATCTTCTATATCATGGCCAAATTGATGTTGATTATTTATTTAAAAACGGCAGATTCACTGAATCTTAAGGCATCGGACCTTAAAGGATTATTTTTAAATGAAAGCTTAAAATGGTGGTCGTAGTTTGAAATGTTATAAATTTTTCGATATGTAAAATTAGTAAATCAGTAATCAAATAGAAAAATGTAATTTTTAAAAAAGACACTTCTCTACACATTGGTTCCAACGGGTCACCGGGAAATTTTTTCGATAACGTCTCAAAAATATAGATATAATACGCGGGATCCCCACCAGTCCACGCATATTTTAAATTTGGTCAACTTTGAAATTTTCGATTTCGGCAATAAATTTTAAATTTATTTTTAAATATTTCTAATTATACAAAAATTAATGGTTTTATTTTACATATTTTATAGCAATATTTAATTTCGATTCGAACAATGTCATAAAACCTTCCCGTTTAATATACTCGTTATAGGATGGCAATGTCAATATATTCTCGTTTTTTCCCCAATCTATAGCTAACCTAACCTAACTAACCATTATCATATTTAGATATGTTATAGTCATATTCCACAATAAGGCGAGTAAGACTGATAATTTACATTTAATATTTCACGCAATCTTACCGAACCATGAGATATTATAAGAGGGGTTCTTATTTCAGTATATCAAAATTAGGAACTAGGTAGATTTTTAAAGTATACGAATTAGAGTACGAAACGAGACAACACTGTATAGATCGATAGTCGAAACACCAGTATCCCGAATTATTGAATATTGTAATTGTAATTGTTATTGAAAGTACATTTTTATTATATTCATAAACGACATTAAAGGCTGCTTTTTCTATAGCAAGTACTTAGTTTTCGCCGACGATCTTAAGTTCTGTACTAAGATATCCTAGGAAAGAGACTGCCTTTTACTCCAGGGTGACTTGGGTAGGCTATTTGACTGGTGTACGGGGAATGGCATGGACCATATAAGTGTTTCTCGATGACGTTCAGCCGCAGTAGGAATGTCACAGAAAACGCACATCATATTAAAAACACTCCAATTAAATACACATCCGAAGCTTTCGATCTGGGAATCATATTTGCTGGCTCCCTCAGTTTTTCTGAATATATTATTAAAATAATTTCAAATGGACTTCAGATGTTTAGGTTTCTTCGCTACATTTCATATGGATCATGAACTACTATGATATTGAGTCCAACCTTCGATCAAAAACACTTTAGGCCCGTCGTATCGAGAAAGACCTAGAACTTTTTGGCTAAGATACTACTTCACATTCAGCCTAGGCATACATGGCTTGTTCAACGGTTTCATCTACCAAATCGTAGGACAAATTATAGCTTTTTCCTCGTACATCCAGACTGGCCAATGGGTATAGAGATCAAATCGATTTTCTTGGAAAGCGAGAAACATTTTTGCACCAATGCACTAGTTGCTATTTGTAGCTGTAATGTGTAGATAGTGTGAAAATGAATTTTATTATATTATGCCATTGTGTTGTTTGATTACCTTGTAGTTTAAATTAATAATTAAGATTGTGGACTACTCAATAATACTATTGTATTATTATATTGGGCAATTATTGTCCGTTTATAAATAAGTATTTAATTAAAAATAAATAGGAAAAGTAATATTCATAATACAGTAAGGTACAAAACACTTGCTTAGAATTTTGCGCGTTGTGGCAAATACATTTAAAGAAATTAAAAATGCAAAAACTGACTATTTTCATTGAGGCTCTAAAACGTTTGAGCCTCCCTCACCCACCTTTTTTTGCAGAAATAAATGAAGACAGTCTATAGGATAATCGCATATAAAAATCAATAAGTTTGAAATAGTTTTTTCACTTAATATTGTATTATTGAAAAGGGGCGACAGGTAATTTATTACATTGAAAAACCTAATAAATATTTCCAAATTTAGAAATAGGATTTGAGAGGTAAAAAGAAGATTGGTAATAAATTATAAAAGCTTCTTGGCGGTAATTTTGTTATTGTCAGTGCTAATAACAATGAATTATAAATAGTCGACTGTTATTGGACATTTGCAAACTTTTTCACCGGATAGCCGAAGTTAGTAACCAAAACGTAATGTAAAAAAGTATTTTATTTGAGAATTAAGATAACAGTTGTATGATTAATAATAATTATTATTGGAATTGACGAGGAAGCAAATAAGCATACTTGAGCGGTTTTGGGATAATTTTATGTCTCAAACAACCAAAATATATAACCAAATTTAAAATAAAAATGCAACTTATAACGCGTAAGTAAAAAAAAAGTTTTTATCGCTAATTAATAACGATAGTTCTAGTATTGAATAAAAAAATCCTAGATAAAAAATACATTTTTAAGCATAGAAAGAAGTATCGAAATTGTAGTTTTACTTTCAGACATATTGCCATGTGTAGGAGGGCTACCTGTATCGGATTTTATAAGCAACATTTTTTAGTAACTAGAGCATTAAGAATAAAATAATGTTTTTTTTTGGCATCCCATACAAACCTATAAATTGTTGTATAAAGTAAAATCAGTAATCATTTTCCGGAAATATTGGCTGACCAAGTAAATTTTAAGAGATTTTCTTTTAAAAAATATATTTTTACTTTCCTCGTAATAGGATTTCAATCATGAAAAAAAGCCATCAAATATTTTTACAGATTTTCACGATTCAGGCTCCCTATAGAGGCCAAAAAGTCATTTCCCATTTCCGTCAGTTTGTTCGCCGCATAGCTCAAAATACTTACTACTTCTACAGGGAGAGTACCTAACATAAGACATATTGGTTGTGATTATTCGAAAAAAGCCCAAAGTATTTAATCAGAACCGACATAACTATTTATATTATAAACAGCCTATATTTGATACCCGAAGCAACATAACTGCTAGTTTTACTAGTAATTGGATAATTAACTGGTTCATGCAAATTTAATAGATATATTATTACCATTTTAGATTAAATTTTGTGACAGATAATTGAAATTGTTGCTGAAAAATCCATGTGTAATTTAATTTTAATTCCAAGTAATAAAACTCGGATTAATCTTTTATTTATCATTTTATTTAACATCATACCTGTAATAATTTTCCATTTTTCTGATTTGTAACCAAATATTTGGAAATGTCTTTTTAGCCATTGTGGCCATGTGTATATATATACGATATGTGATTGCCCAATTAGTAATGGAGGACTTGGAAGAAACAACAATAAAAAAATCTGATTCTGACGTTCATTTTTTCTATAGATTTGACGATTGCTTAGCTGCAGTAGCTAAAAATAAATGTCAAGATATTTTAAAAAGCTTTAATAGTTATCACCCCAAACTACAATTTACCATAGAAGAAGAAATAGATCACAAAATTAATTTCTTAGACCTCACATTACACCACATAGAAAACACCATTAAAACCGAATGGTACACTAAAGACACTTGGTCCTCTCGATATACATTTTGATTCCCAGCACCCTCTGTGAAAGTCGTCATAATCTTGCAGACAGAGCTATAAAACTATCGGAACCTGAATACAGGGAAAAATCATTAAAAAAGAAAACAAGCCTTAGAGATAAACAACTATCTTCAAAAAATTATTTTTTTAAAAAAAGGATCCTAAATTTTACAACAATAACCACCCCTATTTAAAAATATTTTGACAACATGTATTTAAAAAACACGACATTACAGTCAGCCATAAGGGTCATAACTAGAGTCCGGATTAAAAAGCATAAAAAAAGTTAAAATAAGCGCTTAAAAAGCATGTAATTTTTTACAAAAAAAGCATGAAATATGCATAAAAAAGGCAAAAAAATGAAATACAAATTTATTGTTTATCTAAAAAAAAAACGTAATATAAAATATAATGGATAAACATTAAAATAAACAGAAACAACAAAACAAAATAAAAAAATTAGTTTTTGTAGAAACAAGCAATAATTAAATGCTGATTTAAATGTTCCATAGTAAAGTTCTGTTCATTTTTTTTTATAGTTGGAAAAACTACGTCAACACTGTTATGGGTGCATATTTAAATTTTGCATCTGCATCTGTAAGTCTGCAGTACCAAAGCAATTTTTTTTAATTTCTGAAATAAATGTCTTTCAACTTTTTTGTACTATTTGGCCAGTAAAAAGCTGTTTCAATTATTAATTATTTTAATGGAAGTATTTAATGTCATTCCTTGTTTCTCGAGGGACTTTATGGTGGAACTGACAAAACTAAAATTAGTTTTTAAATAGGATAAATTGTTTATTAATTCATTTTCATTTAGGACCGTTTGACAATCTTTAATTGCTTGCTTTCAAAATTATCTGCATAATATAATGCGGCATCTAACCAAGTACCCCATCTTGTTAAAACTGGTTCAGGTGGTAATGGAATATTGGGAAGTCTTTCTTTAAAAAGTTGTACCCGCAAAGGCGCTTTGACAAAAACCTTTTTTCCATTTTTATAAGTTCGTTGAGAAGAGGAAATTGTTGCCTTATAGTTTCAGCAACTCTATTTAAGCCGTGAGCTAAGCAGGTACAATGGCATACATTTGGATAAAACACTTTTAAATTTGTAGCCGTTTTAACCATATACGCTGCCGCATCAGAAAGCATGAGTAACACTTTGCTACAGGGAACTGCTTCTGGCAAGTAAAAGCTTTTTAGTGCCTCATTTACAAATCTTGCCACTGTGTTGCTGTTTGTGGCTTCTAGTTCCTTGGAACATATTAAATATCCTGTGGGTGATATTTCTTTATCAAGGACCCCGATAATTAAATTCGCAACATATCTTCCACAAGCATCCGTGGTTTCATCCACTGTAAACCAAATATAGTGACTTCCAATTAGTTCCTTTATTTTTTGAATTGTTTCATTGTATATAGCGGTGACATAATTTTTTCTAAGGGTACTTTCGTCTGGTATACGCATCTTACAATATTTTTCCAAAAATGACCTTAATCCATCATTTTGTAATTTATTCAAAGGTATATTGGATTGTACCATAGCTCTGCATAAATCAAGATTAAATTTCCTTTGATCGCTAAATTCTAACGATTCAGCAATTGTCGATTGTTTCGGTCTACAGACATTCTTGATGTAACTGTGTCTTAATGTGTTGAATTATATTGTATTTTTTATCGCATTGTATCTATAATAAAAAAAAAAAAACGTAAGAAACTAGCTAGATCCTCAAATCATTTTTTAAATTAAATTAATTTTCTCAAAAATGTATCATTTAGAAGCCACGCCAAGAAATAAACTGATGATTTTTTTGTCCAGTGGGGTAAAAAATAAATTAATTAATACTCTTAAACATTTGAGTATTTTTAAGTTTTTGGACAAGCAGTCAAAATTGTTTCAGTAAAAGTATGCATAAGTAAAGTACTGTGAAAAATTTTTAGATAAAAAAACTTACCGTTTTAACACAAGCTCTGCAAAACAATCGACCACCCTCGTATGTTAATTCTTTATAGTCTTTAATTAGCTCATTTCTAGAAGGTTTTACTTTCGGCATTTTAAAACATTAAAGAAAATCACAACGTTACGCCAAATACCGACGATGCAAAATGAAAACATTTCATTCTTTTTCTCTTTCGATACGTAGAAAAAACAGCTGATGCAAGACGCAACTAATACCATAAAATCTATTTTTGGACTGGGGTTTCACGCGTATTATCGATTTAAAAAGAAGAAACTGCAAGCGAGACAGAAGTTTGTTTATTTTAATTCGCGTTGATAAAAGTGTGCGTGTGCAATAATATTATTTTACCTATATTTGCAGTACTTACTACAAGAAATCTAAAAAAAGCTTTAAAAAAGCACAAACCATAAAATAAGCATAAAAGTTGAAAAAAAGCAAAATAAGCATTAAAAACAGTGCCTTTTCGGCAATGTTTTTGTCTAATTCGTCAATATTAAAAGCCATCTAATGTTTGCCTGTAATATTTACAAAAAGCATATTGCCTTAAAATCCGGACTCTAGTCATAACCTCCTAAAGAACAACTTCAGTAAACTAAAATCAAAAGCTGCAAAAGAAAAAACAACACATATAGTATATGAGTTCCCTTGTAAGGATTGCAATGGTGTATACATGGGACAGACCAGTCAGTACTTAAAAAATAGAATACAAGGACACAAATATGACAAAAAGAACACGACGGCATTAACAAGACATACTAGTGAAAGCAAACATTCTTTCGATTTTGACAATGTTAAAATTATAAATTCGGGCACCATCAAAAAAGAAGAGAATTCCACGAAATGATAGAGATACAAAAAAATAAACACTACATAAATGCAAAAACCGATACAAAACAACTCAGTAAAATATATCATAATCTTATTAAGTAATACACAAATTAAAATCATAAATTAAGAAACTGAGTTGAACCCCTTAATAGATATAAATTTCTCTCTTTCAGAACATGGTAAAATAAGTCAGTAGTCGTTTTCGTTGTTTTCGTGTTTGTTAGTTTATATATGTACAAACTTTTTTTTTTTAAAAATGTTGTATTGTCTTATATTGACATAATCTTCGGATTTTGGTTTTAATGAGGTAAGACATCGAATTGTTTTTCTAGTCTATCTCCTGATTTTTATAAATTTCTTTATAGACCAAAAATTGTATTCTGATGAAGATCACCAAGTTGATCGAAACGTCAAAACTTTGTAACATGAGTTCTCTCAAACGAAATGTGTTAATTTAATTCACGAGGACCCTAACCCAAGAAAATAAAAAGTAATCATATATATATATATATATATATATATATATATATATATATATATATATATATATATATATATATATATATATATATATATATATATATATATATATATATATATATATATATATATATATATATATATATATATATACAAAAGTGGAAAATTCTTGGGTTTAGATTCGAATTAAATACCAAATTTTTATTTTTCATTTATTTCACGTTTCGCCCTGTAATTTAGGGCATCTTCAGAAAAATTTTTTTGATGCTAAAATTATAAAAATACGGACATTAACATTTAAGAGACACACTGTGCATAAAACAATATTACCACGTTAAAACATATTTATATTCAACACTATAAAAGTACATATCTTGAAATAAGGAGATATTTATTGACAGATTTGTTTATGCTGGCAGAACTTGTATTAGAGCAGTAATGAAATATTTATCACTTGTATTTTTTTTGTTCTCTCGTATAAGAAACGGAACGCTTTTTTGTTGTTTTATGTTGAATACCATTTAAGTGTGAAGAGTTAATGTAAAATTGAAATTAAGGTGTCACATTAATAAATTTATATACATATGGCTTAAATTATTTATGTCGGTTCTGTCATTCATGGAGTTTTTTTCTCTAGTAATTTCTATCATTTCTTTGATGGCTAATTTATTGTAATTAGAGTCTTTAGCTAGTATTTTGGTGTTTTCATAGTTGATGTTGTGTTTTTCGGTTTGTATGTGTTTGTTTAATGCTGTTGTGGCGTTCTTTGTGTATTTATGTCCTTTTATTCTATTTTCCAGAAGCTGACTTGTCATTCCGATGTATTTTTTTGGACAATTGGTGCATGGGATTGAATACACTATGGTAGATTGTTTTTTTAGGGGAACTTTGCTTTTTAGTTGCATTTTGTTGATTAAGTTGTGTGATTTATCACAGGTAACAATGTTATGTTTTTTAAGAATGTTTTTGATTTTTTGTGAAAGTCCCTCTGTATAGGGGAGGGCAACATATTTTGTATCTTCTTCTGGAGTGCGGTTATTCTTATAACGAGACGTGTTGTATAACTTGTGTGTGCGTTGTTTAATTATTCTATTAATGTGTTGCTCTGGGAAATGATTTTTTAGTAATACGTTTTTTCCTTTTTTTAGAGTCTCTTTTCTGTATTCTGGTGATGTTAACTGTAAGGCTCGATCAACTAAACCGGTTATTACACTTAACTTTTGATTTTTTTTTAATGATTTAAACAATAACTTTTCAAGAAAACACAAGATATTATATATATATATATATATATATATATATATATATATATATATATATATATATATAATATATATGAGAACTAAAATATAGTAGAAAAATAATTTTTTGGGAAGACCGCTAAAGGAATGAAATTTGGCCAACTATAGACACCTGTTTCTGACTTAAGGTCTTCATCAGTACAGTCAATTAGTTGAGAGACTAGCGCCAAAATTAATATACAAACCCACATTAGAGTCACCAACAGGAGCAAAACCGACATTTGTGGTTACCAAGAGAACCTTTATGTGTATTTATTTTGGCACTAGTTGTACTCGTCTCTCAACTAGTTGACTGTACTGATTGTTACTACTATGTATACTGTACTATAGTTGGCCAAATTTAATTGTTTTAGCGGTCTAATCGTTCTTCTACTATATAATAGTTCTAACCGCGTTAATTTTTTCCTGCTTTCGATTTAGTTACTCGGGGGTTCTGAGTTTCGCCACAGTAATAAACTGTTCCGTGGTAATAGAGTATCAAGTCCGGCGAAGATATATATATATATATATATATATATATATATATATATATATATATATATATATATATATATATATATATATATATATATATATATATATATATATATATATATATATATATATATATATATATATATATATATATATATATATATATATATATATATATATATATATATATATATATATATATATATATATATATATATATATATATATATATATATATATATATATATATATATATATATATATATATATATATATATATATATATATATATATATATATATATATATATATATATATATATATATATATATATATATATATATATATATATATATATATATATATATATATATATATATATATATATATATATATATATATATATATATATATATATATATATATATATATATATATATATATATATATATATATATATATATATATATATATATATATATATATATATATATATATATATATATATATATATATATATATATATATATATATATATATATATATATATATATATATATATATATATATATATATATATATATATATATATATATATATATATATATATATATATATATATATATATATATATATATATATATATATATATATATATATATATATATATATATATATATATATATATATATAGGATATTGTTTTACTCTTCCTCAGGACAAATAAAGTTGTTTTTATAATGAAAACAGGTAAAACAACACAGATGATAACCTCGCTTATTATTAGCTATATAACTATAAAATTTCATATTTAATAACAACGTCTTTTTTATTTGCCTTAATTTTAGGAGAACACATTTTGTGATAAGCAGTAGCGTAGCTACACACCCGCCAGCCCCCGCGGTGCGGGGGGGGCCAAGAAGTCAGGGGGCCCAGCGATAATTGAAAATGAACTCGAGGGGATTATGAATATGTATGACCTTTTTTTAGTCATCATATATTTTAGGGCTATGTTTTGGGGCTACTTTTATTGACAACTAACAGATCTGTTTTTTGTCATCAATTATTGTTTTGTTTTGAGAGGGATAATAATAAAAATAATAATTTTACAATTTTGACAGAGGAAATGCATTTCAGCATCATGTCAATAGATGCATTAGGCATTTATTTCCAGCGATGACTTCATAGGCATGTGTAAAAATACGGCAGAGAAAAGAAATACTGTTGCTTGTGTAATCGTATTAAAAATATAACCATTTGTTAAAAAAAATAAAAAGTAAAGGTAGGAATATAATTTTAGAATATTTTATTATACAAAAGTTAGATTTCTTTTATATCAAAAGTACAATTAATAAATGTGCACTGCATGAATGACATGTTCCTTGAATTATTCGGTACAGAGAAAAGAAATACTGTTGCTTGTGTAATCGTATTAAAAATATAACCATTTGTTAAAAAAAAATTAGGGAAAATCACCATATTTAAAAAAATATAAAAATAGGAACTGTCAAAAATCGCCCAAAATTTGTTTTTTTTTGTATTCATGCACTGGCTATCCTGGTATAAAAATTTTATACGATTTTATGTTTTTTAATTTCTCGGTAGATATGAAATTTCCAGTTTTTGCAAGGGTAATATTGAACACCCTGTATATAATAATTTGAGCCTCCAGAATATTGACACAAAAACATGTTACTCAAAATCATATTGTCTAAAATAAATTAAAAACCGCATCTCAATATCTCCATTTGTTTTGCAAATACAAGTCTTCGAAATTGCCTTAGAAAATTACATTTAACAAACCTATTGTCAAGCAGTGTATATATATATATATATATATATATATATATATATATATATATATATATATATATATATATATATATATATATAACATATTTTTAGAAAAATGTCTGATATCTCTGCGGATGTGTGTATGTAAACTAATCAAATTTGCGCCAAAAATAGTTTTGTTAGATTTTGGGTGTCAAGGGAGTAGATTTTCAATATTTCATATTTTGATAACGCTTGGACCGATTTTTGTCAAGAGATTGAAAAATTGTGGAACATTTTGGCGTAGATAATTTTTTTTAGATTATATCTATTGAAAATAATATATATAATAATCGGTTTACTTTATTTTTTTACAAAATAATTTTTGTCTACAACACGGGGTAGAAGGATGAAAGAAAAAATGTATTTTAACAGGTTTTAGCTTGCTCAAAAAATAGTTAAATACGTTAAATTTCTTTTATTTTTTTGTATATAAGTAATTACTTTTTTTAAGTATACAGGATAATAGATAAATATGTAATATTTTTAAAAAACTGCAAGAAAGGGGTGCAAGCTGTGCTTGACAATTACTTTTGTTTTGTGTTTTGTTTGTAATTATTAGGTTCTTTGAGTAACGCAACTATGATTCATTATGCACTGGTTTATTGTGAGAGTTATATCCTATTTATATAATAATTAATAATTAAACAACATGTGACCGTCGCAAAGTTATAAAATACTATTTTCAATTATTGTATTATTTATATTATTTACAATCGTTGTGAATTTCCCTCTTTAGTGGCCTTCTTGTTTGTGTATAAATAAAAAGTCGCCCTGATAGGCCCCTGGGCGTGAAGTGAAAAAATTACAATCCTCAGGTCAGGTTGTAAAACAATAGATTTAATTAATATATTATTTACGAATCATGAATACGGTCAAGGTTGTATGGACGTGACTGTAGCAAGGTCTCTGTTTTAATTAAACATATGTTTAAAGTGCATATTAAAATTATTAAATTTTATTCCTTTTTAAATTTTAGACAATTTACGTATACTTTTGGAAATTATACATTCTGCGGCCTCTTTTTGATGGACAATGTCAGAGTCCTTAATTCAAAATCGTCGTTCTGCAGCAGCGTGGCAATGGTTTTGAATACATATCATTTTGCTGACAATGCTAATGATACTAATTGTTATGATACTGCTGAAGGTTATGGAATGATGGTGAATGCTTCACCGAATAGTATTCTGGACCTGTTCTCTTAAGTTTTCTTGGTCATTCACTTGTCGCTTAGTTCCAATACTGGCTCTGTTGGGTAGATTTTCCATTACTTTCCTGTTGAGAACTGCTTTAGAAAAACTACTCAGTACTGTAACAGTAATGCTTCGTTTAGGAGTAAGTATGTTCTGCCTTGTTTGAATGATGCATTCTTGAGATATTTGAATTATTCCAGTGGCGTTTATTGCAACATCTTCACGCGCACCGTTGCAGATTACTGCTGACCGCTGGAGAGCCTCTAAAAAACATCCAAGTATTGGCTGCGCAAAGCTGCTTCTGTAATATGCTTTGATACTATGTTTTTCAATGTTGCAATGTTTATATATTCCGTCTATGATGCATGAATGATTGGCGATAGGATTGGTTTCTATATTTCTGACTGAACTTGATAAGCAGATGAAGTGATGCTAGTTCTGTGGGTATGGCTTGATATATTGTTGTAGGTTGTAAGGCAAAATTTAGACAATTTATGTGTAATTTTGGGAATTATACAAGATCAGAATTTATTATCTTTAATGCCTACAAACCTATATATTTTTATCGCGAGATATGGTCATAACTTGTTCAAGAGTTGGAAATGATGGAATTTTAGATTTTTCCCTACTGGTATACTGCCTTGATATACCTCAAATCACAAAACAGCCCGCTTTGTTTTATGAGTCAAATTTCAACAAAATAGTTATCTTTCCTCGAAGTGATTTTTCTTTTCCTAGCAAACATATTGACATTTAGCTTTATATGTTAGACCGGGATTCCGACAATTTAGCAGACAAAAGTTTGGCGGTAGCCAAGCGCCGAGCGACAAAGTAATCCAAACGCTCACTCGCCTGAGTATCTTGACAATCATCATCATCAATATTTGACACAATTTTGAAAGTAGGCGTTGAGGGGTTTAACATATGTCAACAATTTTATGACCAGCGTGATTTTAAGATCGTTCCCGTACAATAAAAAACATCTTCCGTGAAATTGCATAGAAATGGTGATCATTCGTGATATTTCATAAACTCCGCTGGAAATTGCATAAGCAGTTACTCTCTTACAGAGAAGTCAAGAAGAAAACATGAACAGCACTATAAACTATTCAGTAAATGGTGCGAATTAAAAGGAACCCAGAAGTTATCAGAAAATATTTTACTTGCGTATTTTGCAGAGAAAGCCAAGGAAATCACTACATCTATGGTCGGTATACTCATTGGTGAAATCCATGATATAAGTAAAAAAATTACATAAACATCAGCGAATACAAAAAACTCTTAGATTTCTTAAAACGTCAAGCTGTTTGCAATTTACTGAAAAAAGTAGACTTGATTTTTGGTATTGCTGGGGCATGTCGAACTTGTCGGACGACCTTGTCAAAATGTCAGTGGACGACATTGAGGATAAACAGTCAGTCCTCTTTGTAAAAATACCCGATTCTAATCAATTCACAAATAACGCAAAACTGGACTATTTCTAAATCTATTGAAAATATATGAGCCTCAAATCCAAGAATTTTACGACCCGTAAACCATTTTCGCAATATCCAATGTAACATGCAAAACCTAGTAGTAGAAACTTCCAGAACCATGCAAGTATACCGGTCATTGCTTTAGGTGAACTTCCGACATTTTTTTGTGAGTGGATGAGAAGACATCACTCAATTAAAAAACATGGAGGATGGAAAAGTACCAATATAGCAGAAGGCTATATAGATGAATGTCTTACTAACAAAATTCCCGTGGATGAAAAGATTTTGGGACCGACAATAAATAAACGATCGGTTTTTGTAGAACCGAGAAATTCTGAAAACATCCAGATACATTCATCAGAGGCATGCTTTGGAATCGCCATAAAAAATTGCGAAAATTGTACTTTTACCTCTAACATTATAAACAATAAGAAAAATACTGATAGTAATTCATAGATACTGTTATTGAAAAAACATATTTAAACATTGGTTATGTTATCTTTGTTATTAAAATTTACAGTAAGTATGTCTATTTAAGTTCTCTACATAATTATGAAAAAAGAAATACTAATAAATTAATTACCACTAATTAAATTATCAATTATTTTCGTCACTGATTATATAAAGTAAGCTAATATAGTAGCCACGTTTTTATCAACTTTAAATCGTAGACAAAGTATATTTACACAAATAAATTAAAACAGGGCCCTCAATTATCCTGCAGTATGTATTAGCATTTAATGTTTAATATCAGTATATTATACTAATTACCAACTTTAGTTAAATAGAGTAACAAAAATTCAGGTTTGGATAGTCTAATCATCCGCTTTTGGGAAGTTTCTGCCACTAATGAATGTACTTTCTTATAAGTAATTCGAAGAAATAATATGACTCCATTATTACGTTAAATAAAACAAATTATCCACTTTAGTTATACAAAGTAATAAAAATTTAGTTGATAGTACTCTAATCTATCGTCTTCTGAAAATTTCATTCCACTGAAAATGGTAGAAATATATTATATCCTTTTGTGACGGGAAAATAGTTTGACATTTAACCCCAGTTGACATGTAACAAAATATTACTTTTTATGAAATTACTTTTTTTCCGGGGAAAAAATGAGAACTTTTCCCTAGATATATATACTCATAAGTAAAGGTAGGAATATAATTTTAGAATATTTTATTATACAAAAGTTACATTTCTTTTATATCAAAAGTACAATTAATAAATGTGCACTGCATGAATGACATGTTCCTTGAATTATTCGGTACAGAAATAGAATTTTCTAGTGTTGAAATTAAATTTTTCTCTGCTATGGACACAACTGCCGCAAATCGGGTGTTATTTTAGCACTGCCACACGTTCTTAACACTGTATTAGCTATTTCTGTTCTGTGTGCTACCGATTCGTCAATATACCCTTCAACGACCGTTGATGACTTCCAACCGCCATGTTTCTTTAGTGTCATCATGTATCCCTCAGATTCAACTAAAAGTGTAGCACACGATCTTCGAAATTAATGACCTGTATATGATTTAGCATTACCAAGTTGAAGAAAATTCACTACTGTTTCAGGTACCTTATAAAATTGATTTTTACCCACAACCTGGTTGATACATTTTCCATTGCGATATGCATAAAACTTCATTCTTCAGTAACTACAAATCTTCTGTTTACATCATTCTTTGGTTGCTTAAGTTTCACAATTAATAACGTTCCCGAATCTTCAATATCATCTAATGTTACCTGGCTGATGCAATTCCAAATACGACAGCAACCATTAAATAAACCTCATCGGGAGCATTATTTAAAAACTTACTAATTTGTGTATTCGTAAAAATCACAGCTTTCTTGGGCGTGCAACCTCTCCCGTTTTGTTTCAGAAAGGCAATTAGTTTGAAATATTTTGAAATGTCTACATTATTATTGGATGGAACATCCTACTTTTAATCATTGAATAATTCGACCACACTATGGCTTTTGTTGTGCCAGTTCAGAAAAATAAGCCAATAACACCGTCTCCGAGAAAGAACTGCATAAATCTTGAATACGCGGTTTGGTAAATTATCCGCGATTTAGCTGATAATCATTTTTGTGACGCTGCTTCTACTAACTCAGGTGGAATCAGAGAAAACTCGGAATCAGACATTTTTTAATTTTATATTATTCACAATAACTACTAAACAAACACTAAGTTCGCAATTTTTAAATCGAATCACATAAATAAATTGACAGATATTTGACTACCTTTAAGGTTTCCTTAGCAACGCTTCATTCAAATATTTTCAATATTAAGTCGTCGTTTTCCCCGTCACAGAAAAAAATAGTGTATTAGTAATAGATTTTAGCTCTCGGTTTTTTGTCTCATTCATAACCTCGAGCTAAAATCTAATACTTTTTTCCTTTGTATAATAAATAACTATTATTTTAAGTAATTCGAAGAAGTAGCAAATACATTCAAATAAATACCTACCTTATTGCGATAATTAAAATACAAATTACCATCTTTAATTACCAAAAACAATTTAAAAACAGGTTGGTGGTAATTCATCTATTATTTTTTAGCAATTTTGTGCTACTGGGTGGTAGAAATTTATTTAATTTTTACCAGTTCAATGAACTTGTAAGCCATATATACCCATAAGATTTCGCGTGGCATAGGCGAATATTACGTTTGAAAACAGGAATCCATCAAATACATTTTTTAACAAACATTTTTACAGAAACACCCATTGTAAAAAAAATCATGTGTGGTGTAATTCGAGCACAAATTGACATTGCTGCATTCGCGAGATAGCCGCGCTCCGATCTCGCTCAGAGCGGCAATGTATCACTTTGCCCTCTCAATACACAACTAGCTATTTTATCTTTACCCATTGTTAATTACTCTAGGTAAAATTTCTTGGAAGCAGTTCTACGTAAAACGTGATTATTTAATGTTTGGAAGTCAAATATTTAATGTTGAAAGTGTGTAAAACTTTGTTTCTTTATATTTGACAAATTACATTTGGAAAGCGTTACGAGACTGACCGAATACTTTTTTTTTATCAAAGGAATTGTCAAAAGATGTATTGCGTGTTTTTGTGCAGTATTATGAATACCAGTAGGTTCCAAATAATAATTACTTATATAACGTGCACGAGCAAAAATGTTAATGGAAAAAATAAAATATGTTGCCTCTTATAAATATCGTCTGAAAAAAAAAACAAATGAATTACATTGTCGAAAATTATCTAATAAATTGTTTACTTTACTTAAAGGGTACTTAATAATATAATATCAGTCAAAATGTCGACTTTCATCGCTTAATCTTATAAAACCCTTTTGGAATGTTTAAATAGTGATATCGATTTCTTCCATTGCCAATTGATTAATAAGTCAGGGACGTCAGTCACATTAAAAATTAAGTTTATATTAAAAAATGATTGATACATATTTTCTTTTCACTTAAGCAGCGTTAGAATTATTTTATTGTATCTTAACAGCAGGGTCGTAGTTATACTCCGCTGAGGAGTTTGAAATTAACAATACAAGTTTTTCACATGTCCTATGCGGAACAATTTAACAAAATATTAATTATTTCAATTACTACTTAACATTTGTGGAAGAAGGGTTGAATTCCCAAAACATAATTTATCTACGACTCTACTTAATAATTTTGTAGTATCTTCACAACTTTCGTTATTTTCACCTGAAACTTTTGCTACATAATTCTTCGTCGATTATTCTAGTTATTTTTTTCTATTACAATAAGTTATGGCTAAAAACGCAAAACAAATCTAAGTAAGTACTTTACCTAGATTTGTTTATTTTGTTTTATAAAGGGGTTAAATTCGACACCAAAAAATATAGAAAAATGTAAATTTAAAAAAAAATTTAAATCACAAAAAATATGCCGATTTTCGAGCTTAACAAAAAAAACTTCAAGCTGCAGGAAATGTAAATTGTAATTTATATCTCTCTTGGAAGGGCCAGTATTTGTGTGGCTCCTTCCATAATGAGTGGTGACCTAAATCCTTGGCAGATGGGGAAACTTAAGAGTTAAGATATTCTTATTTTTCATTAACTACCCCAGGAAGTGTCACTTGTGATTTAGTTTGGTTAAATGATTGCAGAAAATATAAAATTTAATTCAGATTTTTCATTCGCAACTCACGATGCATCAGTTGTATCTAATTCAGGTTTGTCAATCGTAATTCAGAAATCATCAGACGAAACATGCTGTTAACATACCTAACATATTCATTAAAAACTGTATATGTACCTTGGTTGAACCTTTGCATAAAATATTTAACATGTCTCTTCAAACCTCCATTTTTCCAGATCTATGGAAGCACAGCTATATAACTCCGATTTTTAAGTCAGGTGAAGCAGAGGATATTAGGAATTACAGGAGAGTTTCTGTCCAGTCAGCATTATCTAAGTTATTTGATAGTTTAGTGTATACTCAACTTGCTGCAGCTGGGCTTGCAGGGGTTCAACCACTGTTAACCTTGTTAGATACGAGATGGATCTGTTGGAAGCCTTGGAGAATAAAATTCAGGTAGATGCAATTTACACTGACTTCTCCAAAGGGTTGTCTTTAAGCTATTAATTGCCAAGGTTAGAGCGTTGGGTTTTTCTTCATATTTGGTTGAGTGGCTGGAAAGCTTTCCTACTGGCAGGACACCGTGTGTCAAAATTAACAACCACATTTCCTCCCTGATCCACTTATCCTCTGGGGTGCCCCAGGGCTCTCTCTGTACCCCTCTTCTTTTCAATTTATTTGTTATTGATATTATTGATCAAGTTTGCCACTGTAAGGTCAGCATGTTTGCAGATGACTTAAAGTTTTAATGGCCGATTGAGCGACTTGAAGATGGAGTAATCCTTCAGAATGATTTGAATACCCTGTGGCAATAGACAGTGGTGAATAATTTATTTCTAAATTTAAAAAAATGCTGCTACATTAGTTTTTTCAAGGGCAATAATAGAATTGCGACTCACTATAGCATAAATAATGTTGAATTGGAGCGTGTTAATATGGTCAGGGATCTCGGAGTTTAATTTGACGAGAAACTAAGTTTCCGTGAACATATCTCTAAGGTTGGTCTCAAGGGTATGATGATGTTAGGTTTTGTATTGAGAAATTGCTCTGAATTTTCTGCTAATACTGGCAAAATCTCTCTATTGTGATTTAGTTAGATCCAATCTTGAATATGCATCTGTTGTGTGATTACCCTATTACCAATCCTATGCTGATGTTATCGAGAGAGTTCAGAACAAATTTTTTCGATTTGCTGCTTATAAACTATATACCCACATATAACTTAATGTTTGTTCTCGAGCGTTGCGCAACTATAACTTGCTCTGTGTTAAACACCACTCTACAAATTATGGAATGCATGCCCCCATTGATAGAACTCTTCGACTTCTTAATGAGCATCAAAATGAGATTGATGTGTTTAATTGCACCCTGCCTGATTTTAAGACTGCTTGCAAAAAGATGATGCTTACTTGATTAAAACTCGGTTCATTGTCTGTTTTAAATAGGCTTACTATTGTTATTTATTTATTTAGTTATTAGGTATTTTCTACTGTCCATTTACTGTTAAGTATATATTGCTAATATTGTAAAATGGTTCATCCATTTGTTTAGTAAAATAAAAATAAATTCGGATGTCACAAGAATTTTATTAATTTTCAGTTGCCTGCCAATGTAATTCATAGATGCATATAAATGCTCCAGCCATTTAATATTCTTAATATTCATATAGCAAAAAATATGTTAACCTTAAATTGTAGCTTTACATGTATAGATTGCTTATTTTTTACTCTATTCAACCTTTATATGTTACAACCAATGTCCTGATACTGAATAGCGATAGAAAAATGCGGATATGAGGGCGACGCATTTCAATAGGTACCGATTTTGTTTTGTTCCAGTTAGCTAATGTGAACTAAATAAATAAATAATAAATAAGTTTCTAAATTGAAGACACGGGAGCGCAATTGCTAGGGTGAACAATGAATTTCAAAAATTCCAAAAAAACTCCCAGAGCTAGATATAACTTTTATGACGTCATTGTAAAGTTCAGTTGACTTCCTAGCACTTTGGTTATAAACTTATTATCATATCACTCTTAATATGGGTGGGATGAGCTGTTGACTTATGAAAGATTTAAACCGCTATATCTTCTGAACTCCTTATCCGAATTCAAGGAGCTTTAAAAGGGAATTTTCGAACTGTGTCGAATCGAGCAACACTCCCTAGCTTGTCACAAATTAGTTAGATGGCGCTGTTTGCATCGATTACATTTTTTTGAATTTTCTTAAACCTTTCATCATCTTGAAAATCTCATGCCTGACTTTTTGTTTCGTCAGTTAGGTTCTTTATCCCCCATCAACACGAAGGAATGACCCTGGAGATTTTATTTTCACTCCGATATCCTCGTTATTAATCATTTCTTCCGAACAATACCTATTAATTCACTTATTTGACAATAGCTTAAAATCTTAAAACAGCTTGAAATTCCCATTTAAATAAGCTTAAGCTCATTCAATTCGGATAAGGGGATATAGCGATTTAAATCTTTCGTAAGTCAACAGCTCCTCAACCTCAACTTAAAATCAAAGTGATATGAAATTAAGTCAGATTTCTAATGAGGAATGAAAGTTATACCTAGTTCTGGGAGTTTTTATACTATTTTTGATATCTACTGTTCATTCTAACAACTGCGTCCCCTTGCGGTCAATTTAGCAACTTGAAAATATTTTCAGGCATTTGCTCTCGGTCACTGTAGGTGTAATATTTTTTTCCAAACGCTAACATGAATATATGGTTATCTGAACACCTTGTGTAAATTTAACATACAAAAGTCAGTAGCTAGACCCGCGGAAATAATAAAAAAACAAAATTATTCTGAAATCACTAATTTGCATGATTTCGTATTTTTTTGTGTTAAAACTATTGGTCCATGAGGGGAAGAAGCAAATCAATCTTAGAATTTTGTCTGAAATTTTTAAAAATTTTTTTTCTACTAAACTTATGTAATTATGAAAACACTCTTTATAACAATAGTATTAAAATTAAATCTAAAAAAAATACAGCGCTGTTCCGCCATTTTTATATTTTTTTTCATTAACCCTTGCTATGGGACTACTCCGATATTACTCGAAAACTAAAGGAGATTTAGCAGGTTAAAATGTTATCAAGATAAATTGGTCACGCTGAACGTTCTTTAAATGACGGTAGTATGGTAGATGTTTTTTTTGTGTATCCTAAGCTTCTGTTAACATTGTCCTACCTGTCTGGTAAATAATATATTCGAGCTCCTACTGGCAATGGGTAACAGCAATTTTCATTATAGCCATTTTGTTTGCCTACTTAAAAAGCAACTTTTTATATGTTTTTCCTCTTTCACCTCTTTTTGTTGGCGTCGTCGCTCCGCCTACTATGACAAAATCGGGACTTTTTATCTAAAAATTATATTTTTTATCATTTTGTTACATATATCCACGGATATATTGGATATAAATCGCTGCTTATAGTAAGTGGGTCACTTACTTTTTTAGGGTAAATTTAAACTCAAATATTTCTACATCTCAATATGATACCTTAAAATTAAATTTTGATTTTCTCAAAAAAATGTGCAATTTTTCAAAAATACCTTTTAAATCTTATTCATATTTAGCATGAGGCAATAATTTTTAAAAATGGAGAGGGTGATCCCAAAAACTCTTTAAATGGAAGTATCTCAGTTATTTTTGCAACTAGAAAAGAATGTTTCAAACAAAAGTTGTTTGATTCGATGTGCTTTATTATAGCTTATATTTTAATGTATACAGGATGTCTCAAAAAGCAAGGCAAGTACCAGCTTTGTTTTTGAAATATAATATATCAGATTTTTTTAATGTTTTTGAATTTTGTGCTAAATTCTGTATATTTTTTGTATACTATATCGTGTTTCGAAAATTAACGGTTCTGCTACATGGAGATAAAGGTTTATTTTTTGAATGTCATTACATTGATGTTTGAAGTCTGATTTACCGCTTGACTCATTTTTTTTTGACTATATGTTAATCAGTGACATATAAAATGGATAGACTCAGCATTCCCATAAGGAACAACTTCAAAAGGTAGATAATTAAGTGGTCTTGCTTTACTATCCATAAAGAATGGAGAGGCCAAAAATCTCTATAAAAAGAAATGGTTAATGAATTTGCAAATAAAAAAACAAGAAAAAGAGATTTTTAATTTTATTTTAGCTTAATTTTTATTTAGTATTATTTATAAGATAGGACACCTGATATATTTGGATAATAATATGTACTCTTTTTTGGTAAATATAACTACTTACACAAAATTATTTTGTTTAGTATCACCATTTATCTATGATATCACACTTAGTTATCAATGTTTCATAAATATTTGTTGAATAGAACAATTTTTTATTTCTGTTATCTATTTTTACTCTTTGCCTTCATGACAATAAAGAAATTTTTGTTGATAAATATTTTATATTTTTGATTAGACTTATCAGGGCCGGGACTCCAAAAATTTTTGCTCCGGGGCCTCATGACTTCTATTGATAATCGATTAGGTCACATGAAGAAAATAGACAAATTCGTTGGTATTCAATATCATAGAATCTTTTGTTCAAACAAATATCGGTTAAAACAATTTTATTTTGTAAATACATACAAAAATAATTTAACAAAATCTTTT
Source organism: Kuschelorhynchus macadamiae (assembly GCA_030620095.1). Lineage (NCBI taxonomy): Eukaryota > Metazoa > Arthropoda > Insecta > Coleoptera > Curculionidae > Kuschelorhynchus > Kuschelorhynchus macadamiae. Next base: position 136,123 of record JAUTXW010003115.1, on the reverse strand, counting down.
CACAGACATATTTAAAAAGAAGAGATTCTTATTCTTATTAATACGGCAACCATACAGTTTCTTGGCAGTATAGGGTTTATTTAGACGTTTATGCTTATTTTATAAGTTTATGCACTTTATATTCCACATAATTCCTCGTTGGGTATAAGGTGCTCAGTAATATCGATGAATTTATCTAGAGGGCAGAAACTACTGCAATTTGGTATTGATAAAAGTTGGGGCTCCTCTCCAATATGATTTTCGTAAAATACCTGAAAAGTAAAAAGAAATAAAAGTTTAATCTAAAATCAGATTTATTCTATTCCTGGATAACATTAGTGCTAATTTATAGCATTTTTAAAGCAACATTATTTAAAACGACTCAAATAATGTTTTAAGTATCTAGTATAATAACCGACATTTAAATAAAAATTAAATTTGGATGTTGAAAGATAAATTGCCTGTACCATATTCATTTAGTTTTCGAATTGACACTCATAAAAAATATGTGATTATTTTTTAATGTATTTAAATATAATATTATTAGATAAGAAATTCACATCATCTAGTAAAGAGTATGCATTATTATGTTAAGGGTGTTAATACTTATTTCCATTTACTTTGATTTTTCTACTCATTATAATGCAGTATCCATAATCAAAATTCACAGACTCACCTTTATTCCGTAAATATTATTAATGTAATGCACTTCAAGAGAGATCCACGCTCCATAATTAGGTACGTGAGGCTGGTCAAAAACATCCAAGCTCATCAACAACTCCGCCAGGTTGTTTTCATGAGCGGAATAGAGGTACATTTTTTTACCCGGCAAGTTGCTGCTAAGAATCTTCTTCTTCGTATCTTCAATAACTTTTTCCAGGAAGTAGCCGGTTGCCATCTGTCGCATTTGATGGGTGTGCATCGAAATGAAATAATCCTGAAATATTATATTATAATATTATAAACGTGAAAAATCAGATTATGCACTAATAAAGCAAAATTTCAAGAATGTTTCAGTTTTTTTTTGAGAAAAATTACTGTAACTGGTTTATTTTCAAACAATTGTATTGCAAGTATTTGTGATATAGAAGAAGTTTTCGAATAACCATTTACTTTATTTCGCCGTAAATGTATGGTTTGCTAAATTAGGTGTTTCTCCAAAACGGGTTTTTTATTTAATTTTATTTTTTTTTAATACAACAGCTCTTGCTTGTGGAGCCAAATTGCCATTATATACGTAATTTCTAAAAATATTTTTGATATTAGCATTTTTTTTTAAATAGGACGAAAAGCTAAATTTGCCAATTTTAAAAATATTCTATTCGGCTTTTACCGAAGTAAAAAAATCTAAGAAAATATAGTTTTTTTTCAGTCATAATACTCTATAATAATCTAAGTTTTGTATACAGGGTTATCACAACGAATTTGCATTTAATTCTTTTTTTGTATACTAATCATCATTAAAATGAGTATCAACGTTCTTTTTTATTGATATACCTAACAGATTATACATATCAAGTAACTTTAAATGTTTAGGAGCAATTTTTTTTAAATAATAAATACAGCGATACACTTTAAAAATAATCCACCCACATAAAAACACTGGCTGCGTGGCAACCACACATGTAAGAGCTGAAACTTCACAGATAAAAGCATAGAATTTTGGTAGGATACTCATTTTTTTTAGATTTCTCGATAACTAAATATAAATTGTTTTTAATTGATTCTCGATAACTAACTATATACATTTCAATAATCCACTTGAACGATAAGAAACAATAAATACACAAATACTCGACTCGCATACCATTATGAGTGTTAACATCTAGCATCGTGCGAACACCGTTTCTGGTTATATCAAAAAAGGTCTAAACAAATATTCTCGATGCACTTTTTATTACGTTCTGATGAGTCATCGCCTCGACTTTCCAAGAGCGGATGAAAGGGATTTCACCCTCTTCCTGGGCGCTCGAAAAATTCAACGACTAAAAAAATGTGCTTACTATGTTAAACTGTTAACGTGTTTAATTTTTTTTGACCTTCCCCCCTTGATATTATTCTACATCCGCCCCTGCGAATTACATACACTACTGGCTGAACAGGTTTCAAGTTGTGTCCTGCGATCAGAAAATTTTGTACAGACTCCTAAAACGGCTTGGCCAAATTCCCTCCAGAGTAGGTAGGTATAGGGAGTCGTAAAAATGTGTGCTTAGGTAAATTTCCGTACGCCTAATATTGTGTTATCCTAAAACGAGTTCTATCAAACATTCGATTTCTTCACCGCAAGAGGAAGTCAAAAAATCAGTATACTACATACAACATAGTTTATATATATAGTTATTTGGTAATACTTTTATTTACATTATACAATTATTAATATGTGTCACTTTTCTTGATAAATATTTTGTCTAATTGTCTATGTATAGCTTCTACCGCTTTTGCCACATTTTATACTGATTTTGTCAAGCCGAATAGTTATATTGTGCATGCGCAAATAAGAGTTTGTAATAATACATCTATTTTATTTAAATATGTAGCATTCATTTAGGTTGAAATAAATATATATTGTTCATGTCCACAACTTTTATCGTCCAGATCTAACATATCTAGATACATTCGTACATAGAAACACTTATTCACTTACCTACTTAAATATGATGCTCCAGTATACCATTTTTTAAATTGTGTTTTTAATTGTTATTAATGTATTTTTTGCAATACTTTCCTTTACGAGGAAAGTAAAAATATAAAATTATGTGATTACGGAAATCCATGATATCATTAAGGGTAACAGAATCCTGGGACGCAAGTTATCTATGCCATTTTACATACCGGGGCGCAACTCAGTCATCTAAGGTCAATTTTTTTAGGTGCCCGATGCAACTTGGATACGGCCTTCAGCTGTAAAGGGATTTACTTAAAAAACTTTTTTTACTTTGAGTAAAACTCATTTAGCCACGATTTGTTATGCTATTTATTAATAAAGTAATTGATCATATTTTGCATCAATTAAAGCAGTCGTAACTGCAAGAATATATTTCTAATTTATTATTTTTGACTAGATTTTACATTAATATTAACTTTGACATTAGCAGTAATTTTAATTGACCTAATTCTTCGGTGATTTAGATCGTCGTAGCTTTCATTATCACAAGAGCATAGAGGTGTATTGCTGAGACTAATTTTGAAAAGGTGACTATTGACATTTGCATGCCCAACTAGGAAACTAAAATAATATACACATAAATGTCTTGGAATATTTATATAGTGAATCAAAGGCTTTTGGTTGAGTTCAAGATATATTTAAGTGTATGTTCGGGAGCTTTAAAAGTGCTTAAAAGTGTTGATGTCGCTAGTTACGAATTTGGTCCCTCAAGCAAGAAAGCTTTCTGAAATCGTCAAGAATTTAAAAAATGTCAAACGGAGTCTGGATTCTCAAATAAATAAAGACTTTCTGAAGTTTTACGACATGCTGACTCCACAGATTTTCTGAAGGCTAAAGTTAATAAGAGAACATTAAACTTTATAAACTGCCAAAAAAATAATAAATGTAGTTATTAACATGACCTGTTTTTTATTTCTGTAACACATAAGATTTAATTATGATGCCTATACTAATGTACAAATTCTCTTGTGTACTTCAGAGGCAAAGCACGTTAAGTCCACAACAAAAGCAAGAATTCCGGGAAGAACAAATTGAAGGTAACTGAACTAAATAAGCTTTAACTGTTTTATAATCTTTCAATATGAATTTCCATCAATATTATATTCAAATGATTCTAAAAAAAACTTGATTTGGGGCTTATTTAACAAAGTATGCCTCTGATGTACAAACTTAGAAATCACTATTTTGTTAATTTAACAAATATATTTACAAGTTAGTGTTATAAAACACTGATTTCTAAGAACATTTATATGTCAGTATTTAAAATCCTATATTTTGAAAAGCGCGCATTAAAAAGTTGCAAATTTCAGTCACAGGCGGCGCTGCAAAGCCATTTTGACAGAAAGCTTAAAGTCGCCAATCTAAAAAAATCTGGTAATCTGTGCTTTTCACGTCTATTAGACTTATGGAACTTGCCTACAACTCCTGCTCTCAAATTGTTATACAATATGCTTTATCATAAAAAAACGCATTGTTATATCTGAACTGAAGTCTATTATATTTTATTGCCAAACTTAGGTTTCTCAGCACACACATCGTTGTACTTAAATTTTTGATTTGCCAATATTACATACAACATTTCTTAAATTTTATTAAGTGTGTGACTTGTTCGGTTTCTTAGTGTTTTGTTTTACAGAAGCTATGATTTCCAAATTCTTGAAATGCATGAATGGCATATTTATTGTTTATGAATTTTAAAGAAAAATTCGTTTTATCTTTCTGACAAAATTACTTATCTACAATTTTGTTTTACGTTACCTTTATAGCTAAGTCCGTAATTACTTCAGGCCAGACTGGTTTGGTCCATTCCGGAAGATCAAAACCCCACTCTTCTTCCGTAGACAGACCAAAATAGAGGTTATAAAGATGATAGAATCTCGATACATTTAAACCAGTATGTTCAGAAATATAATCAAATACCACCGAATGTTCCGCGAATTTTCTCAAAACCTCTTCAGACCTGAAATTAATTCAACATTGGAATAATTACATAATTACATTCAAATAAATGTACGTAAGCTGGCTTGTGTATCAACTATTATATAGCAGTTCTATGGGATATTAATTTTAATAAATAGTAATGTTCTCTTCATATACTTTTTGTTTGTAGAGCCATATTACAACAATTACTTTTTAATAAACTATCGATATACTATCAATACTACGACAGACAATACGGCACTTAAGCTGGAATCAAGATATACCGAACAGTTCCGATATCCTGAATTGACCAGATCCGATATCCTGTGATTCAAACACGCCCTCACAACTTCCCTTTAATTAAGTTTTTCGAATTTCTTTCTGCTAAAGTAGATTTCCTGACCTCTGCGTTACCTCTCTAGAATCATTATCCTTATCCTTGGCGACTTAAACGGTTATAATAAAGAACGGCTGAGGTCTACTATAACCAATTTCCCAGGTAGAACAGCAGAGGCCTTTGCAATCAGCCAGTCTTTTACCAACCTTATCAGAGAACCTACTTACTTCCCCACACACCGTCACACCTAGCCAAAACCCATTGGATCTCTTTCCAACCACTCACCCAGAACCTTATCAGTCTTCCATTTTCGCTCTTATGGGTTCCTCTCACCTCGATCTAATAACGGTTGCCTGTCCCATATAACAAGAAGTTGTAGAATCCATACCACCTCGTACTATTCGGCACTACAGTTCCGCTGATTGGGATGGGTTGTTAGATTTCTGCTCTTCCTCCCCTTGGAATTGTGTTCGTTTTTCCACCAGAGAGCCTTCTGAAATTTGTTCACAAATCTCAAATATAATCCAATTAGGTATAGAAACTTGTATACCACACTCTATTAGGCCTTCAAATTTTTCCAACAATAAACCTGGGTTTTCAAAATTCTGCAATAATGCCAGACTAGAGAAGATCCGTACTCATAACCTTACTTCAGAAAATCTACCGGCTAAAAACGAGACACAAAATCATTTCAATCGCCTAATTCTCGACGCCACAAAATGCCTTCAATACACACATAAAAAGCAAAGTTTTTTCTTGCCAAAATGGGAGCAAATCCCTTTTGTCGCTCGTCGAAAATTTTACCAAAACTTCTGCAAAGCTCCTTTCCACCCATAACTTCTGGTGATGATTTCGTCTCCACGTCTAAAGCAGAACCTGAGTTTTTACGAAATAACTTGCAGCAAATTGCTACTGAATATAATATGCACGAAATTACCTTCAGGGTTAAAAAGGTATGACGTATTCTCAAAACTATTAATACCAAAAGTTCTCTGGCCTCGAGAGTATTCCAGCCATATTAGCAAAAAAGTGCGCTTCTGAATGGGCCACTATCCTTACCAGGTTATTTTTAAGTGTCTCATAAATAGGGTTTTTTTCCTAAATTCTGGAAATCTGCTCTTGTTCAACTTGTTCCCAAAAAGGGACACAAAACTCTTCCCTCTAACTACAGACCCACATCTCTGCTTTCAATTGTAAGTGAAGAAGTATATTGATAATACTATTTCAAATAACGTTGAAAAGTAAAAATTTATGAACGATAGGCAGTACGGCTTCCGCCACCAAAGATCGACAGCACATTCGTAACCTACAACTGGAATATGTCCATCGAATTCCACGGAGAAGCCGAGATATTGCCCTCTACATATCCTAATCATCTGATTAACTCCGGCATGACGCACTTCTTAATAAACTTCCTGCCTATGGTGAAAACTTTGTACTCGAATTGCCAGGTATTTCTGTAGATGATTCATCAAGCTTTCATTAAATCAATGCAGTCAATGTGTTTACCAGCAAATGTCTTTCCCTCTTCTCCTAATCTGCAAATCTTTAAATCAATAAATAAATTTGCTTTCTCTTCATTTAAAAGAACGACGGTACCTAGTACTGAGGTCTTCGGTCATCGTGATTTGCTCATACATAAAAAAAATTATACAAATTATAGGAAATATTGCAGTATACAAATTATAGAAACTTTTACACATTCTCTATTTAAGGGACAAATGAGAAGGTACTAAAGAGTACTTCCACTAATATTACAACACTATACCGAGTAAAAGGGTGAATACTAATAATAAATAGTACCTCTTCAGTTATTCCGATGAAGCTGTAACCCCATCAAAAATATTAAATAAAAAAATAAAGTTTCTTTGAATAGATTTTTAACTTTATATATTATTCCGCGTTTTTATTCCCTTGTACGACACTGACAGCAATAGTAATTGGCAGAAGTACTCTCTAGTTCCTCCTCAGTTATTTCTAAGGATATGAAGATGTAAACCTATCCAATATCTAGAATAAACAATAAAAAAAAATCTGGAATAAAAAACCAAATTTTCTTTGAATGGCTTTTATTAGTTATGAAAGTATAACCCCATCAAATTCTGGAATTAAAAAAAAGGTTTTTTGAAAAGTATTTCAACACTCAAGTTATAAGTATAAAAGTTGAAGGTGTAACCCCGTACTCCTTAGGACCTCCTTAGTTGTTCATAAAAAGATGAACGTGTAACTCCATACAAAATACGGAATAAAAAATAGCTTTTTTGACTGGCATTTTAACATAATAATTTTTTACACAATTATACGGCACTAACAGCAGTAAAATTTAATAGAAGTACTCTTTGGCAATCTCTAACTTATTCCTAAAAAGTTGAATATCTGAAATAAAAAGTAAAGTATACTTGAATTGTTCAGTTTTATATACAATTTCGCGTCTTTATCCCCAACACTGATAGAAATAATATTTGACAGAAGTACTCTCTAGTAACACCTTAGAGATAGGCGTAACCCCTATTCAATGGAATAGAAAATAAAGTTTCTTCGAATGGATTTTTAATATTATACAGTTAGGGGCTATCTATTCCTCGAAAGTCCTTCATGTATAAATTGTATAACGGAAGTAGCCAAGAGCAATTGACAGAAGTTTTTTAAGTTCCTACATTTTATTTCAAATCTGATTTTCGATATTTTGAGGTGTGATTTATGGCTTTAATGATGGTTTTATCGACGAAAATAAGCTAAATTAACGCTAACGGGACAGATCTACCTAACAGTATAGGTATTGTTTTAAAAAATCTTTGCTTCAATATATAGACTCGGAATTTTGTTGATGCGCTACCGCGCGCTTCCTTTACGGCGAACACTCCGTACAAGAAACATATTTAAAGCCTAGTTAAACGTTTAAACGTTAAACTAGCAGTGTTTAGGCCATTCTAGTTCCAATAAAACACCATAGAGTAAAAACTGAAGTGAATATTGTGAACATTTACGCTTACCCACACGCTAATATTCGAGATATTTCAAAAGATTTCGGTATGTCGATTATTGCATCTGTTCATAAAATATTGGGAGGTTATAAGATGCCCTTATCACGTTGTTTTGCGCCAAGAGTTAATGAAGAAGGATTTCGATAGCCATTTAAAATCTGGAATTAAGAAATGAAGTTTCTTTGAATGACATTTTAACATTATATATTATTCGCCGTTTTTATTCCAATTGTGCGGCACTGACAGCAGTCATGTTTACCAAAATTAGTTTTATTTTTTTATTTTTTATTTATTTTATTAGTATTAGTTTTTGCTACTGTACAAGTTATGCCTAAAAAGATGAAGGTGTAACCCCATCCTTAATCTGGAATAAAAAAATAAAGTATGTTGAATGGCTTTTTTAACACAATATTATTCCTTGTTTTCAACACATTATGCAGTACTGAGTGGAGTGCCGATTAAAATCTTTGATTGGCTTTTTTGCTTTGATTAGTTCTTAATATTCACCCTCTTATTCAGTACTGATAGCCGTAATGTTAGTCAGAAATACTCCTTGAAAGCTCAGTGTCAAAAAAAAAAACCTTAGATGGGCCGTAAGGAAGGAATTAAAGAAATATATAACTTATATGCTTCAGATTCATTTCTAAAAAATTGCCATATTTTTTCGAATTTCCCTTAGTTCCTTGAACACAACGCCTAATTAGAGTAAGCGAGAATGGCATTTTTTACCTGCTGATTTCTTCATACATGTCCAAATATGTAGGGCACAGTACTCCCAGAAGGACTTTATCTTGATTTTTGGGCAGATAATTGAATGGTACTGGTTGCCACATGATTCCGTTTTCGAATAGATCTTCTTCTCTAGGAGGAAACAAACCTGCCAAAACTAGTTGAAGGGACATTTTAGTGCGGTTGTACTCAGTTGCGTAGGCATCAATAATGTCAGGGTAGTAATGCCCCCCTAAAAATTTCTGGTAACGCTCCCTCAGAGATTTCCCTACAGAGAACTCTTTATGCTTACCTACCTGGGAAAATTAAATAATATTAGTTGTATTATTAAATATTTTAAATATATATATATATATATATATATATATAGCATATTTAATATAAATTAATTCCATTTATTCTTATATTTTAAATTTAAGCCACGAATAATTGCCTAAAATTTCTTTTTCAAATTGCCTCTAATATTTTGCTCTATATACTGTATAACGTATTATCTAATTTGAAAAAAAAAATTATCTTATGTATTCGAAATATTTAACTTATTTGTGTCATTATTTGACAGGGAAACAATTGTTTTTAAATTGTTTATTAGTTGCAAAATTTTAGTAGGCAAAATCTGCCTAAATTTATATAGTATATACTTTTGAAAATTATTTCAAAATTGTCTTTTCATTTCAATGGGTTAAGTACTTTTTAACTGCATTTTATTTATAGAGCCCTGAAAAAGAAATATATATATATATATATATATATATATATATATATATATATATATATATATATATATATATATATATATATATATATATATATATATATATATATATATATATATATATATATATATATATATATATATATATATATATATATATATATATATATATATATATATATATATATATATATATATATATATATATATATATATATATATATATATATATATATATATATATATATATATATATATATATGTATATATATATTATATATATATATATATATATATATATATATATATATAGGGTGACTGGTAAGTGAACATACTGCTTTGGGGATGTGGTAGTGCAGCTAATTTGCAATCGATTGAACTATAATATCCATTATGCAAATAGTTACTCAATAGTTTTCGAGATATTTTAATTTTTGTGTTTTTCTTTTCAGAAAAACACTAGCTACTACACTTAATACTAGAAAATTTAAGAAAATAATTTTTATTTTTGGGATATTTCATATTTTTTGGTTAGTTCGCAGAGTTATTCTAGTTATGTAATTTGAACATTTATTGTATGATCAAATTTTATAAAAACATCTCCATAAACATGCAAATTCTTCGAAGTTTTTCTAAACAAAGGTTTTCGCTCTTTTATTCTGATTTGTTCAAAATCATCTTACATAAATTTATTACATAACTTGCATTACTCTGTGACCTAAAAAAATTGAAATAGCCGAAAAATAAAATTTATTTTCTTTTATCTTCAATTATTGAGTGCAGTAAGTAGCATTTTTCTGAAAAAATACAAAAATTTAAACATCTCGAAAACCATTGAGTTTCGCATAATGGATACTATGGTTCATCGGTTGGAAATGAGGTGCACTACCACCTCCTCAAAGGAATACGTCCACTTACCAGTCACCCTGATATATAAATAAATAAATAAATAAATATATATATATATATATATATATATATATATATATATATAAATATATATATACATATATATATATATATATATATATATATATATATATATATATATATATATATCACACTAGTTTGAATTCTCGGGTAAGCGGTCTGTTGTGTGTGTCAAACAAAAAAAAATCTCATTTATCCATCAATCCTCTATATTTCGCCATTGATTAATGGCTTCCTCAGGAGGTAAATAGCTAAAATACAACACTAATGAATTAATAGTACAATCAAAATAATACAAACTTACATTCAGAGTTACCATACAGAACGTTAAACAAATTTTATTTGAAAATTATTGGTAAAAAAAAACAAGCGTGCTGAAGGTCCCCCGGCTAACTCACATCGTAGATGCATTATATATATATATATAAATATATATATATATATATATATATATATATATATATATATATATAGATTTTTAGTTTTGTTTGATTATCCTACTACAGAATATTTGTGTGTATATTTAATTTTAAAATAATTTGTCAAAACCAAATCCTATATAGGAAGTTAAAATTCTTGTTATTCATTAGTCATAATAATTACTAACAAAGGATTCACCACTTAAAATACCTACTAATAATCCCATTTATAGTTTATGCTGACTATAGCACATTTTAACAAACAATTTTCCAAGCCGATTTCTAAGATTGAAATAGACAATACACGCAGAGTAATAACTTTACTTTTAATCTAAGTTTACCAAAATTAAAGAACAAGGAGTAAAGAACATTGACCTGTTTAACACTTAGTCATGATAATAGTCACTATTTCACAAATTTTCTTCCAACAGCATTCAAGTGAATACATTCTTGAAACCGAAGATTCCTTAAACGTTAAGCTTTTCAAGCTGTCAGAAAATCTCTCGAACCCGAAAATACTTTTCCTCTGCCAACTTGCTGGTTTAGTCTAGTTTTAAGATTAGCATAAAGGGTTTTAACTTAGGCTTATATATTAAACTTTTAAAGATATATATTAAGGTCTATCATTGTAATACAAATTAAAGTTTATCTAATAATTATCTTAAAGTATATTCAAATAATAATGTTTTTAATAACTGTTTACTGGTACCATACATACCCCGATGTATGTGTTCTATGAATCGATGCGAAGGTAGCGTAAATTTACAAAATAGCTCTTCTGTTGGAAATCAATGACTTTTGTAAAAACTGAATAAGTTGGACTTTCGGGTTGTTTTGATTCCAAAATATCTTTTTATTATTTCGTGAGTGACTTTAGATACTTTTGATTGCGAATAATATAACAGGCAGTAAGAGAAAACCACAAACTTTACCTAATACTCTGTCAGTATTGTTTTTCTCCAGTTAAGCCATATAACGCTTAGAATTATATAACTAAAAATGGCAGCCACCTGAATCAATTACCACTTTTAATTAATTGTTTTTATGTCTTTACAAAAAAAAACCTGGAACCCAGCCATTATTAACAGTAGATAGCTATTAAGCCAAATCTTAACTTTGAAAATCGCTTGACAAAAAACACCGCTACCTAAAGTCAAAGAAAATTTTTCTGTCAAAAGTTGACAAGCTTACTTGGTAGAATAACTTATGTACTAAGTGCATAAAAGGTTATAAAATAAGGTTAAAACTCTACACAGACCAAACAAAATACTATATTGCATAACAGTTGTTAAAAGCGGAAATTTTCTAGTATTGAAAAAGTTGTTTCAACACTAACTAGTATGGAAAACTGAATAATTGCATGAATCAATTGTAAAAAAAAAAGTTGAAAATAGACTTAATTTTTTCAACATGTTGAAATATTTTTTCAACTGGCGTATAATATTATATAATTTCTCCCAAGTTAACAGTGATTTTTTTGTCAATTTTATAATGTGCGGTCATATGAAAACTTTTTTTTTCCACGAGCGCACTCACATGACTACTGACATTTCCATCTTTCGCACTAGTACTGAAAGTTTTTTCAGCTTTAAAGCTAAAAACAATACATAAACTATCACATACTTATATCGCCACTTAATTGCACATCGTGTACTAACTAGCATCACCGGAACTGGATTGAAGAGCTCCAATTTAATATATTAATATATTTAACAAAACTTATATAAAACATTATTGTTATATTATGGTTGAGATACTCAATGTTAAAATCTATGCTGAAACTAAAGCATAATTTTAATATAAGCAAATATTATCAAGGGATAGCCTTTCTCGAGAAAAAGAATGTTGATTTTTACCCAAAAAAATCTAAAACTTTAACAAGAAACGATATAGGACAATTTGTAAACGGAGCCCTACATGATGTATACCATTTGACAAAAATTGTCACAATAATTGGGATAGCAGCTGTATGCCGCCGTGAAAAATTAACTTATTTGATCCTAGATGATAGGGAATCCATGATGTATAACAAAATTCCTGATAATAAAACCCATCAATGCATAAACTTTGTAGTAAACGGGGAACGAAATTTAAATTTAATAAAAAAATATGCATTAATACCACAAAGTATCGGGTGACAAGTAATTAATAATTTATCTGATATTACATCATATCAAAAAATACCAGCATTTTATGTATCTTATGATACAATGATAAATGAGGAAAAAATGCAAATTATGTGTTAAAGTATGTAGCAGGTCATAGGTAATTATTAATATATATATATATATATATATATATATATATATATATATATATATATATATATATATATATATATATATATATATATATATATATATATATATATATATATATATATATATATATATATATATATATATATATATATATATATATATATATATATATATATATATATATATATATATATATATATATATATATATATATATATATATATATATATATATATATATATATATATATATATATATATATATATATATATATATATATATATATATATATATATATATATATATATATATATATATATATACATAAATATATATATCTAAATATATATATATATATATATATATATATATATATATATGCAATTTTCAACTTTGCCATCACAATTCCAGTACTTTCCTACTAAAATAAGTTATTTACCCAAGCTTTTAGGCAGTTCAATAGAAATAAAAAAAAACACTAATAGTAAGAGAAAGAAAGTATTTTAAAAAACAATTGAGAAATATATTTTATTTCAGATGAAAACAAAAATACTAGTTTTTAGTGAAAAGAGGATTTAAAAATTAAAACTGTAAAAATTATTTACATTAACACAATCAAGAAATGTAACGGAAAACTATTAAAGTTAAAATACCCAATCCCAAATCCTGGATAAATAAAGTATAAATCTGTTTAATAATATAAATAAAAATACAGAATATAAATAAACTGTTATTTGTTTTTAACTTACTAGTTATAGTATTTAAAAAACAGAAACTTCATTTTCTTGAATACCTACTGAGACCCAGATAATATTTCATTATGACCCATCAAGCTGAAGTTAATTAATATTAATCAATTATTATTTTAATATAGCCACAAAGAAGGCTGTCTAAAGAATTTGTGATTACTTAAAGAATCATCAGAACTAATAAAATTTCTTTGGCATCTGAAAGTAAATCTGTAAAGCAAATAACTGAATATTTTAAAAATCAGTCAATTTTGGTTGTCTTGCAAAAGTTTTGAAATCGATAATTCACATAACACAATCCTGAAATACTCATTAGTCAATGGCAAGCAAAAAGTATCGATACCAACTCGGTATCGGTCAAAAAACATCGATTACAATTTATACTCGACACTAGGTAAACCTATTGATACTTTAAAAGTATCGATAGTATCGTTGCATCCCTACTTGGAACTACCAAATCCTGAGCTCTACCATGGGCAATTTGCTAGTAGATTGTAGAGTAAATATCACCTATTTTAAGCGCCATGGTGGATGGAAATGTACAAAATTTACTGTTTATTAGGTTATGTGGACAAGTCTTTGCCAAACAAAAAACAAAATTTACATCTGATTCCAGGCTACAAGTTCCAAATTACAGTAATCAGCAGCTACTGACCTCGAAAACCAGGCTACCTCTTCCAAATCGCAACAACAATTGACAAACACCTCACGTCGAACGTACACAAGGCATAAATAATTCTAAATTGTCAAAAAATCTTTTCGTAGCAGTTAAAAACCAATTAACTTCTCTGATAAATGTAGCTAATGCAAGTAACAGTTATTATTTAACCATTAATATTGTTAATGCAAATAAAAATAATATGTAATATACAGGAGCGCTTTCATTTGAAAATTTGTTTACCTATGTCTAGTCTCCAATAGTTTTAATCCCTTCATCTCAAAACATTTCTTGTACTATAAATAAAATAAATTCTTGAATTTAACCAAAAATGGATATTTGCCTCTTTAATGCTCCAAATATCACACGGAAGTGTGCCTCGCTGGAGCATCGTGGAAATATCTGCTATATTTCACGTATCCTGCCAGGGAACTTGGCTATCAGGGAGATACCAGCAGAGATCCGCGTGCGTCCCTTCATGGTCCAACTACACAAATCAAAGTCTTCTTACTTTGCTTACTTTTTCAGATTCATATACGTCATCCATTAGGAATTTGTTACCAGCAAGAAACTTTCTTTCAGTAATAAGCAAGTCTTTAAGTAACCCATCAATATACTTCTCTCTTCACTCCAGGCGACCACTGTACTTATTACCAAGGACCGATTATGCTTCGAATATTGAAAATAGTATTACCTATAATGCAGCATAATATTGCTAGTAGATCGATTTCACGGCTAGAGGAAATTAAGAAGCAAAATAAAATTAATAGCTCAGAGGCTGCTACATACTGGCAACACCGGCAGTGTTATTAAGTTAAGCTCCGCGGAAATCTTTCAATGGATCCCAACTATACTGAAGTATTTAGGTGGTCTTTTAGTTTACATTGGATGGATCGTCTATCCGGAGTATAATATGTCTTTGGTATAACTTAGGCTTTCAATATTCTTGATCTGCCCATGGATGAAACATTTCTTAAAGCATATTGTAAGGTACAAATGCTGAAATATATATTCATGTAAAATTTTGTTCATATGTAGATAGATTCTCTATACCCATAATGTCCATGTTTGAAAATTGAGTTTTGAGGATCTTTCGTATACACATATTTTGATGCACTTTTAAGTCTAATAGTTGCACGGAAGATTGAAGAGTTGTTTTTTTTTTAATTGAACACATTCTATATTTAAATTGCTTTGTAGATTGTCTAATAATAATATTTTGCAAAATGAATCGTATACTTAAATTCAACGACTTTTGAAAAATTAGCACTTAAAGTTAAGAAGTAAAAGGATGTTAAATATTCGAGCATCAAGTTGTCTCGAATAATTACCAACATTAAGTTAAAGTGACAGTGGCTTAATTTTGCACTTCAAAACGTTTCATCACAAATAACTGCCACCTACAATCGAAGGTGAAACGCGGATAGTAGTGCCAATTTGACACGGTCTTATCTTAAGAACCGTTTTTTCTTACTTACTTTTCTCTTTAAATATTACAAAAAAAAATTCATTACCTACCTTAGTAAGTTGACCGTTTCCGTAAGGATGATAAGGTTCATGTAGATAAGGATCTCTTGGGTATAATTCATGATCTTTGTCAGCAGTCCTATTACCATGCCGAAATATCTGTAAAAAATATTATGCTATCGTTTTATTTTGTATGTATTATTAAAATATATATTTATGTTTATCCTTACTTATCATAGTGATTAAAAAATATAAAGGATTTACACACCGTATTTTAAAATATTTTTTTAAAAAAAATTGTAAGAAACACATAGACGAAATTTACCAACAGTATATTATGACTAAACTCGTGAATTAACCAAATAGTTGAGAGAATATGTGGGCTTTTTGAAGAAATATTTGTAGCAATGAGGTTTCGAACAGAAACGTTGTGAAATCTCCAATAATTTTTAAGTGTAAATTGTTTACCCTTGAGAACGGTTGGAGATGGTTACTATTCGAAACGTTGCTGAACCAAAAATAATAGAGACACTGCAAGTCCGATAGAACGAGATTAGTAAATATAGAATTCTTCATTATATTTAAAATAAAAAACGTAACTAGACTTACTCTTTCTGCATAAAAGTAAGGAACAAAATTTAGAGAATAAGTTTACGATTCCACTTACCACATGTGTAAGTACCAAAGTGCTTTCACTGGGCTCTAGAGACGATTCCCGTTCCACAGTCCATTGAAAGGCCAAGACCAAAACCAAAATAGTGTAGATCTTTGAATACATTGTTGGTGATAATAAAGGTTCAAAAAACCGAAAAGTTTCCACCAATATTGTGGTCTGAAACTCACGTTTTTTGCTTACAATGCTCTCGTTGGCTTAGAGAAGTTAAGACACGAAACTTGCAACAGTATCTCAAAAATTATCAATTTATAGGATATTTTTCGATTAATGCATGATAATTGATAAGATATTAGTGAGGGTATGCCTACATTTTAATTATATTTTTTCTACACTAGTGCGTTTTGCCAAATTTATTTTACATGATTATTTAATCTCTGTAATGTAAATTAATTGATTTAATTTGAACTGTAATAAAAAATTATCTAAATATCACTGATAGCCTTAAGCTATGATTATATATAGGATGGAATTTGTAAATCAATTTTTGTGAAAATGCCTGAAACTATCTCGTAAAAGCAAGAAACGTGTCAATTTTAGATTTAAATAAACATGTGAAACGTATGTATATATGTAGTCTGTGTTTTTAAGATGTCTACGTTTGAAAATTTACAATTTGAAGTTTTGAAAGTCTATAAAATCTAAACAATATATTTTTTTTTATTTGCCAATAAAACCGTTGTTTTCTCAAATAAAAATATTTGAGATAAATTGAAAGATCGATTTATAGAAAGGGGGATATTGGTCTACTGAAGGGATTTTTGCACCGTTGGCCACAAATACTAGATTGCCGGAAGGAACTGGAATGGAATAATATTTTGGTTGAACCCATAAGCCGTGGGATAGAGCAATCATATATTAAATTGTCATTGGTATATCTAAGATAAAATATTTATGTTTCAATACGCCACCTTTTTGTTGTAATTTTTCGCACAATAACACGTAATTATATTTTATGTCAAAAATAATACTGTGAAAAACGGGTAATTATAATGTTATTATCTACTGTATAGGCAATTACATAGAACGGAAGGTTTCACGGCTTTGGTCAATTACGAAATCATGGGTCTTGTGATTAGACCGTATCAAATTAGAATTACTATCTGACGACACTGTTTCGGTTAACGGCTTCGATGACAAATTGATGACTTGATTCTGTAAAGATTTCACTGGATTTTTTCTGTTCAGGAATGCTTCAAACGTCTATATTGTCCAAAGTTTTAAATATGATTCCTTCGAGTCTAAAAGCTAATTTCAGGACAACTTATAGTAGTTTACGGATATTTGTATCTATCTGAAGATGCCTCGCGCAATCAAAGGCGAAACGTCGGATAGTAATTCCAGTTGGCCTTTCTTCTTAGATGCCGAGATGAGGATGTAGTACCGAATTCACTACAGGTGAGAAATTACGTTACTTCTAAAACTGATGAGAATATTTATAAGCGTGTCAGCAATGCATTAGTTAGAGAAAAGATTAAGGCAATACGTGATTTAGATACAAACGCATGTAATAAACTACTAGAAATTTACCTGAAGTTAATTTTTAGATATGAAAGAAATCGCCAATGCACAGGCAGGAAAAATCCTTCAAGAAGGTGCACTTAAGCAACCAAAGAAGTTTGAACCACTCCTGGGTAGAAAAAAACCAGGGAAACCTCCACAGAATACGACGACAATAACTTGTCGTCGAAGCCGTTTTCCGAAACAGAACATTTCATCCTTTCCAAAGGCCTAAATTTCGCACCGAGTAGCATTCCTGTAGAAGACATAGGGTCCTCTGCTTAAGCCGAAATCAAAAGACTGCCCTGGAGCAAGCCGATGAAGTCAGATATGAGACAGAAGATCATTAAGGATTCAAAACCACTGAAGTCGAGTCTCTCCGCAGCCGAAAAAATTGCGATGCCGACCTTAACTGAAAACGAAGACATTCTGGTCCAGCCGATAAAGGCAACGTCACAGTCGTCATGGACAGAAAGGAATACGTGGAAAAGGTAACTCAATTTTTGGACAACGCCTATAAGGAAGATTATGCAGGCAGACCCTACAAGTGGAATAGAAAGATGCATCACCAACCCGATTTACGCATCTAGTCTACCATCAGCGGAGAAGAAATCATTAAAATCAAGCAGCTCCAAGATCCCCAGGTTCTTCCTTCCCAAAATACACAAGAATAATGCACAACTTCGACCGATCGTCAGTGCAATAGACTTGCCCACATACAAACTAGGTAAATATCTTTCGAATTTTCTTAATCCGAAAAAAAAACAGATTCTTTTATAAAACAACTCCGCACATTTCTTGGAAAACTTAAGGCAGTTGGATCCCGAAGATATTTTGGTCTGTTTCGATATAGAATCACTATGTAAAAATGTTCCTGTCAACGACTCAATTTCCATTATATCAGACATATTGAATCATAATAATCTTGATAATAACTCATTTAATTTTTATGATCAAACTCCAGGGGCAGCTATGGGATCTCCTCTATTATCTGTGGTAAAGAATATCTTTATGGAGACCTTTGGGGATATTGCTTTAACATTTGCTCCACTAAAACCAAAACTCATGGATAATCTCCTCACATTTCTGGACCACCTTAATCACCAACATCATAATATTAAATTCACAATGAAAACTGAATCTAATGGAACGGATCTCTTTCTAGAGATATTTGTTCAAAGGAAGGGAAATTGTACATTAGAACATTCTGTGTATAGAAAACGGACGCATACAAATAAATACTTAAATGCAAATTTTTCAGATATTACGAGTTCAATTAAAAGAATAGTACTCCAGCTCCGCGAAAGGTGATTGATAAAGAGCTACCTTCTTCATTTCACATAAGAAGATTGGTCAGTGCTTACGATCTCCGAAAGATGTTGCACATTTCAAACAGAAAGAGTATAAAATTCCTTGCTTCTGTGGAGGAGTGTATGTGGAAGAAATAGGATGCTCAATATCAACTTGACTTAGGAAACATGATTGATGTATTAAAAAGAAACAATTTGTTCAGCTTGTTGCTGTAGCTGAACACCGGCATACGACGGGTCATATTATAAATAGATAAGAAGCCAGTATTCTAGTATCGGTTCAAGGATTTTATAAACGAAAAATTAGAGAATGTAATGAAATTTTTAAATATATACAAAACTTCAAAAGAGATACGGTTGATGATCTACATCATACGTGGAAACCATTCATAACACAGGGTCACGGTTCAGCGAGAACAAGTCGTGTATAAAAGGTCGGCTGAATCTTTCCGAACTCATTCAGTGTTCAGATCTCATGGAGTAAAGATCTCTGAAAATGCGTCGTGCAATCGAAGTCGAAAATTCGGTTAGTAATTCCAATTTGATAAAACATTTTTATATTATTAAGAATAAAAAGGCACCTCGCAAAATGCAAAAAACTTATTAAAATCACTTGCGTTTTATTGATGTCGGCGTTTCAAGGAATCATCGTTTTTATTCTACATATAAAAACAATGCCGAAATTGTGCGTGCGGTCGGGCGGCAAAGATAAAAAAGACATACTCCGAATGCGCGAACACCACAAAAAATGAGTAGGTAGGTACAATTTTCTTGGAATAATAATTTCTTTCGAATTGTCGCTGCGTATTTGAACGTCAGCAAATCAGCCATTTTTTGTTTTTCTATTTACGTGAGACAAATAGTATGCAAACATTATTTGGGTCGGCAAGTTAGTGTCTTTAATTTTTTTAATGCGTTTAAGTTAAAAACCAAAAACAAATAAACTATAATCAAGTCACCTCAGTTGCCTGTTGAATATTAGTATTTATTTGATTTATTTCTATTATTCTATGATATAGTGTTGAGTATTGTGATTAATGTGATTAATAATAGTGAATGGTAAGTTTTAAAATTATTATTATTATAAAGCGTCCTTTGTCTTGCATCTCGTCTGTGTTTCAAAGCTAGGTATTTTATTCACTGAACTATTTTTATCTAAGTATAATTATTAAAATCCTAACTCAACTTTAGTAATAGTCTTTCTATTAGGGTGAAATGCCGGAGAATATGATTCAGTTCTTCCCGATATTAAAAAAAACGATGTTTTAAATTTTGAAATTTATTTGTATGATTTAGATGGCTGATGGTCGAAAGAGATTTTCTGGTTCACAATACCGAAAAAGAAAGTTGGAGAAAGAGGAAGTTAAAAAACGATTAGCTGGGTCATTGAAAAAGTTTTTTACGTCTAGGACCAGCAAAGAATCACAACCTTCAAATAGCAAACACCTAGATGCTGCACATTTTGATTCAAGTGAGGATGCAGAAGAACTATTGGAAAAGCTGCACGAAGAAGGTAAATCGTATTCGGACACCGAAGTAAAATAAAAAAAAGAACACGCCGAATAAAGCTACGACGAACACGCCAGCAAATATACAAACCGAAACTGTTGGCAAGGTGAATGAAGAACTCTTAAAAGACCCAGCCTATTGGCCTCAAGTATTAACAGATAATATTAAGATAACAATTCTTGAAATAGGACCAGTACAGTTAAAAAATATGACATATTCGTGTAAATAATTCAAATAGATCTTTTAGCGCTTCCTTCTTTGAAAAAACATTAAGTAATAATGAAAAAGTTCCTAGAACTTGGCTTGTTCATTCAAAATCCAAGAACTCAGGGTACTGTTTTTGTTGTAAATTTTTGGGATATCTCTTAATAGTTTTAATGATGATAACGGATATAGTGACTGGCAACATTTGTCTCGAACCTCAGAAAGACGCGAAACAAGTAAAGGACATTTTGAAACTGTTAGAAAATGAGTTGAGTTAAAAAAATCAATTGAAAAAGGTATTACGGTTGACTCTGTCAATCAAAATTTAATTCAGATGGAAAAAAGAAGGTGGACATCTATTTTAGAAAGAATTGTATCTGTAATTCAGTTTTTAGCTCAGCAAAATTTAGCTTTTAGGGGCAGCAATCAAAAACTTTTTGACAAGAGTAACGGTAATTTTTTGAAACTTATTGAGACAATTGCAAAATTTGATAACGTAATAGCCGAACACATAGATAAGGTTCAAAAAAATACCAAACAAATGACCAATTATTTGGGTGATAAAATACAAAATGAATTAATCCTTCTCATAGGAGAAAAAATAAAGAGAAATATTATTGACAGCTTGAAATTATGTAAATATTTTTCTATAATTCTTGATTGTACACCTGATATTAGTCACCAAGAACAGATAACAATTATTGTTAGGGTTGTGTTTATTGATGAGCATTCAAAAAGTGTTGAAATCAGGGAGCATTTTTTAGGATTTTGTCCAGTTACTAATACTACTGGTCAGGGTTTAACTGACTTTTTATTAAAATATTTAGAAGAAGCTGATATCAATATTGCTGATATGAGAGGTCAGGGCTATGATAACGGTGCCGATATGAAAGGCAAACGTAATGGTCTGCAAAAAAGATCTTGGATATTAATCCTAGAGCCTTTTTTGTACCTTGTGCGGCACATTGCCTTAATTTAGTCGTAAATGACGCTGCAAAATGCTCTCTTGAAGTAACAAACTTTTTTAACATTATTCAGGAAATATATGTGATTTTGTCGGCCTCAACCTACCGATGTGGTATTCTTATGAAAGAACTTTCCAACCTAACAGTAAATCCGCTATCTGATACCCGTTGGGAGAATCGAATTGATGCTATCAAAACCCTCAGATTTGAACTAGAAAAAATGTATGATGCTTTCTTTGCCCTTTATAGCGATGAATCTAGAGATAATGACACAAAAAATATTGCAATATCCCTAATTAAAAAAATAAAGTCTTTTAAATTTATATTTTCATTAGTTATCTGGTACAATATTTTATCAAAAATAAATGTTGCAAGCAAAATAATGCAAAAATCTACCATTGTTTTGCCAGAAGCTGTGCAAATGTTAAAAGATATTAAAATATTTTTAACCAACCTTAGATCTGAAAATGGTTTTACCGAAATGCGTAATGAAGTCACAAAAATTGCGGAAGAAATAGACTGCGAAATTTGTTTCCCAGCTGTTGAGTTAGTTAGCTCAAGAAAAAAAAAGGTTTTTTTTTTATTATGAACACAAAGATGAGCCTATCCAATCTCCAGAGCGAAATTTCAAAGTTAATTTTTATTTTTACATTCTCGACATTGCAATTTCAAAACTAGACGAAAGGTTTCAAGATTTCAACAAATACAACACACCGTTTGGTTTTTTAAATAATTTAGGAGCTTTTAATAAAGATGAAATAATGCAATATTGTAAAAAATTGGAAACGGAATTAACTGACCTGGCAACAAAAAATATGGACATAAATGCAATTGACCTTTACAATGAGATCGACACTTTGTCAATTTATATTCTTACTACAGATAATATGTCGGCTAAAGAGGTATTAACTTATTTAGTAGTTAATGATTTAAAAAGCATCTTTCCGAATTTATTTGTAGCTTTAAGAATATTTTTAACAATGCCGGTTACTGTTGCCCATGGAGAGCGGTCATTTTCGAAATTAAAACTAATCAAAACCTAGATCCAACATGAGTCAATTCAGGCTTTCAAATTTAGCGATTATAAGTATTGAAAAAGATATTTCTAACAACTTGGATGTACGCTACTTGATCAGGGAATTTGCTACTAAAAAAGGGAGAAAAGTAGATTTTAGTATTTAAACAACTTTAATTATGAAAAATAGAATACGAAAACTAAGTTATTAGGAAATTTCAAGAGGCTTCCAATCTCTAAGTCGCTTCTATGTTCAAAATTAGGAAAATGAAACCAGTTAAAAATTACACACTCAAAAATCATGGTACAAAAGTCACATGGAGCAAACGTCATATCGTCGAAAATTCTTGCCTTAGTAAATGTATACAAGTGGTTAACATATTTGTGATTATCCCTTTTTTTGTGCCATTCTCTAGCGCGCGTCAATATTTAGCCTTGACTGAGTGTATGAGAGAAATAAAAGTTAGTTTATAACAGACTATCATGGCGTTTTATTTACTCCAGTAAAACATAAAAACACTGCATTTGGCGACAAGATAAAGTGGTGTCAAAATGTCGGTAGGAAAAATTAATAAATTTCAACCGGGCGTGAAAAGCTGTAAAACATATATTGCACGATGGAAGAATATTTTGTAGTGAATAAAATTGAAGATAATATGAAAGTGCCCACTTTATTAACTGTGGTGGGCGATGAAACCTACGAGTTAATAAATGGTGGACTTTGTAATCCAGACTCACCTGAAGATATGAATTATAGTCAATTAGTGACAGTCGTTAAAAATCATTTAGAACCGGAACCGTCCCTCATTGCAGAAAGGCATAAATTTAGATTAAGGAGACAAGAAACTAAAATCAGATTATATCGCTGCGTTAAAAAAATTAGCAAAAACGTGCACTTTCTAAGATAATTTGGATGAAAACCTGAGAGATCAATTTGTGTCAGGTTTGGCTAGTGAAGTGATTAAACAACGTTTGTCTTCAGAAAAAGTTTTAAATTGCGCGCGGGCCTACGAAATTGCGCGAAACATGGAGGCAGCTAAAAAGGAATTATCTTCAGTTCATAGTATTCAACATGGCCGCCACCATCGATCCAAGACGGAAATGGGAAGTACGAGTGCGCCCTCTCCTCCGGTTTAGCATTCAGTAGAAACAGAAGGCGACAACAGTTTTCTACGCAAGAGAGAAACGGTAAACGGATATGTGTAGTGTGCGGCAGAAGCAACCATGTGTCAAGTGATTGTCTTTTTAAAAACGCGATTTGTCAAGTGTGCAACAAGAAAGGTCATTTAAAGTACGTATGTAAACAAAACAACAATAACGAACAGGGTCGCTATCAAAATCAAAATTTTTTCTTAGAAGGTAAAGATATCAAGCAAAATTTTGAAAATTTTGATTCGGATAGCTCAGAAAATTTGTACAATATTTCTTCCTCAAACAAAACTACTCCTATTAAAATAAATTTAATTATTAACAATGTGACTATATCTATGGAAATTGATACAGGATCAGCTGTAATTTCAGAACAGGTTTATCATAAATATTTTTCACATATGCCTATTTTGCCATCCAAACTAAATCTTAGTTCTTATACTGGTAAAAGGATAGTAACTAAAGGTTATATAACAGTTAAGGTAACATTTAACAAAGTGACGGCATTTTTAAAAATTTACGTAGTTCCAGGCGGAGGACCTTCTCTTTTAGGCCGAACCTGGTTGAATACTGAAAAATTAACACAATAAATAGTGTAGCTGTAGCTAATTTATATTATTGGAGCAATAACAATTTAATGAATCCCTTAGTTAAGCAATATCAGTGCATTTTTGAAAATAGTAAATTAGGAAAATTTAATAATTTCCAAGCCACTCTTTATTTGAAGCCTAATACTACACCAGTTTTCTATAGGGCTAAACCATTGGCATTTAGTTTAAAAAATAAAGTAGAGGAGCGACTTAAAAGGTTGGTCACCGAGGGAGCATTAAAACCTATAGATTACAGTGAGTGGGCTAGTCCTATTGTACCGGTTGTCAAAAAAGATGGTACTATTAGAATATTTGGCGACTTTAAAGTGTCAGTTAATCCAAGTTTGCAGGTTAATAAATATCCAATTCCTAAAATTGAACATATTTTTGCAAAATTAACTGGTGGTAAAATATTTAGTAAAATAGATCTTTCTTCCGCATATTTACAATTAGAGTTGGATAATGAATCTCAAAAAATCGCTGTCATTAATACCCATATAGGGCTATTTAGTTACTCTAGACTTCTTTATGGAATATCCTCGAGTCCAAGTATCTTCCAAAAATTAATGGATATAACATTTGGAAGTTTAGAAGGCGTTTGTGTCTTTATGGACGATATATTGATTACAGGGGAAAATCAAAAAGTACATAATGAAAGACTAAAACTAGTTTTACAAAAAATTAAGGAAAGTGGCCTTAAAGTTAATTTTGATAAATGTCGTTTTTTTCAGGATTCCATCAATTATTTAGGTTATTGTATCGATGCATCAGGATTACACCCTACTAAAGATAAAACTACTGCAATTTTAAAAATGAAAGTTCCAACAAATAAAACACAGTTAAAATCATTTTTAGGGATGGTAAATTTTTACGGAAAATTTGGCTTTGTACTGTGACGCGAGTGGATTGGGAGTTGGAGCTACCCTAGCTCACATTTTTCCCAATGGGGATATTAAGCCTATTGCGCATGCGTCTCGGATATTAACCAATGCGGAGTTTGCTTATTCTCAAATAACCAAAGAAGGGTTGGCTATTATTTTTGGCGTAAAAAAATTTCATGAATATTTATATTTTCGCAAATTCATTTTATGTACAGATCATAGACCACTCTTGTCAATTTTCGGCGAAAAAAAAGGAATACCACAGTTCGCCGCAAACCGATTACAAAGATGGTCTATAATTCTGCCTGCATATCAATATGAGATTAAATATATTAGGTCAGAAAAAAATTGTTCTGATGCTCTATCTAGACTTCCGTTGCCCTGTAATGAAAATGATATTTGTGTATCGGATTTTGGTCACATTCTTTATCTAGAGAGTCTTTCTGTGCCCATAGATTATAAAAAAATTGCTGTTGAAACATCCAAAGATTTAGAACTTTGTAAGGCATATCATTATTGTCATACAGGGTGGCCTCAAAAAGTTGATGATATCCCATAAAACATAAAACCTTATTTTTATCGCAGGAATGAATTGCATTTAGAACACGAATGTATTTTGTGGGGAATAAGAGTACTTATACCCCAAAAATTAAGAGCCGGTGTTCTTAAAGAAATTCATTCTTCACATAAGGGTATTAATAAATGAAAATCGCTGGCCAGATCATTTTGTTATTGGCCATTTATTGACAAGGATATACAGAAAATGTGTCAAAATTGTTCAACTTGTAAGCACATTTTACCTAATCCTTCAAAAACTATATTATAACCTTGGCCTCAAACTAATAGGGTCTGGTCACGTGTACATATTGATTTCTTAGGGGCTATTTTTAATAGAAAATATCTAATAGTCAAGGACTCTCACTGCAAATGGCTAGAAGCAGTTAAAGTTTTTTCTACAAATGCTGAAAGTGTTGTTAAAATTTTACACTCCCTTTTTGCCCAATTTGGATTACCTGCCACTCTAGTTTCATCACTAGAATTTGAAAATTATTTACTAAAAAATGGTATCAAACATTTGTATTCGCCTCCTTATTTTGCTCAAAGTAACGGGTTTGCGGAAAATTAAGTTAAGGTTATAAAAAAGCACACTTAGAAGATAAAAATATTGATGAAGAAATCGAACGCTTTCTTTTTCAATATCGAATAACTGACCATTCTACGACCGAAACTTCTCCCTCTATGTTAATGTTTGGAAGAAATATAAAATCTCGGTTAGATTTGCTAAGACCTTGTCAGTTTAACATAAGCAATAACAAAATTCGAAAACAAATTGAACATTTTAATGGCAACCAGAAAGAAATAGCGGTAGGCGATTCAGTTTTAGCTAAAAATTTTTATAACTCTGACTCTGTTTGGATTCCCGGTGAAGTTGTTCAAAAGATGGGTAATGTGACCCTTGATGTTAAGGTAGCGGATGATAAAATTATTCTTAGACATTTAAATCAACTTAGAACAAGAAATTTTTCAATATACCCCGTATCTAGTTGCGCAGAAGCGACTGAAAACCCTGACGTCATGAGTGATAGTATGGGTATTAAAAATTCTGTAAATACCGAATTCCAATTAAATAAAAAAGTTGAGCAAAGTAAGGAACCATCTCAAGCTAGGTATGATTTGCCAGAAAGAGATAAAAATATCGTTTATAGAACATAGTTTTGTAAATAATTTTTGTTCGATGCAGGCTTCGTTTTTTTTTCGCACAGATTTTTTTTTGTCAAAATCATTGGCTTATATAAGAATCAAATTTAGTGATTAGTTTTTTTTTCTCAATTGTTTTTCAAAGTATAGATTGGGAATAGGATTGTATTTCCTTTTCATATTTGTTTATTAGTTAATATTAATTAGATTCAACTAAATGAATGATGGATTTATGGATTATATAACTTTTATTAATTTAGGGGACGAGATGATGCAGTAAATGTATACAAGTGGTTAACATATTTGTGATTATCTCTTTTTTTGTGTCATTCTCTAGCGTGCATTTTTGTCAATATTTAGCCTTGACTGAATGTATGCGAGAAATAAAAGTTAGTTTATAACAGGCTATCATGGCGTTTTATTTACTCCAGTAAAACATAAAAATACTGCTCCTTGATTCTTCAGATTTGAAATTTTTGTTTTAAAACATGACAACGTTTAGGACATAGGTAAACACCTCCACTAAATGTTGCAAGCTATAGAAATACGAACGAATGTAACCCTACAAAATGAGTTTGCACTTAACTATACCACAAAAAATTACTGTAAAATGCCATTTTTGAACTCACCTTATTTTCAAACCGAGATTTGCACTAATTTCAAAACAAACCCCAACACAAGTACAAAAGAGTAATGAATATTGCCCGGGTAAACCACGTTGGCTATGTTGCCTCCTAGGGAATTAAAAAAATATATATATATATATAGAAGAACCCCATAAACTAAAACAAAATAAGCAAACGCGTGATTATTTAAAGTTTGGTGACATTTCATTATTACTTAGGATTCCGGAAATATTTAATATTAGAATACAAAATAGCAAAAATTGGATTTAAGCTAGATTTTATCTAATATGTAAGAACCAATTATGATAGAATATTAGAAAAGCATTTGATAAAAAGAAAAAACATACAGGGTCCTTTTTAGTATTTTGGAAAGAACAGTTTAATAGATATTCTAAAATATTCTGTTTATATTTTTTTTCTAAAACTTATTTAAAATGACATAATGGGGCTATTAATTTATTTTTACAATAAAGCATATTTTATATGCTTTATAAAAAAATATAATATAAATATAAAATATCATAATTTTTCTTTCACATTTTCATTTGTGTTTTTGTTTTAATAAAAAGAATTTTGTTGCCATTTAAAAGAAAACTGCTACTATCATGTGATATATTGTTGAAAATAAAATTTTTCAAATACTGTTTTGAGCTTGATTTTCATGCCAAAAAAATGACTCCAAAATAAAATTAAAGAATCTGATAAGACTGTTTCGTCGTCACCTCAAATATGAACAGGCAGACGGGAGATATGTTTTCAAAAAAATACTTTTCAGTTGGTTCCAAAAATTCTTTTGATATATAATTCTATATTACATAAAAAATTTAGGAGTTCTTAGCGTGGAGGTATGCAACGTTAGTGCTGAAAAACTTGTTTTCAATATTAGTGTTGGAAAATTGTAACCGCTTTGATTAATTGTAAAAAAAATAAGTTAAAAGTAGGTTTTCCTCGCGATCTTTGAGATATTGTCGTGCTGAAAAGTGTTTTTCAACACGTGTGTGATATAAAGCACTTTTTAGCAAAGTTAACGGTGCTTTTTTGTCGGTTTGCTATTATATAGTTGCAGGATTTCTTTTGTATACCTACCAGGCAAAAAGATGATTTTAACATTTCGGTTTTTTTGCCATTTTAGAGTTCCTAGAACACGAAAAACGTGTTTTTAGAAAAGCAAATATATTATATCTGTACAAATGTATGTGTAAAAAAAATTGCGTGCCCGATAACTTGTGAATGGTCAAACCGATTCGTGTAAAATTTACACCAAAATTAGTCTAATTAATGTCTCGATGTTTAGATTTGAGGTCATGGGCGTAGATATTCGACATTTTTAAAGGATACAAATATGTAAAAAATCATATTTTCACAAAGCCCAACCTCATTTTAGTCAAATTGGAAGTCATCGGGTTTATTTTGATATCTACGACCCTAAGTTTCCTAATATGAATTTTTAAAACCAACGTAGATAAATCAGAAAAAAAATAAACGTAAAAATGTTGGATTATTATTTAAAACATTATAAATAAATAAATACGCGGAATATTCACTATCTTAAAGTGCTACTACCTTATAGACACATTTAATTAATAATATTCTTTAAAAATCAGTCTACGGCGCTCTAAATATATTTTTTCCGTTCACTATCACCACAAGTTTCTAAACTTTTGTTAGGTAGGATTGGTTTTTAATGCAAGTACAAAATCTGAACTTGTAATATCCAAGTTTATTGCATTATATGTTTAGTTAATCGCGCCGATAATTGCATGTTTAATTGTTGAGTTAAATACTATTTATAAGTAAATGTGTCTGCTTAAAAGTTAAAAATGCAATATTTTCAAAAAAAAATATTTTTGTAGTAGCGTACTGTCAGCTTAGTGACGGAGGGAGAGGGGGCTAACAAGATAGAGGATACAGGGCACCAATTCCAATTAAACCTTTTCTAAATATGTATTACGACTTTCAGTATATTTACATATAAATTTCAATAAGTACCTTGATTATAATATAACGGAACTTTTTGTTTCTATATGAAATTTTGGACAGTTAATGACAAAAAAAAGTTATTTTAAAAGCATCATTTTCAGGGACATTCTTGAGCAATTAGTTAAGCTGTGGTTAAGTTGGCAGACTACATATTTACAAGTATAAAAATTACATAATTTTCTTAGTTGATTTGGAATACATCTGTAAGTATACAGATATACTCTAGCAACCTAGCCAGATGGTTTATACCAGTGCCATTAAACATATACACACAGAAGTATTCGATCTTTGTTGGGTGGTAAAAAAACATGAATTACCATATGTAGGTACATTTCTGATGGTACGGGCGTAGGTCATTGATATTTTTAAGGGATATTTAAATAAATATAAAGAGAAAGTTAATTTAGGTAATGATACCTGTTACCTTAATATAGTAGAGTTGAATCAGACCGGAAACAGAAATCGTATGGGTTAGGACCACTGAGGTCACTGGCGTTAATTTTTCTCCGTGACAGAAAAATGGATTAATTAATTTTTTTTTAATTAATGCACTTTTAAAAAACCCAATGTATATATATATATATATATATATATATATATATATATATATATATATATATATATATATATATATATATATATACATATATTTTAATTTTCTTTATTTTAGCAGTTTGTGATAATTGCTAGTATTAAAATATAGTTATTTATAAATAACACGACCACCAGCTTTATATTATAAGGACTCCAACGAGGTGATTTTAGGATAGTGTTTAAAGATAGACTTTAGAAAAAATCACCAAATAACTATCTTGAATTCTTTAAAAATGCTCTTAAAAAAAACTTAAGATCTCCAAATTTCCTTTACCTCAGACTTCCCTCGTCATAAATATTCCTCTAGTTAGAAATAGATATGTTTTTATTTAGTAACACATATATGTATAAATAGAATTTTCTCTGACTTTTGTAAACAAATGGTCCATTTTCCCCTAGAAAAGTGAAGATAACATAATTTACATATGTAGTTACTAAATGACGATATGCAAAACTAAATAGGATAATACTATAATGATTCTATGACTATAAAATTTCTAAATCCTAATAAAGGATTTTTTTATTGTTTTTTTTTAACATTCTATTAGACCGTCATATTGTTCCACTGTTTTGGCCTTGTACCAATATTTTTCAAGTTTCTACTTGTCACACTTGATTTTTGGGCAAATTTGGTATTTAAAATCAGTTGAATAAATAGGTTTTAACACTGATTTTAAAAAATATATATTAAGCCACTATTTTGTATCGCCATTTCTGTCAAAATTTTACCATTTTATCCCTATAAAACATCTTATTTTTTTATGCAAAATTTCAAGTCAATTTTAGTTTATTTTTGGGGGATTTCTTAAACATTTTCTTTGGCCGCCATTTTGTTCTGCCTTCTTGACTTCGTACCAAAATTTTACCAATGGATCTTTATATCACAGTTAATTCTTATGCAAAATTTAAAATCAATCGAGTAGGCATTTTCCAGAATGACTTTCTAAACATCTTATTAGTAACATTTGATTTTTTGTGCAAAATTTGAGGTACATAAATTAGATAAGTTAGTTTTTAGAAATACTTTTTTAACATTTTCTTAGTCTCCATTTTGTTCCACCATATTGAATTTTTACCTTAATCTTACCATTTCATCCCCTCATGTCCTAATTTTTCGTCAAAATTTGAAGTCAATCGGATAAGTAAGTTGTTTTACACCCATTCCAAAGAGTAGGAATTATAAAGAGGAGACAGCCCGCAAAATATCAAACGATTTTTGGTTTGATTGCCTGTTATTTCGACATTTCAGCAGTAGCTATGCTATTACTCCTAATTTATTGTATTTCACTCGTAAAAATAATACATTTTTAACGTTTAAGAGATTAAAATGGTCAAAAAGAAACTATTTTGTTAAATAATTAAGTTTGCAATACACACTTAAAGTTTGGCACACGAATCTGAGTATATGAAAAGAATGTGAGTAACTATGGAAACGGTGCAAGGATCATTCGCGGTTGGCTACAACTCTGTATATCCATGGAAACGGCCTGCTTTTTACATACCTCCCCCTTTCGTCGATGTTTTAAATCTGTATGGTGTACTTTACTATACGAATTTATAACAGGTTATCATACAACTTTGTTATTTTTTAGTACGTTTACAAACATGAAATGAGCTAAAACTATGGATCGCCGTTTTACTTTTTAGTCTGCTATATGCCCGGTATTAATTTAAATTGAATGGGACTTCAGTATGGCAATTTATTTTATAATATTATAATAAAAATGTAATTTTAACTGAATCCTTGGAACATCCAGAGCTAAAGCCTTCATATAGATTTTTAACAATCAATTAATTTGATTTAGCTATTAAAATGTATGTCAGGATATTTGGATGCGTTTTTACAAAATTAATTCAATTTTCATTATATTATTATAATTAAAATGCATTTTTTTTATTATAATATAATTTTATTACTTAGAAATTTGTTGATATCAATATTTATCCAATATTTAACGAATACCTTTGTAGTATTCTGTGGGAAACAATATAACCGATTATCAATTTTTATGATTATTTATTTTCATTGAAACCAATTTCCATTGATATCAATTTCGATTGAATACAAGCCCCTCGAATGCATTTTTATTATCGGAAGTTTCGCCATCTATAGCCTCCCAAAAGAAACATAATGTGTTTGCGTGAGTGTGTTCGATAACTCAAATTAATTTGCGAATGTCATACGAAAGAAAAGTCTTCGCGCCCAAAAAGGTTTGTAAAATTCTTGAGCCCCTCTGGCTTGATATGCTGGGTTCTGAAGTATGAGCCGACTTCGTTAGTTTGCGTATTGCGCTAACATTGGATTGCATTGTAATAATCTTGCTTAGTGAATTTTTAACATCATTTGTGCAATAAAAGACGATGATACGGCCCGAATTTAAACTCGTCTATCACGCGCAAGTACGTCACATCGATGTACAGCGTTTGGGATTCAAATAGGCCGTAATGCATTGTCATTTAAAAACGTTTGTAGAATTTACGCTTCAATAAAATGTTTTTAAAATTATTAAACTAATTATTTTGAATCTATAGATTTTATTTTCAATACTGTTTATTACGTCCTACCTGTGCAGTTGCAGGCAGTAGAAATCGAGATTGAAATTATAATAAAAAAAAACAAAAGTGACAGAGATAAGATATTTCAAATTTCCAAAATAATACACTTTCAAAAATGTGGATTGTTGCTTACCATCAAGCTGTTAAGATAAATTTAAAAAATGGTAATTTAGGATATATTTACTATAATAATAGAACAATATGGTTTTAGCTACCTGTATAGGGCACTTTTGAACCTGGTTTGTATTTTTCAATTGCAAGTAAAAACTAAAAATGTCAATAGACAGCACTAGTGCAGCAACTCAAGTAACAAATGTTATAAAATATGAATGGAAGTTTCCCCTGCAATTATTTTACTTGCAGCATTCTTAACTTTCATTTTAAATTAATTAATTATTTTAATCAAAATAAATTTCACGAATCCTCACGATGAGCACTTTAGAAAATCTGATATTTGTAAAATTCAATTTTATTTTCTTGCTGAATGCTGAAGAAACCGGCGTGGGCATACCGTTGTAAGAGTATCGTGGTGTTAATGATAATTTTATAAACAATGAGTATTAAAAGGAGACTCGTATGTTGCGTTATAGAGGCTGCTTTTCTAGAAGCAACAAGGCCGAATTAACTACTTGCGATGGTTTGGGGCTCATCTGGCCGAGGCGAAGTTTTGCGATGACAAAAAAACAGTCAA
Source organism: Kuschelorhynchus macadamiae (assembly GCA_030620095.1). NCBI lineage: Eukaryota > Metazoa > Arthropoda > Insecta > Coleoptera > Curculionidae > Kuschelorhynchus > Kuschelorhynchus macadamiae. The sequence continues at coordinate 102,369 of JAUTXW010003115.1, read as the reverse complement.
CCCATTGACGTTTTTGGTGGCCCTTCGGCCGCAACTCAAAATTTACATGATGACAAAAAAAGGAAAAGATCCTCAGTTTTCTATTTCGCTCGATGATGTCTCCCGAGGCCCCCATCACATTTGAGCCTTACGCATTGTGGCCATTGCATTTCAATCATTAAATCCCCGCAAAAACATGACTCAGTGGCGGGCCGTGAGTATATGAAGTGGGAGGGCAAAGGTAAAAAATAGTATTCGCATGACATGACGTGGGACGCCGACGGTTCGGCAAACTACTTTCAACTCTTCGAGATTTTAGTTTTAAATAAATTTGTACAAGCTATATTGTCACAGATTACAAAACAATCTGTAAAGTAACACTTATTTTCTCGGTTAGTGATAGTGTCTGATTCTGTTGTTCATCAAAGGTTTATAATTTGAATGAAAATATATATATATATATATATATATATATATATATATATATATATATATATATATATATATATATATATATATATATATATATATATATATATATATATATATATATATATAACCACTATTGTTAAGCCCCCGTTTATACAATGATATAACAATTTCAATCAAACAACACTACATTTACTTTATTGGTAGGTGTAAAAAGCAATGAATGCTCTTCCAGCAAAATCTTAATCTGATTTTTTATCCAAAAAGCTATTTTTATGTTCTGAAATGCGTGTTTAAACGTTCTCTTCTTCTGTAGCACCTCCACTTTGGGTTTTTACCTATTTTGTTTTATGATATATATATTACTGCAACAGTGTTGCCGTATCTACTTTTAGTTCCGAATTTCTGTTATTAACTTTTGTTTTTTAAATGGGGCGCCCTATATTTGTTTGTTATTTTGATTTGCTATGATATTGTAACTTCAATTATTTTGATTTACTATGATATTGTAACTTCAACCATGACGTGTCAAAACAGAACCTTCATATATCAGGGTGACTAGAAATTGCTTAGGCTTAAATGCATATTATGCCTTTATTTGCCGATTTTTTAAAATACTGCATATTGTTGTGGGGTATCATTATATATTACTCGCAAAGACTAACCCGAAGAGCGACATTAAAAAAAAAGATTTAAAAAAAAAATCGTTTAACTAATATTTAAATGGGCATAAAAGATGTTTAGTGAATAGACAGATAATTTTATTTTTCTCAGGCTTCTTGGAGTAAGTTAATAGTTTTTGCCAAATCACAGCACTCTAGATTGAGAAATAAAAATTAATTAAAAAATAGCATTCAATGTGAGAATTACATATGGTTGTATTGGAATATCTCAACCATTGAGGTAGTATACCGGAATGGTCCCAATGAATCAAAACACGCAAACATATACAGGATGTTACAAATTCGAGGTACAAGCATTGAGATCTTGGAAATCGTAAGAGATATAACGTCGGTTAAAATAAGGCAAAGTTGCGCAATTTAACATCGAATAATAAGTAGTTGATAAAGTTAGACAATTCTGACTACCTCCGAGGATATAGGTACGTAAAGTACCGAAAAATCAGCTATATACATTTTATTTTTTCAGGCTGCATTTGAAGAGATATCACAAAATAAATTTTATACTACTATTTTTCATTATCAACAAGATGGTGCACATAGATTTGAAATCCGACGTTTCTTCTTCACGGTCAGATCAACTTATTTTTTTTTAAAATAGACCTGCAGTTTTATTTTGTTTTTTAAAAGCCCTTGATTTCTAAAAACCAATGATGTAATGCACTCATTCATTTAGAGTACTTAAAATTTTCCTTTGTGAATTTGGCGAGATTGTGGTTTTCTGTGCCTCTTTAACACACTGTATTTTATGGAAAAATCTTAAATCTACTGTTCAAACATTGAGTATAATACAACGTTAGTTTTGGCAGGTTGAACGTTTCTTAATAATTAAATAAAAATACAGTTCCGTATTGAAAAAACATTAAGTTGATTTTGAATCTGAGTGTACATACTGTTTTCGTAGGTAAGTATTGGTTACAATTCACAGTGTATCAAATTTTAATAAATGTCTCTAAAAGTTTAAAAGGTGCATTATATAAACTAAAAAAAACGAAATCTTCGACATCTTGTGTCTCGAAAACAAAGCATTTCTGCACATGTCTATAGGAAATTTTATTCATATTTTCTGATGTAAAAACTACCCCTAAAATTACATTATGACTTTTAGTAACACCCTGCACTTAAGTTCAACATATACTATATGTAGGTACATATGAATATAATTCCAGGTTTAAATACAGACAGAAATCACCATGTCGTGGATTAGTATCGAAAGATTCTCTAGAATCTCTACATGACAAGAACAGTACACGTTGCTTTGAATATTTACCGTTATTACAGTTAGATGTGGAGAGATTAAATACAAGACACAATCATCAATCGGTTTTTATGACCTATAAAACTATCACATATTTTGCCCTGGCTTACATCCATAATATGTGCGTGAGTACCAGAATGTAAGAACTCAAAATAGAAAAAAAATCAGCTTTGTAGATTATACTTGTGTATTGAGCAAAGAGACCTTGTGAACCAAGTTACCAAGCTAATAGGACATGCATGCTACGTATTTGTTTTGGGGTATTCTTCAATATAACATGTTCTGCATTCCAACATACGACAGTTTCGGTTTGGGTACGTGCAGGAGACAAATGCACCCTGCACCCCCTTCCCCCCCGAGCTAATAACCCAAGCAAAAATTACATTATATAAAGCATTTCAGGACTTTTACCTCAAACATTGAGAAGTTTGTTTTTTTTAGTCTACATGCTTATGTTGTTCCAACAAGAACCTAGAACTTTTTTTAGTTATCAAATGTTTGCCTCCCCCTCTAAGACGGCATTCTAAATACACCACTGGGTAGATGTGTTGATTTTGTAAATCCGTATCTTGATCGACACGCAGCTTTGAAAGTGAAGTGCACATACCTATAAATTATAATAATTACTCACATATTAAACAAGGGAGGCAAACATGAAAATAGTGTCCTAATTATCAAATAAATAATATAAATAAAGATATAGTGATATACCTATATAAGCTTACTACAGGTTGCTTTAAATAGGGTGTACTCTTTTTAAGAGGAATGTTCTCTGTTTCGGGTCCATGTACTCTGGTACTCTTACTATTTCCATAAATACGACAAATATCCTCTATTATGGGAAATCTGGGACAAATGATCTCTATTTTGCGAAATCTGGTGCCATTTTCTAATTATTTTTGTTGTTTTTAGTCCATATTATTATGTGTATTATAATTATTATTGAAAGTCATTGAATTCTGCGAAAGTGACAAGACTTTACTTAATTATTATACGCTGGTACCTATTTTTACATTTCGTCAAAATGTACTTTTTTCATTTTAAAAAAATCTGGATAGCCTACTTTAAATCACGTTTAAGAAGCCAAAAAAACCTGCAGTAGAGCATGTCGCCGGCACACAGCTTCCAGGAGAAATTGCAATTTGCTATTACAAATTAGTGTGTGGTAATCTGTGAATTATAGCTGGGAAATTCAAAACCTTGTTTTCTTTATTCTGGTATAAATATAAACACCAAGTCAAAAATCGTTGTTATTGCACTACCATATATGACTGATTGTAGATTAGACCAGGAAATCATCAAAGGATTGTGGAATAGCTTGTTTTGGAATAGGATGTTGGAAGCTAGATACGTTCGTTTTAACTTTTTTTTCATTATGATCTGTAATTTTGTACGTGGTCGCATTTTAAATATAGAGGTGTATATCGTATTCCCCAATGATTTAATAACTAATAATCACGTTTTAACTGTCATTGATTACCTACGAATATGTTTTTCATTATTCTCATCCGACTCGTCATGAAGTCATGCACAACACAGTCGGTTAATTTTAGATGCACTTTTAATCTTCGAACGCATGCCTAGTCAGAATTTAGGGTATTAAAAAATTACAGATTTCTGCTCTTGTTGTCCCTAGTTTGCAATAGATCGCTCCACGTCCGATAATTAAAATTGAAACAAGGTGGCTGCATTCAATGAAAATTGATTTTAACAAGAATCGACATTAATAAAAATTCGAAATCAAAACAGTGCATATTAAATAACACCAGTTACCTTATACCAGCTAATCATTTCAATTTCACAACTCTTATACAATTAAATCTCGTATCAACTTTTATTTATTTATTCAAATCTATATTTCAAGTATTTTAATTTCCATGGTAAAGGGTCCGTGTTATATCTTTTTGATGTAGTATAAATTACCGATAAACGACTTACAAAATCAAAATAATGAGCACTTTTCTATTTACATTTTTAGGGTGTTAATGGAATTGATATTTAAAAAAATGATATCGTAAGAGCTGCTTTAATTTTTTTTGATATGCGATAAAAATAAATTCATTTTTTTTATTACATGACTTCTTAAATCAGATTTGCCTTCATACGGTTGAAATAAATTAATCTCCACAAAGTCGTTATTGCATTCTAATGTTTTCTGTATTAATATTAATTTAATGCGATCCAGTTTGAAGCAATTACATTTTAATAAGAATGAATATATTAAATATTTAAACAGATTTTTGTATATGGCTTTATTTCATGTCAATTTTTATTAACATCGATTTGATGAAATGCAATAACTAGGGAAAGACGCATGTATATAGAAATTTTAAGTAGGCTGTATACGTGTTAAAAAAGGATAAACAACTACTTTTTTGTGGTATCAATTGAAATGGTCTGCAAAGAAATTGCGTATCATAAAAATGTCATTCGGTAAAATCGGTATCCGGAAAAATTCGATATCGGAAGAATTAAAACGAATAAAAATTGTATGCAGGTAGCATCATTTATATGTTTTGCAATTAAATTTGGTATCAAAGACACGTATGACTAAAAAGTAAAACGGCGTTCCATATAAAACACATAAATATTGCATGTATATATATATATATATATATATATATATATATATATATATATATATATATATATATATATATATAGAGAAACACTGTTTGCAATAATAAATACTAGATAATAACGTATCAAACGCAATAATTTGAACTCTTAGCTGTCAAGTGTCCAGTCGCATAACATAATAATACCAAAATTTGGTCTTCTATGTCGTCTTCTAGAATACCAGCTGTCGTTTTAAAAGTGACCAGCCAATCAAAATCCCCAACTAACTAGCTCGCGTGACATATTGACCAATTATAATATCCCTAGTAACTGCAGTAGCGTAGCATCCAGTGCTTGGCAATACAAATCTAGTAGTTCAAAATTCATATAGTATTTAAATATTAAGTACAACTGATCAAGGTTTGGACGTAATAATTTTGTTTTGTAGTTATTAAACTTGACAAAATATTGTTACACGTAATTATGTATGTTGAGATCTAGATAAGTTTATATAAAAAAATGTTGGTTTAATAAGTTAAAAATGTTTTTAACTTTTTCTAATATTTTCAAGTACAGTTTATATAAATTCGTGGATATATGTCCATTTTTCCTTGCTACTTGTAATCTATTCAAATCCAACTGAAATTAAATAATAATATAATTCATTTTATGAATTTATATACTGTCTTTAAAAATGAGGTGAAAGATAAATACGAATTTGTAACCTGTTAGTATTAGTCTTCAATAGAAAATTAAATGTAACTGTATATATATATATATATATATATATATATATATATATATATATATATATATATATATTATTTATATATATGTTATATGCAATATCATACAATACATTGACCTGATTGCCGGTAACACGAGGTGACATTACGCAATAGCGACGAGACCTGAAATTTCGCAGGATGCAACATCAGCAGGAAACACTCTACGTGACTTTACCGTGGGAACAATGCTGATGCTTGCAAATATAATAATATAAATACTCTTGCGAATATAATTTTAAGTTAGTAATAGAAATAGCTAGTAATGCTGTCAGTTTGATATTTGAATTTTAATTGTTTTAATATTTTTGTAATTAAGTAAAGTTTGTGTTTTATAAATAAAATCATTTTTTAAAAAATGAATTTTGAAGTTGTCGTGATAACAATTGGCGCAGTCGTGGTAGGATTCGTCAACGTCAACAGAACAGGAGAACTCCAACTGTGACGGATTCATCCCTTAACAGGAACGGAAGGAACACCAAGTGAAGCCCCTGGTTGCTCAAAGTCGAGAACAAGACAATTCATGCATCTTGGAGTGTTTTCGTAAGTAACGAATCATCTCTTTTATTTTTAAAATTGAATTTTGTTTTTTGAAGTGATTTTTGTTGAATTTCTGTTCGAAAATCTGATATTTCCCTGTTAGTTATTGCTTATTTCCTTTATATTGAATAATATTCTTGTAAAGTAATCCTTATTGTAAACATCGTTTGTGAGTGTGTGTATTGTAATCCCTAAAATATTCGATTTTCTTGCCGCAATTTTGATTGTGAATTTATAATGGTTCGTGGGCATAGGAGTGCGGAAGCGTGTGAGCAATCGCAAAAGTTTGAAACGTTCTTAAGAAGTGAAAGTACGAAGGAAATTTTAAAAGCCCAGTTTGTCGATATCCTTTCTGAAATCCGGGATCAGCTCGATCAGGTGAAACAAGTCATTGCAGAGCAGAATACGGTTATTGAACAACAAGCAGCACTAATTAAGCAATTATCTGATAAAAATCAGTCACAAAATTGTGAAGACATTAGTAATATTCAGCAAAATCGTCGCCGTTTGCGTAGCACAAGAACCGAAATTTCAGATGGAAAAAACGCTAATCCGAATAAAGAGAGTTATACCACTGACAACGAAACAACCGTAAACAATATCGTTCCGCCAGTCAACAATGTGAACAGTTTGGCTTCGACGTCGTCACGCAGTGGTCGGGTCAACCAAATCGGAGGTCAAAACGGGCGTCAACCGACACTAAATGTGGTTAAGCGATCTAAACAGATTTCAGGTGAGCAGCTTGGAACTGCCCTTCAGGCCGCTATAATTCCAATGCCGGAAAAAATAAATATTCATGTTTTCCGTCTTTCTTTAAGTGTTACTGAGAATTCGTTGAATATGTATCTGAAGCAGGCTTTTCCATCGAGGTCTTTTAAGGTGGAAAAACTTAATTCCAGAGGCGATTGGTATACTTCTTTTAAAGTTGAGGTGGATTATGAAATACATAAATCTCTCCTAACACCGGAGTTTTGGCCGGAAGGCGTATATGTGCGAAAATTTGTGACAGGTAAAAATTTTTTAGCCAAACTTCCGACTCGTCAGGGAAACTTGGAGCCGAAGGTAGGCAATCAAACATAAAAATCATTTATCAAAATGTCCGAGGTTTAAAATCAAAATCGCAGCAGTTCTTCTTGAACTCGCATACAACTGATTGTGACATAATTGTTTTATCCGAAACATGGTTAGACTCTGATTATTTGAGTAGTGAGTTGTTTGATGAAAGTTTTATTGTGTATAGATGTGATAGAAACTTAATTAGTTCTGGAAAAAAATCTGGTGGTGGAGTTTTAATTGCCGTTCGTAAAAATATATTTTCTTTAGACTTGAATGAAAATTACTCCAATGGAAATTTTGAAGTCAGATGTGTTAAAATATTTTGTAATAATAAGAGCATTTTAGTGATAGCTGTATATATACCACCATCCTGTGAGATGGGTATTCATGAGGAACTTCATATCTATTTAGAAACTCTTATACGAGGATCTGATAATAACTATTTAATAATAGGCGATTTTAATATTCCCTAATTTTGTCAATCAAATTCTAATATTAGATTAGTTAATCAAATGCAATATTTTATGTCATTTCTTAATTTAACTCAACAAAATACGATCAAAAACAAAAATGGTGTATTGTTGGACCTACTACTTTACAATTCCAACCTCTGTAAAGTCGAAAGGTATAATTCTCCACTAGTAAGCGAGGATCCACATCACCCAACTTTACTTATTAAAATTAGTTGTAAACGTGAAATTGGTGACTGTGCACTTAACAATGCTCAACAATATAATTTTAAGAAGGCGAATTTCTTACTCTTATTTACATTAATACGTGATACTGATTGGGACATCCTTAGGCGGTTTGAATATGATGTGAATGTTTATGTGGATAAATTTTATGATTTAATAAAGTCATTAATGGATCAAGCTGTTCCAAAAATCAAATATTCAAATAGGTACCCAAAGTGGTATAACAGAGAAATTATCTTAGATCTGAAACGTAAATACCATTATCTTAAATTGTATAAAAATTATCATAAGTTAAAATATAAACAAAAATATGAATGTATAAGGGATAGTGTAGCCATAAAAATAAAATCTGCATACTCTGTTTATTTAAAGGAATGTGAAAATGACATTGGAATAAATCCTAAAAGTTTTTGGAAATATGTTAATTATAAAAAAGGCAACTCCACTATTCCTGGTTTAATGAACTTAAACGATCGATGGCTAAGGGGTGGCAAAGACATCGCGGATGGCTTTGCAGAGTTTTTTCTCTCCACATTTACGAGTTCTGACAGCTTTTTGACATTGTTTGAAGATTTTTATGAAGGAAAAAATTTTATCAATAGTTTGCTCTCACTTAACTCATTTGACGACAACGAAATAATAAATACTGCTAAAAAAATTAAATCCAACTCAATGGGCCCTGATGGAATCCCAGGGTATATTTTTAGAGCATGTAGGGGGGAACTCATAACCCCACTGAAAACAATTTTTAATTTGAGTTTAAATACGGGTACTTTTCCAACTATATGGGAAAAATCTAAAATTTGTCCAATTTTCAAGTCAGGCAATAAAAGTAATATCGAAAACTATAGAGCGATTTCCATCTTAAGTTTTCCGGGCAAACTATTTGAATCATTGATATACAATAATTTATTTAATCATGTAAAATTAGTTCTGTCTAGCCAACAGCACGGATTTTTTCCGTTACGCTCTACAATCTCTAACCTAACTTATATGAGTCAATATTTAACCAATTCTATGTATAATAAACAACAGGTTGATGCTGTCTACACGGATCTAAGCAAGGCATTTGATCGTTTAAGCCATTCCAAGCTAATTATAAAGCTTAGATTGTATGGTTTGTCAGATAACCTAATTAATTTATTTTCTACGTATTTAAAGGATCGTGAAATGTACGTAAATGTTAATAATTTTAATTCTCATGTATTTGGTAATAATTCAGGTGTTCCACAGGGAAGCAACTTGGGGCCACTTCTATTTTCAATTTATTTTAATGATGTGGTAGAATGTGTTAAGAATTCGGAGGTACTTCTATATGCTGACGACCTTAAGCTGTTCCGAATTGTATCCTCATTTTCTGACTGCTCCTTGCTACAAAAGGACCTTGACGCAGTGTCTTATTGGTGTAAATTGAATGATCTAAACTTTAATGTTTCAAAATGTAAAGTAGTGTCCTACTTTAAAGTTCGTATACCATTACTTTATGAATATAAAATCGACTCATATAGTGTTAGCCGTGTTACCGAAATTAAAGATTTGGGAGTATGGTTTGACGAGAAATTGTCTTTTTCTACGCATATAGATAATATAGTTAGCAGCGCCGCTAAAGTTCTAGGATTTATATGCAGAAACACAAAGATGTTTGAATCGTGTCGGCCATTAGATATATTGTATTTTGCGTTAGTAAGGAGCAAACTTGAGTATGCTTCCGTAATTTGGAATCCTTTATATGTGAATTATGAATATAAATTGGAGAGTATTCAAAGTAGGTACCTTAAATGCAAGTATTTTAGAGAAACAGGTCAATATTTGTGGCATCAAAGAGAATTTTTATTGAATTATTATAGTGTAACCAACTTAAAAATCGCAGATATATTGCATTCATTATGCACCTATATAATATGTTAAATAACAAAATTGATAATTCGGATATTCTTAATTTGATCAGATTACGAGTCCCTAGGTCCGCAAATATTAGACCGAAATGTGTGTTTTATTGTGATAAACCTAGAACTAACGTTTTAATGCAGTCACCAATTTATAACATGTGCAACATATTTAATACATATTGTTCACAATTAGATATATTTTGTACTCCTAAATTCAAATTTAAAAGAAAATTGGCTCAACTATTTGGAGACAGATTTGATTAATTTAGCTTTAAAACTAGATTATGTTATTTTATTTTAGGGTAGTGTAGTATTACATGTTTTATGAACATAATGCTATGATTGTTCTGTAAATGTTTATCGTTGAACAATAAATTATTCTTATTCTTAAAAAAATATTTTAAGAAAAATGCCTGATACACGCTCTCAAACTAGTAGCGCAGCTACTGCCACTGTGGCACAAGATTAAAAAAATACTGTTACTGAAGCTATCAAGCCCTATAAATTATCCGAGATATTTTCCATTATCCCTGAGTTTGAGGGAGATCAAATCTCGTTAGGAACATTTTTAAATGCTTGTGACTGTGCAAATGATATGGCAGTCGCAGACGAAAAAAAAGTATTAGCGATTTTCGAAAAAAATACACTACGAGGTAGAGCGGCTCAACTTATAAACTCGAGAAACCCTTCTACTTATGCCGACATTAAACAATTACTCACCTTACATTTTGGCGATACAAGGGACCTCTCCTCACTCATTCAAGACCTGCAACGTCTTAAACAATTATCTAACGAATCTCCCCTAACATTTCTCAATCGTTTGCAAGTACTCCGTACAAAAATGCTTGCAAATATTCAAAAAACTCCTGGTCTAAGTCCTGAACAAAAAAATGCACAGTGTTCCCTTATTGACACAATGGCCCTTAATACCCTCCTCACAGGATTAAAGCCGCGCCTTGGCCAGATTATTAGGGCTGGAAATCCTTCAAATCTTATCGAAGCCCAAATAAGAATTAGACGAGAAATACAATTATCGTATTTCAAAACTCAGAAAACCCCTAAACCAGCACCCATCTCAATTAGACCTAACCTTTCGGTCAGAAAAACCCCTTCTCAACCCCAAAAGTGTTTCAGTTGCGGACGTTTGGGACATATGGCTAATGAATGCCGCGCCCAACAAAATCAAAGCTATTCTAATTTTGGTACAAATTTTCAAAATAGACCTAATTTCCAAAATAATACTAATTTCCAAAGACCAAGTCCTTCCCAAAATCAACCCTTTAACCAATCCAGACCATTTGCTACTTCCTAACAAAATCAGTTATCCCAATTTCGCTCCTCAGGAATGCAAAGGAACCCTAATTTTCAGTCCAATCAACATAGAACCCTTCATATGAACTATAACTCTCAATCCCATGAATATGACCCCGACCAGTATGTAAATGATTCATATGATAACCATTACTGTAATTATAGCCCAGAACAGGCCGATTACCGCGCATATAGTGCAGACAATCAAGGATTTTATGAAAATTTCGAACAATCCTTATCAAAATTTTCTGGGAACACAACACCATCAATCTGTAGACCCATTACAAGAAGTCCAGGATCAGATCCAGACTCTCAATCTAGACGACATGAACCCCAATTTGAATTTTACAGAACAGACCTTTCTCTAAATCCCCTACTCGCAGTAAATTCAAAAAATCTGTACTTCATTAACGACGCATCAAACAAATATAAACTCCTAATTGACACTGGAGCGGGTATAACCATTTTCAAAGAAAAAACCGCCGAAAATTTTCCTCAAAGATCACCCGAAAATATAACCGTTCAGGGAATCACAAATCAAAAACTTCAAATAACCGAATCCACTCTTGTACCATTTAATGCAGGTGACCCCCATAAGGTTTTTATTTATAATTTGGATATAGAATTTGACGGAATACTTGGATTAGACTTTTTAGAACACTATAAATGTATAATTGATTTAAAATCTACACAACTTGTAACTAATTTCAAAACAATACCTTTACACAACACGGGCAACAAATTTGAGAACTTCTCTGAAAACAATAAAAACTCCCGAAACAAAAGTCCGATAGAAGGACGTACAGAAAAAATTTTCAGATTAAAATGAGACCTTGCTGATACAGATGCCATATTATACGCACAAGAAAAAAAAATTGGAGTGCCTTATGCCCTCGTTAAAATAGACAAAAATGGTGAATTTTTAACCTCAGTCACAAATTCCAATGTCATCCCAAAAGTCATCGACTTCTCTGACCTCTAAATAGAACCTTTACCAATCTTTAATTTTAATACTAGCGAACATTGTAATACGGAACCTATTGATAGAATTCAATTTATAAAAACCCAATTAAGAACCGAACATCTAAACGAAGAGGAACGAGAAAAAATCACTCAGCTTTGCCTTGAATACGCCGACATATTTTACGTCGAAGGTGATAAATTAACCTTCACTAACGAAATCAAGCATACCATCGAAACGAATAATGCTAGGCCCATTTATACGAAATCCTATAGATACCCACAGATACACAAAGAACAAGTCAGAAAACAAATTGGAAACATGTTAGATCAAGGTATAATACGCCCATCGTTCTCCCCTCGGTCATCTCCCGTTTGGGTCGTTCCCAAAAAACTTGACGCTTCTGGGAAACAGAAATGGCGTATCGTTATCGACTATAGAAAGCTTAATGAGCTCTCTGTAGATGATAAATACCCACTCCCTAACATTTCAGATCTTCTTGTCCCACTTGACAAACGCCAGTAGCTTACCACCCTCAACCTGGCGTCTGTATTTCACGAGATTGAGATTCACCCCGACGACATTCCCAAAACCGCTTTCTCAGTCGAGAATGGCCATTACGAATTCGTTCGTATGCCATTTGGGCTGAAGAATGCACCGTCCACCTTCCAGCGCGTCATGGACAATATCCTGTTGGGCATTCAAAATGAACGTTGCCTGGTTTATATGGATGATATAATCATCTACTCGCCTACCATTTACACCCATATGGACCGACTAAAGGAAATATTCAAACGACTTCGCAAGGCTAATCTAAAAATTCAGCCAGACAAGTGCGAATTCCTGCGCAAGGAAGTTGCATACCTCGGGCACCTCGTCACCAAAGATGGCGTAAAGCCGAATCCAGCAAAAGTCGAATGTATTCGAAACTTTCCTCCACCCAAAAATCCCAAGGACATTAAATCTTTTCTAGGACTCGCAGGCTACTACCGACGTTTTATTCCTAACTTCGCTAAAATGTCAAAGCCTCTTACAAAACTTCTTCAGAAGGATGTCGAATTTCTTTTCGACACTGAATGCAAGACTTCCTTTGAAACTATAAAACAAGCCCTTATGTCTGACTCTATATTGATATACCCTGACTTCGAAGAACCCTTCATTCTAACAACCGACGCCAGCACATTCGCTATCGGCGCAGTTCTCTCGCAAGGACCAGTAGGAAGAGACCTTCCTATAGCTTATGCATCCCGAACCCTTTGCAATGCTGAATCTAAATATTCTACTATCGAACGAGAAGCACTAGCAATCGTTTGGGCTGTCAAGCATTTCCGGCCATATCTCTTTGGTAGGAAATTTGCCTTGATAACAGACCACAGACCGCTAACATGGCTCTTTTCTATAAAAGATCCAGGGAGTAGGCTAGCAAGATGGCGCTTAACACTCGAAGGTTACAATTATAAGATCGAATACAAACCTGGTAAAATAAACAAGAATGCAGATACACTCTCAAGACTTAAGATAAACTATTTTGAAGAATGCGCAAAACTAAAAACTAAGATAAACGTCTATGCCACCAATGACGAAGAAACCGAACCTGACGAAACAGCAGAAAATAATACTGAAGACGAGGATCAGGAAATACACGAAAATTACAACAGATTGGCAGAGTTGTACAAAAGCAGATCCCTCATAGACTATTCAAAGGTAGAGATTGCGAATACACAGGTACTAGATAAATCGAACAAAGAAATAGTCACCTTCTTTTCGAAAGACAAATTGCAAGAAATGCATCACAAAATCATTGATGATATATTACGACTTTATAGGCGCAAGAATCAACATAGTGAACAGTAAATCTATAAGACATAGGAAATACTACATAATACCTCTACCTTTCGACCCCGAAATCGTGGCCCAACATCTCTTTCATTCTCTCTCTTCTTCCTATTCAAAGCCAAAAACGATTTTAAAGAATCAAGCGTATATTGCGTGGAAAATAATGTGGAACTGCCTATTTTAGAAATGCCATCTTACATCTTATCAGATAAAGATGTAAAATTCAAAATATGTCAAGATCTCATCCGAACGCCAGATGAAGAACGACCACAAATACTAGACCATTACCATCTAGGAAAGTTAAACATTCACAGAGGTATAAACGAAACCGTTAGGCGTATAAAAGTAAAATACGAGAAATTAATAGTGTTGCGAAACTTGCCAACAGGTAAAATTTTGCCGAAAAAAATAGACCATTAGTTATAACAGAAACACCAAAGACGCCATTCGAAAGAATAAATATAAACATTTTCGAATATCCCACTTGAAACCACGCTCTTACAATAAGAGACGAGTTAACGAAATTTACTCAAGCCTATCCACTTTCAGACAAATCAGCGAAATCAGTCGTCAACACCCTTTTAGTGTTCTTTCAACACTACGGTACACCCCTTAGGATCCATTGCGACTATGGGCGTGAGTTCAATAACTCCCTTCTAAAAGACCTTTGTTACCTCTTCGATATAAAAATGTCCTTTTCAAGTGTTAGCCACCCACAATCTAATGGCTCAGTTGAAAGATTTCACGCGACACTCTCCGAAATGATTAGAGCCAATCTCGCCGAGAACCCAGATGAACATCCGTTTAACGTCCTCCCATATGCCGTCATCTGCTACAATAACACGCAAAACAAGACACACGGATTTACACCCTACGAACTGCTATTCGGGCATACATCTAGTAGACCACCCGAAACCCTGTACAACCAAAAAGAACTAATATCAAAATACGTACGAGACCTGAACAATAAAATGAACTATCTTTACAAACTTGCAAGACGAAAGACAGAAAACCAAAAAGAAAAAGCTAAAATAAGATTCGATCAGTCTGTTTCGAAAAATCCATATGAATATAACATTGGAGATAAAGTATACGTAAAACAATCGCAAATAAGAACGAAAGCCGAAAACCTTTTCAACGGACCTTTCGAAATTACCGAAATTTTCCAAAATTCAGCCACTCTCCTAAATCCCCAAACAAATCAAACTTCTAAATTTAATTTCGATAGGCTAAAGCCGTATTCTGAATAGATCTTCTTCTTTTCAGATTCTCCTGGCTGATCGTAGCCACCCTTTCGTAATACTCCATCACACCCATTAATAATACTGTAGGAATATTCCTCTATGAAGAAGGAACCATTAAAATTTCCAACAATAAATTGACGCTTTTTGTCTACAAAGAACTTCAACCCATAAAAGACGCAATTGTCAAAAATGATAAAATCTTAGACAATCTTTTGAATGCCTTTATATCTGCAGAAACACCCCGATGATCGCATTCAAAGGAGAAATCCAAACTCATGTTAGTCTTCTAGGCCAAATCTCCGATTCGGTAAACCTCAAATACAGAGAAACAATAGCCGATACCCAAAATTATGCCGAACACCGATCAAAACGCGGACTTCTTAATGGCTTAGGAACAGTTTGGAAAACGTTAACAGGCAATCTGGACGCCTCAGATGGCGAATACTATAACCAATGCATTAAGAAAATTACTCACGACGGACTACACATTGAGACCCTAATGAAAAATCAAATATCCGCAACTACATCGGTTAGTAAGAGCTTTAACACCACTTTACAAAAACTACAAATAGACGAGGAGACATTTAACGACAACGTAGAAAATATTCGAAAAGCAATTCTAGACATCAGTGACACTGTTGCCTTCTACCAAGCTAAGGTAAATGTTTTAGATTTATGCGAATCACTAATGGAAAGTTACGCTTTCATAGAAAACTATATTAATGACATTCTTAATGCTATAACATTTGCACGCCTTAAAATATTACATAGTTCAATAGTAAGACCACTAGATTTGATTAGCTCTCTTAGACAAATCTCTCAAGCTCTTCATAAAAATAATTTACCCCTACCGGTCTATTCCGATAGCATTGCTAAGTACATAGATATCATCGAATTAGAAGCTTATCAATCCGAATCTAAAATAATATTTGCTCTTAAAATTCCGTTAGTAGAACCTGAAACTTACACTTTATACCATATTTATCCAATTCCCATATCAGATGATCGAACAGGGTTTCATCACATCATTTCTACTACGCAAAAATATGTCGCTAGAGATGATGATTCGATGCTATACGTTTCACTCCCAAGTTTGTACAATTGTAAATCTCTTTAAATCAGAAAATCTGTTCCAACGTACTTTTGCACCCAATAGACACCGCTTTCATCTGCGAGGCTCAACTCTTAAACCAATTAAGCCACCAGCTACCGAGAACCTGCCAATCAAATCTGTTGCTTGCACGGGAATACAATGTTCAGGAAATTGACCAAAACCTTTGGTTAATTTGCATCTCCAACCCACTGCCAACACCGTCCAGTGTAAGAGAAAAGAAGCTACCACCAAGGCCATTAATACTAACAGTCTTCTACAATTACGACCTGAATGCAAGGCATTTGTAGGAAGTACCAGAGTGCATGCCCAACGCACCATCGACAACTATCAGAATGTGACTTACTGCAGCCATCCTATAGAAATTCCATACAAGTGCTGCGAACATCTTCCAGAAAAACCTCAAGTAGCTATCAAACCACTAAAGCTTAACAAGTTGGATATCGGAGAGTTGAACATAGCCCAACACAAACTCGATCAATATTCCGAGGAACTTGACAAGATCATCAACCAGCCATTTATCAGCAAACACCTGCCCTGGTTCACAGTAACTACGATAGTGTTTATCGCTCTCTTAATCTCCACCTACGTCATGTGCAAATGTCGACGCAAGAAGCTGCCGATGATCACCTTGAGCTCACCTAACGATGACTCGCCCCCAGCTCCGAAGCCTTTGAACCGGAGACACACGAGGTTGACCAGTATTCTTCCCAGGAGAAGACCCAGCCTGCACTTAAACTCATCTATGGAAGAAGAAATGGAACTCCAAAACGAAGCCTAAAAGTTGCCGCATCGCCCTAACTTTTTACTTAAAGGGGGAGTTGTTATATGCAATATCATACAATACATTGACCT
This sequence comes from Kuschelorhynchus macadamiae, assembly GCA_030620095.1. NCBI lineage: Eukaryota > Metazoa > Arthropoda > Insecta > Coleoptera > Curculionidae > Kuschelorhynchus > Kuschelorhynchus macadamiae. The sequence continues at coordinate 85,181 of JAUTXW010003115.1, read as the reverse complement.
GATTGCCGGTCACATGAGGTGACATTACGCAATAGCGACGAGACCTGATATTTCGCAGGATGCAACATCAGCAGGAAACACTCTACGTGACTTTACCGTGGGAACAATGCTGAGGCTTGCAAATATAATAATATAAATACTCTTGTGAATATAATTTTAAGTTAGTAATAGAAATAGCTAGTAATGCTGTCAGTTCGATATTTGAATTTTAATTGTTTTAATATTTTTGTAATTAAGTAAAGTTTGTGTTTTATAAATAAAATCATTTTTTAAAAAGTGAATTTTGAAGTTGTCGTGAAAACATATATATATATATATATATATATATATATATATATATATATGGTATACAATGTAATGGAATACCAATACTGTATATTGACAAATGGATTTGAAATAATGTATAAAAGACAAGCTAGGATCTTGAAATTATGCGATATCAGAATGGAATGACTTTCTGACGTTAAGCATTCTGTAAGATGAATCACCTTCAGGATTCTTTACTCCACGGCCGCAGATCATATATATATATATATATATATATATATATATATATATATATATATATATATATATATATGTCGGCATGTCAAAATCCTCAACAATACGAATGTTTCCGAAGTTCTCCCTTTAAACTGGTTATACCTCTCTTTGTCTAATTTTAGTCTCATTTTTCGATTATCCTTTCTTTATAATCCCTATTCTTTGACCATGCCGCGAACAGACAGAGTGACAGACAGGCCTACGAAATTGGAAGAAACTTATCTAGGGAAACGAAAAGATCTGAAAAAATCTCTGAGGGTAGTTTTTTTACGATTACAATATAATATAATACACATATATAAAATTAATATAAGAGAAAAGAGAGGATTTCACATAATGACTGCTGAAAGATCATTCTCAGAAGTTGTATGACGTACCAAAAAAACTTAAGTACAAAAGTTTCTTGCTTTGGCTGCAAAAAAGTCACTTATCCTTTAAAGAAAAGTTTTTTGAGGAGATAAGTCACAAAATAGAAATTTAACGAAAATTAGTTTATTTTGACACCGATTATCTTTAATTTCGTCTCTTCTCTCCTTCAATTTTCATTTCTCAGTTTAATCAGAACAGTCGTGGTTATGTCAGAGTTAAATCTTTCAAAACTTTCCTCTTAACTTCAACATTTTAACATGAATATGATAAACCTAAAGGGCGTTTACACCGTACACAACCTCTAATTAATTCACTTATAATATCAGAGTGAAATTGAGTTTGTTTTATTGGAATATCGACGCATAACGCATATAATATTGACGCTGACCATCCTGAACCTTTTGAAAATGTATTTTATAAACTAAATTTTTGAATTTTACGGCAAAAAATAAGCAGTCTTGTGTTTCTCCAAATAATATAAACAATCAATATGAAAATGCTCGCTTGCCACCTATTAATTTTCCAACTTTATCTGGAAGTTACACTCAATGGCTAGAATTTCGAAATACTTTTGAAACTCTAATTCATAAAGAGTGTAATATTTCGGCAATTCAAAGGTTTTAATATTTAAGATCTTGTTTAAAAAATTCTGCTGATCAAATAATAGAAAATTTTGAAGAATAGAAAACCTTAAGCAATCTGTACATAATTGGGACATATTATTAATATTTGTAATTATAGGAAAACTAGATTCGCGACGACCAAATTAATTGCGATACACCCACAATCGAGGTTTTAAGAACATTTTTAAAGAGCAAATGTGATATGTTGACAAATGCTGAATGAGTGCAATTTGGAATTTACTTAAAATATTGCCACAAGAAGCATAATTCTCTTTTGCTTATTGTGAATTAAAAACCCAAATCAACTCAACAATCAAAGTGAGAACACATCAATCAAGCTACCAAGCACCTATAATTTCATCAAACCAAATAAGTGAAACAAATGAAAGATATGTCACCACCCACTTCAGCAGAAATAGCTTGTCATACTACAAACGAAATTGTGGCCCTCAGCAATTTCTAGATGTAGCTAGAGAAAACTGGGAGAAATGCAGCAAAAAAAAAATGTGTAACGTATTTTAGGGCAAATACTACACTTTCTCAAGCGTATCCATTTATCAGTATGTGATTGTACTGGAAAATAATTAAGGCTTTATTTATTTGTTTAGTAACTAAGGCAGTTCATTTTAAACTGGTTAGCTGTTTAACTACAAAATGTTTTCTTGCTTGTTTGCATCGATTTGCAGCACGCAGAAGCAAGCCACACATTTTTTCTAACAATTCAAGCACCTTTGTTTGTGGAAATAGGGAATTAACCGAATTTTTTCAGTTTTTATCTTTCAATATTAATTCACATTAATTAACATATGAAAGTGACGAGATAATTTAGCATTTTGTTTGACCAAATTTCGGAGGTTTGTGGAAAGCAGGCTTGAAATCATTTAAATACCATATCCGCAGAGTCATTACTAATACAGTCCATTTAGCTTTCGAAAAATTCAGCACTGTTTTAATCCAATGCAAATCTATTTTAAACTCACGTGCTTTAACTCCTGTATCTTCCGACCCTAATGTTTTTTCACAACCTACGAGGGCTTATTTTTTACTTGGACGAAACATGACTTCCATTGTCAATCAAAACTACCATGATGTAGAGATTGTCGAGGTATGAACTACTTCACAAAATCGGTCAACATTTCTGGTTCCGCTGGAGCAAAGAGTAGATTGGAGAGTTATAAAACCGAGTTAAATGAAAGACAAAATTGTTTGCCAAACAGCGATGTTCTTGTACTAGTCAAAGAAGATAACGTACCTCATACCTGCTGATGTCTAGGGCGTGTTTTGGAGATATGGCCTGGAAGCAATGGCGTGGAACGGGTTGCCAATATACGAGTTTAAAAAGTTTAAAATTTAAAAATATCAAGCGACTAACTACAAAACTTTGTGTACTTCCAAAAGTGGATGACGATAACTAAAGATAAAGACAATATTAAACTTTGTTTGTTTGTTGATGTTCATTAATGTGTTGAAATTACTATTTCAAGGCGTTTAACATTAAGTACAACCCTATATATAAAAATTAGGGTAAGTGGAGAAAGTCAACTAGCAAAGATAACGCTTTGGTCGGTTTGCTATAATATAGATAGGCAACTTAATATACAAAATCGGTCCCGTATTTGGCTCCCTTAAGCGTTTATAGTCTTCAGGATTTTTTTAAAAAATAATACAGGTTGTTCCAAACTGATGCTCGTAGTATGTATGTGCGGATGTTTTTAACACTTAGCAGGTCGAAAAGTTGTAATAAATTACATACAACTACAACAATCTGTTTGACATATTAGCCTTAATATTCGAGAAAACGGAAAACTTCCTTGACTTTCCCAATATTTTGTCATTTGATTATTTTATAATATTAGTGAGGGTGTGTTAGCGATGCGGAAGGTTGCACTGAACTTGTTTTTGGCGTATCGCTAAAAACATATTTTTCTCAAACTTAATTTATGAACTACGTAAAAGATTGATTATATTGTAATGCTCTGTAACATAAAAATGATTATTTCTAACTAAAAGTTACAAGTAATTATTATATTAGACATTATTAAACGTTTTTAAACATAATTACATCTGCTAAATAAAGAGAGAGCGAGATTGTCACCCGTTGGATGGAAATCCAGTGTGCTGGGGATGCTACGTTGCCAAGTTTATTTTATATATGACCTATATAAATTACATAAGAAAAACAAAATTCATTTGTGGATTGTGGATCGGTACCAGCAGGAACGCGAAGCCACTAGATGGATTGGTACCAGGTTAGCACCAGGTTAGGCGCCGTAGGCATCATCGTTAAAGTCCTAAATGGAAAACAACAGCGCAGGGCATCACTGGCGAAAATGTAACATTCGGCATCGGCCCAATGTTAGAATTCGCCAGTGATGCACCCCCTGTTGATTAGTGTTGACCGCACTAGATAGATTGGTACCGGGTTAGCACGAGGTTAGGGGCCGTAGGCATCATCATTAAAGCCCTAATATAAAAGGCGAACGACAGCGAAGTACATCACTGGCGGAAGTCTAACATTCGGCATCGACACAGGCGTTACTATCGGGAGGCAAACATGAAACATTTAAGCTCCATATAATAATGTAAGTTTGGCAACACTCTATCTTAACAGCCTTTCTTCAAAGTTCAAATTGTCATATTAAGGAAGATGGCGCATTGGAATGCAGGGAAAATATCGAATTTCCTTTCGGTTCTTTTAATAGAAAAAGTGGTTCATCCATTTCTTTTATTTTCTTAAAACAGTTAAATCAAAATAAACTTGCTATTTTATATTCAAAAATTATCAAATTCCGTGGGTTTAATTGTTTACAAGACCCGAAATATGAATTTTTAATTATAAAAAAATCTAAATATTCGAATATTACAAGCAAATTGTAGTTTTTATTTTGGTATAAGCTTTCTTAAATGAATTCACCAACTTAGTTTTGCAATCGTAAACATACTACATACAAATACGCTGGCAGTGTTAATCTGGAATACACTGTTCTCACCGATAATTCAAAAAGAAACAAACAAATATAAAACATACTTAAATTAATATATTATATATTAATTAATAATAATTTAAAAATGTCAGAATAACGACAAGGGCCTGTTTGTTGGTATTCCTAGTTTCCATGACAACATAGTCAATGTACTTCCCTCCAATGAAATTAGTCTGCGTAGAACGAGTATACTGGATAAGTTAACAGTGCATAGTCAGCTACTGACAGATTTCGAAAAATTCAATTATATGAAGTAAAAAAGTTCAAGACCGCTCTGCCTTTATTTGCAAACGAATGTAAATAAAAAGTATTTTAACGTAAAAAGTTATTTCAATCAACAGTAACTGCATCGTAAATCGTTCTATAATGCTGAACTCGGCCAAATGCTTTTTTTTATTCTATAAGACAAGGGCGTGTTTGTTGGTATTCCTTGTTTCCATGACAACATAGTCAATGTACTGCCCTCCAATGAAATTAGTCTGCGTAGAACGAGTATACCGGATAAGTTAACAGTGCATAGTCAGCTACTGACAGATTTCGAAAAATTCAATTATATGAAGTAAAAAAGTTCAAGACCGCTCTGCCTTTATTTGCAAACGAATGTAAATAAAAAGTATTTTAACGTAAAAAGTTATTTCAATCAACAGTAACTGCATCGTAAATCGTTCTATAATGCTGAACTCGGCCAAATGCTTTTTTTTATTCTATAAAACATGCGTATAAGTCGCTGAAAATGTATGGAAAATAGATTTCACTTGTACCTATTATGTTTCGAAATCCGTTATTTTAAGGAATGAATGCTTTGAGTAAATGACTCAGCTCACAAAGCGATAGTCCTTATACTTTTTACAGTTAATTTTTTAGAGATAGATATTTTAGACATATAAATGCAAATATATAAACTAGTATTTGGGGCGATATTTCTTGTTGCGTATATTTGATTGAACAAGCCTATAATCCATATAAAACTCTACGTGAAAGTCATATCAAATGCTTTTTCATCCTTTATTTGTACTTGTGCAACTGTTTTGAGTGGACCGGTTTCAGAGTTCAAAATGAAGATGGATCTGCTGCGCTCTCACCCTTAAAAAGTTTTTAAATTCAGTTTTTCCAAATGTTTAGCTTATCGTTGTTTTTCTTAATTAGTCTTTCTGCCGTCCTTGGCCTATAGATTCCTCAGCTTCTTTCATTTTTTTATAAACATTTAAGTTATCATGATTTTCTTCTACAGCTCCGATCCCTTGTTATCACAATTTCATCAAACTTTATATTACTTCTTTTTTCGTAACTCATATTTTCACTAGATCTTTAGTTGCATCAACATCTAGTTTTCATAGCTCAATTTCTCGTTTGAGGTTCTAAAAAATTCTTCGTTTGCAATTGTGATTTAAAAATTCTTTATGATGTTGTTTGATATCGTTAATTTATAAAAAGGATTCCTGAATTTGACATAGTGAACCTTGATAATTAAAATTAAAAATGATCAATAAATTTGGTAATACATTATGTTATTTGTTTTCTGTTTCTTAAAAAGGTTGAATAAAAGGAAATGGCAAATATGCACTTTATTAATACCTACGCAGGATCAATAAACATAAACAAGACTTAGTTAATATATTTTGGCTCGATTACGTGATAAAGAGAATTTTAAAAGAACAAGTGATCTCATACGAAGCCAGAAAAAAGTAAGAACTGTTTAGATGTTGGAGCGAGTCCTTCATGAAATAGAAAAAAATCCGGATACAAGTACAAGAAAAATATGACATCTACGAAATATTACCCATGTACTGGTGTGTCAAATTTTAAGAAAGCAGCTCTTTTGCCTTGTAATTTTCCTAAGTGAGTTGCTTTCTACGTGTGGAAACAAAACAACGTGTTTAAGCTCTTTTGCCTATTAACTTTCTAAGCCAGTCACTTTTTGCATGTCCATTTATAAAATAAAATAATTATGAGTGCAGTATTTTTATCCCAGATATTTCTCTCGTAATGTAATCATGAACTTTCACAATAATCACTTAGGTATAAGCAGAAGACAATTCTAAAGCAATAATTGAGAACTACTTTCAAGAGCATTTTTTCTGTAAACATGTGAATTGAATTTCAGGAGATTTTTTAATTTGACCTCATTTTCTTCCTTGGAGATAGATACGTTCTATCTGAACTTTTAAAATATCTTTCATTGTTGCAAAGAGATCAGCTATGATGTACGTACGATGGGGCGATATCGCACTTTAGTGTAGTTGCTCGTGAGTATTTAAACCGAAGATATGTTCATAGCTGGATTGGACTCGATTTACCACAATCTTGGCCTCCTGATCTGAATCCTTTGAATTACTTTGTTTGGAATCAACTGAAATCATTAGTGTGCAAAACGACAGTTTAGAGTGAGGAGGATTTAAGAAAAATAATACAAGAGTCCTGTATTATCAAAGAAATACCTCCGGTATTTTCGAGCGAGTTCGCCAATCGATTTTAAGGCGTGTAAACGCATGCTTTGAGCTGGAAGATGGCAATTTTCAACAGTACTCTAAACATTTACTCTAAGACAATTTTCTAGTTATATTTTGTATTGTTTTTAATTCTAACTTTGTTATTCTTCGGTTTCATATTGATTAGACATTAAATAAATTTCATACTATTTTATTAAATGTTTATAAGTTTTTAAGTTTCATGGTCCCTAGATACCGAAAATCATGTTTTCTCAATTCCGTCTGTCGGTCTCTCGGTCTGTATGTTCGTGACATGGGTAAAAAATTACTTACCCGATTGATTGCAAATCTTGGTCAAAAATTAAGGGTTTTATGGGAATGATCTGGTAACAATTTAGTAAAAATCCAATATAGCAAAACAAAATGGCGGCCTAGTGAAATGTTATAAAAATTATTACTAAAAAACTACTTATCCAATTTATTTCAAATTTTGCACAAAAATCAAATATTAGGTAGGAATCTACTGGTAAAATTTGGGTACACATCCAAGGTGGCGTAACAAAATGGCGGCTCAATGAAATATTTAAAAATTCAGTATAGTATAGAGATAAACTGATAAAACTGTGGTATTAATTCAAGATTCATAATTAAAAAAAAATCATCCTCTCAGGTTTTACATATCTTCACGTTTTAGAGTCCCTAGATGCCAAAAAATATATTTTATCAATTCCGCCGGTCCGTCTGTCGGTCTGTCTGTCGGTCTGTCTGTCCGTCTGCCAGTTCGCGGCATAGCTTAAAAACGACTTACCAAATTGACTTCAAATTTTAGTCAAAAATTAAGGGTCATATGGAGATGACCTGATAATATTTTGGTAAAAATACAATATGCCGGATAGAGGCCTAGTAAAAAAAAATATTACTAAAAAACTGATTATCCAATTTATCTCAAATTTTACACGAAAAATATGGCTTATTACATAGGAAAGAAGTGGTAATATTATGGAATGAATATAAGATAGCAAAACAAAATGACGCGGACGGCCTAGTAAAATATTTTAAAAACAGCCTTAAAAAACTAGTTATTTGATTAATTTCAAATTTTGTGCAAGCATTAAGCTTTATATAGAGATAAACTGGTAAAGAAGTGGTACAAATTCAAGATGGCAGAACAAAATGGCGGCCAAAATAATTTTTTAAAAATCAACGTAAAAAAATCTTAATCAATTGAATTTTGCAGAAAAATTAAATATGATTTAGGAATAAACTGGTACGAATTCAACATGACGTAGCAAAATAGCGGTGTGTGTCAATGTAAAAACTATTTATTGAATTTACTTTAAATTGTGCCCTAAAATCAAGTGTGGCATAGGTAGAAACTGGTAAAATATTGGTAGGAAACCAATTTGATTGAACAAAAGGGCGTCCAATAAAAATGTTTGAAAATACAGTATCTATTTAAGTATGTGTTACTAAATGACTATATACTGAACCAAATTGGGTCACACTTAACTATTCCTAATAAAAGGAAATATTCATAACGAGGGAAGTTTCGCGTAAAAAAAATTTAGCGAATTTTTTACGTTGTAGGAAGTACAATTAAATCTTGTGAGGTATTATTCTTTAAACTGGAACTTTTCATAAACAATTTTTTTCTGGTTTTACCAAAACATATCTATATTATTTGCCTATTTAAGTTTTTATTCACAGCCGTAGCATGTTTGAGTTTTTCTAAATTGGATAATCTGCTCAGATTCTTTAATTTTTTTTCGATAGCGTTTCGTTTTACTAAAAACACAAAAGTGAACATTTCGTTTGTTATAGTACATGGCTAAAAATGACTTTAAAATTTAGATTTTGGTTTTGTGTCCCTAATTATATTTTAATAATAATAATAATAATAATAATACAAAACAGTTTATTCTTTCTTCGTCATCTGGTCCTGAAAACTCTTTTTCTTTAAAAATGACCCACCCCATTCACATATTTCAGGCTAACAACCTGTTTCGAAGAAGCGAAAAACAGTTCTACCAAAAAATCTTGAGCAATGAGGAGGCACGAGTAAAGAACCACCGACCAAACAAGAAATCACAGAATACTGGAAAAGTATTTAGTCAGAACCGAAACTACACAATAATAACGCTTCATGGATTAAAGGAAGAAGACAGACACAAGAAGTTGCAGAAACAATCAAATACACGCATAACTGGAGATGTCCTGGAATAGATAACATTCATAACTTCTGGTATAAACAGTTTACCTCCACACATGAAGCTCTCACTCGCCAAATTAATGAAATTATTTTAAAACCTAGCACACTCCCAGTTTTCTCATCCAAGGAATAACATACCTTAAATCCAAAAATTCAGACAATAAGGACCAGCCAAATTACCGACCTATTACGTGCCTTCCAACCCTATATAAGATCATCACAGCCACAATTACCAGGAGAATAGAACAACATCTAGCACACAAAAACATTCTAACGGAAGAACAAAAAGCGTGCAGGAAAAACAGCCGAGGATGCAAGGAGCAGCTCGTTATAGACAGCGTCATCATGGAACAAACCAGGAAAAATTATAGAAACCTTCATACTGGTTACATAGATTATAAAAAAGCCTTTGATTCGATACCCCACAGTTGGCTAACCAGAGTACTAGAATTATATAAAGTCAATAAAAACATCAGGCAATTTCTTACGAAAATCATGAGTACGTGGAAAACTAAAATCAACCTGAGAACACAAAAAGAGCACATCGAATCGCGAGAGAAAGAAGGAGGAATCTACATCAGACGAGGTATATTCCAGGGAGATTCACTCAGCGCTTTGTGGTTCTGCCTCTGTCTCAATCCACTCTCAAACACACTGAATCACACAAACTTCGGATTCCAAATTAAACACCAAAAAAATAACCTACACAAAATAAACCATATCTTGTACATGGATGACATAAAATTATATGCAAGCACAAAGGCACAGCTAAAGGAACTCCTTAAAATCACAGAAACGTTTACCCTGAACATCAATATGGAATTTGGTATAAGTAGATGCAAGCTACTTCATATCAACAAGAGACAGTGGAAAGACCACCCTACCGGGGAAACAATCAACAACGAAACTATAGATAACCTGCCCAAAGAAGAAACGTACAAATACCTAGGCTTCCATCAAAGCACCAAAATTAACCACACTCATATTAAATCGGAGCTCAAGACGGAATATAAAACCAGACTCACAAAGCTACTAAAAAAAAAATGAATTCCGGAAATCTAACGAAATCTATTAACACCTTCGCCATACTGCTTGCGTACTCGTTTGATATCATCATTAAATGGTCACACAGACATAGAAAACATTCACATTCTCATACGCTCTGAATTCACTAAACACAGGAAGTTACATCTAAACGCATGCAAGGAAAGACTCACTATCGAGAGAAAAGAAGGAGGAAGGGGAATTATAGATATACAATCGCTAAATAAAAAACAAATTTACGAACTCAGAAAATTCTTCCACAACAAACAAACTAACCTCCACAAGGCAATAGTGAAGGCAGACAAGAATTATACACCGCTCTACCTGTCTCAAATGAGCTACGCAGCAGACGCACACACATCCAATCACGACTAGAAAAGATGAACACCTGGTTTGAAAAAACACTTCACGGAAGACACAGATACCACATAAAGCAAGACCATATACATAAAAAGCTTTCATATACGTGGTTACAAGAAGGGCAGCTGTTCCCTGAAACAGAAGGCTTCCTGCTTGCCATCCAGGACAAAGTCATAGCAACCAGAAATTACCGAAAGCACATCATCAAGGACACAACCATTGAAGACGAGAGGTGTAGGAGATGTCACCAGCAGAGAGAAACGATCGATCACATAACGAGTGGATCTAGAATAATGGCCGGAACTGAATACACCGCGAGACACAACTCAGCGCGAAGGTCGTTCATCAAGCATTAGCCACAACATACAAACTAACAGAGAACACAGACCCTTACTAGGATTATACACCAACATCTATACTTGAAAACGAGAACTAAAACTGGGACATTGACATCCACACAGATAAAACAATCCCCGCAAATAGACCCGATATCACCTTTCAATCCAAAAAAGAGAAAATCACTTATTTAATTGACATGGCTGTCCTCAACGACGAGAACATCCAAGCAAAATACAGTGCGAAGATCGCCAAATACACCGACTTGGCAATGGAAGTAAAAAGGCTGTGGAAACAGGAAAGGGTCATCATTGTTCCTCTCGTCGTATCAGTAACAGGTTTCACCCCAACAACGTTTTCACCGCATTTGGCTCAATTAGGACTTAATACAGACATTCACAGGAACATCCAGAAATCGGCCATTTTGAAAACATGTAGCATAGTTAGATAATTTCTTAATACACAATAGTAGTGTTTTTTTCCATTTCCTTTTTTTTATTTTAATTTTTTGTACTGACTTGGTATAATCCCGTCAGTATAAAATACAACCACAGGAATACTGTGAGACAACAAGTCATAACAATAATCATAATAATACAAAACAGTTTATTCTTGCTTCCTCATCTGGTCCTGAAAACTCTTCTTTAGAAATGACCCACCCCATTCACATATTCCTTCCAATAAAAATATTAATAATAATAATGATAATAATAATAATATTTATACTACCTATATACTAATAACAATAATAGTAATAATAATAATAATAATAATACCCCAGGGGTATAGAGAAATGCTTTTGTATCTCTTTAGGCATCGATACGCGCTCCCGAGGTACCTTAGCCTCTGCTGTCCTATACCCTCTTATTTCCTCACCGTCCCCAAAAACCCTTACGCGATATTTCCTATCACTCCCTGAGTATAAAAATCCCTGGCAGTAGGTAAAATGCAATCATTCTATGAAAATGTACAATTTACGAAATAAACGGGTGAATCGACATTGTACCACCATAACCTCTTGTCGCTCTTAGGATTTAGGTAAGAGATCCTGTGTGTTAAGTGAGTTACAGTCTCCCTCGACTAGCGATGGAAGCTAGTCGAGGGAGTATGGCTACTGCAACAACCTCACCACCTGTGTGGCACCAACCACCGACGCCACACACACCCAGCTCTCGCTGTTTCTTAGGAGACGCATGTCTCCAATCCTCAGACCACGAAGGCTTGAAAGCCAAGGAAGCGTACGAAATGGACACAATCAATGAATTGTTTCATAATGCTCACCTATTATAAGATTACCAGATTTGAAACCCACTTAACCACCTACCGGACCGGCCTTCATAGTATTTTCCTTCAGAAATACCCGGATCTTCAGAATATCACCGAGCAACGCATTGCTGACCAACGGAGAGTAATTGCCTGGAATACACTTTTGGCTGAACCAATCCTGGAACAACTTAAAGGAGAGGTGCAGCTTGAACTGAGGAAAAAATACGAAATAAAGAAAACATAGGCGAAGACGAATCTACAGGACAACACATCATTAACAGACATCAACAATCAACAACACCCAAGACAATTAAAAAATATCAGTATACAACGAACGAAAGAGAAAACGGCAGAACTAGCTTTTTAACACCAATCAAAGACAGTTCTACTGGAATATCAATAAGACCAAAGATCAAACCAGATGCTGCCGAGCAAAGAGCATTTGACCGAAATGCTACAAAATCGAACACCACAAAGGGAATTTGACTTTATCACCAAGGGGAAAATTAGCAGGTTTATTAAGGGAACGCGCAACTGGAAGTCGTCAGTAGTTGACTATTTTCACAATTTCTGGTATAAGAAATTTTAGGTCCTCCATGCAGCTGTAACCCGTCATTTTACCAAATTAATGCATCATTCGGAGACAACCCCCGCATTTCTAATGCTAGACACTACCACTATGTACCCAAAAGCAATAGGACAGATGACCCGTCCCAGTACAGGTCCATCACCTGTTTGTCCATCATGTACATATTGACAGTCATAACCTATTAGCCGAGGAACAAAAGGGATGCATTCGAGACCATCAAGGATGCAAAGAACAGCTTATCATTGACTCTGTGGTACTGTGATGATGTAGCCCTACCGAACGGAGAAATAGTTCAAGCGATGAACCAAGGCGAGACCTACAAATACCTAGGATTCCAAGAAGCTAGACTGATCCAGAATAAGCAAGGAAAGAACAAGATGAAAGATCAGTATGTTCAAAGAGTGCGAGCTCTTCTGAAAACAGAACTGGACGCCGGAAATCTCATAACAGCAAATAACACTTTTGCTGTGTCCGTGCTGACCTACAGTTTCGGAATCTTGAAATGGACTAACACATAACACATAACACGGTCGACATCACAATGACTTGAGTCAGCCACACATAGATAAGAAGACATCCAACAGGTGGCTAAAGGATGGACAACTATTCCCAGAGCCAGAACGATTTGTGATAGCAATACAGAACCAAGTTATTAACACACGAAATTCATCATCAAAGACCGGTCCATTGAATCCGATAAGTGTGGAAAATGTAGCGGGAAATCAGAGACTATACAGCATGTAATATCTGGCTGCATTTACCTAGCAAACACCGACTACCTCCAAAAATCATACACCAGAAGCTTCCCAATAAATACGGGCTCCTGAACATCTTTGTGCCCTATTATAAATACCAACCAAGTTTAGTGCTGATGTGATATTGTTAAATAAGGAAACAAATACAGCTTATTTGGTAGATGTCGCTGTACCAAACAATACCAAACAATAACGTGTTGGATAAATATCAAGAGAAAAATGCGGAGCTGGCCATTGAGATGCAGCAGATGTGGCAACTGAATAAGGTTCATGTAATACCGATCATCGTATCATCAACTGGACTAGTTCCAAAAACACTAGAACAGAACCTGAAAATCTTAGGATTGCATACTAATACCTTCATCGACATCCAGAAGGCAGTCCTGCTCAGTTCATGCCACATAGTGAGAAAATTTTTATAAGACAACGCGTAGAATAAACAGAAATCAGCCCACTCGTTTTGATACATGCATCCGGGATGGGCTTGGAACCCAACATTTGTTGAGAAATTGATTGTCAATTTCAATAAATAATAATAATAATACAACACTGACATTAATAACCTGCAGAGAAAGATCAGAACTCTACTCACAAAAGGCACAAAAACACCATCCAAGAAGTGCCATAGAACGTACGACAATTTCATGGCATCAAGCCGGAAGGGGACTAACAGATATCTCAAAGCAACTAGCCCAATAAATTACCAATCTGCGAAGCTATTTTCAACAAAAAGTACTCACATCGAAAATATATGTGAATCGGATCATTTTACGCCTTTACAGCTGCAAGAGCAGCAAGTCTCAACTCATCATGAACCTGTAGATGAAAAACTGATGAGTTGGAGGGAAATGCCTCTGCATGGCAAACATTTAAATGAGGTCAGTCAGGATTACGCCGACAACATAGCGTCGAGCTACTGGCTGACGTCGGGACGGATGTTTCCTGAAACGGAGGATTCCCTAGTTGCCATTCAAGATCAGGTAATTCCAACCAGACGCTACCTAAAATATATATCGAAAGATGCCACGGTATTAAATGACAGCTGTAGGTATGGTTGTCAGATGTCAAAGACCATCCAACATGTCATAGAGAGATGTCAAATGTTCGCTGCGAGTGAAAACAAGTTAAGACACGATGCATTCGCCAAAATTATGTACCAAATTACTGAGCCAATTTTATAAAATAATCTATACAAGTTCTATTTGGGACCGCACTGTTTTGACAGACCAAACTAACATTTTTAATAGACCATATCTTATTCTTGTAGGTAAAAGGACAAGAAAAACAACTTTGATAGAGGTGTCTATACCAAAAAACTCAAAATTTACGTCAAGAGTATGCAGAAAAGATCGAAAAATATCGTGACTTAGAGGAACAGATCAGGAGACAGTGGGGAATGAAGAGCGTCCGATCACTGCCTTTCATCATGTCAACAACAGGAGTTATCCCAAAAAACTTGTTCCAGAACATCAAGGAACTTGGCCTTAATGAACGTCTACTTCAGGCCATTCAAAAGGCAGTGCTACTTGCGACATCTCGACTAGTTCGCAAATTTATGGGCAAATTAAAAACCAATCACCAAAATGGACCCAATAACAAGGAAAGGGTCCCATCAGAGCTCAATCCTTTTGATATGTAATTATCTGGGATGAATGAATGCTTCCCTCTGTTTAAAGTGGGAGTGCGAATGCCATTTGGCAATTAAATAATAATAATAATACCAATTTGTTAACTACATGATGTACACTTAATAATATACAATTCTCTTGATAAATCCTCGAATTATTTGTCTCTTGAAGCAGAAAGTGGTAACCCTTTAAAAATGGAGTTGCGCCTAAAAATTACCATAAGTGTTTTGTGTTATACAAAAGTCATTTTGTAATTAAAATTTAAAAATGTATATTTTAAACAATTTCAAGAAATGTATGCACTTATCTACTTAAAATATTAAAAATACTTCTGAAAATTCACAAAGTCTAGCACCAAGCGACAATATTGCAATTGTTTGCCAATATTGTTGTCCTTTTTTTATTGACTAGCCCGATAATAGTAATTTATGTAACAAGTGCGCTAACAAATTTGGAAATTTTGAACCAGAATCACAGAAGTGAAAAAACCTTAATGCTTGAGTTAAATATAATATTTTTTCAATGATCATGTTATTTTACAAAAAAAATGTGTAATAACTTACAATTAATAATTTTAATCCAGGACGATACCATCACCTGTTACTTCCATCGCCGCACAGTGGTCGATTTTTCTACGGAAACAAGGCAATAAATCAAAAGCCTCAAAAATAAGCTAGATACTTCTTAGTTTTTCAATACTGTTGTTGACGAAGGCATTTTTCTTGTAACAAGTTCGCAATATAAACAAAATTCCAGATGTTTTTTTTGGAAATTCATTTTTAAAATGTATATTTAATTTAAAATATTTCTGCAAAATCTATTATTAACATTTTATATGTTAAAGTGTATTATTTAGTATAATAATAATTTGATACAATCTAATTAAACACGCCTAGGGTCATCATAATTACACGATTCAATCTAGTGGATATTAGTTTTTAAAATATGATTTTAGCTAATAATTTTAATAAACGTTCAAATAAATTGTGTTAACTCGCTGGAATAAAAAAATGAAATGCAAAAACCTTCAGCTAGAAATCCAAAGTATACCTTTTAATAACGGCAAACCGTAAAATAATGACCCGCCAATGAACTAAATAGAATTTTTAGTTCATTGTGACCCGCTTATAACATTTTATATAATGATTTTTATTTAGTCACACTGTTTATATTTTATATAACAGTTGTAGTTTTTTCTTTATTTATCAATCGACGTGGGTAGGGGTACAATCATAATTTATTCGAAGAAACTTTCAAAACAAAAATCTATATTCTTTTACAATAAAATGTAAGAAAAACCAACTGATAATCATTTATGATCTTCGTTGCAAAAGGGCTATTTATTGGTTTATTGTATTTGTCATGCAATTAAAAGTATCAATAGATAGATAAATTATTTTTGTGGTATCAGTCCATACCCTGCTCTTTGGTATCAGCTTATTTAGACCCTGAGAGAAAAATTGGGGTCAATTTATAAAAATGTATTTTTCTTAATATTGAAATTTTTAATATTTAGCATAAAAATGCAGTTCTTGGTATAAAAACACCCCACTGTTAGAACAGGTAGCCTCAGAAGAGTTCAAACTTGTAGAAAATTAAACGTAAAAAAATTATTTTATCAATGGTAACATTTTGTAAATTAACATTTTATTTAATAATAACACAAACAGAAAGTTTACAGTGAGCACTGTTAGAATGTTGTGATATGAAATTACAATTATTTTATACTAATACGTAATTTACGTATTAGAAAGCATTTTCAAGGTATTAACATCCAAGCATGTGCGATAGAGTATCAATTCGTAAACGCGCGCACGTACTGATACACTGTAAGTGTTTATAGTTAAAACTTCATCTTCATTGAACATATTTATTTGATCTTTAACCGGATAGGTTCATATACTTAAAGTTGAGACAAGATTTTTCGAGACGAGACGAGACAAGGCCTTGATCTCGTCTCATCTGGACCTAAATTTCGAGACGAGACGAGATGAACCCTTAGTCTTGTCTCGCGGCATCACTAGTATGGTTTGACACGTCAACACCTGAGTTTGTAATCTGAGATTAAATTGTATACTGTGTACTTTGCTTAAAAAGCATAGTTTTATGCAATAAGGGCAGAACTCCGATATAGTTTTTCAAACTCTAATTTTTTTTTTCAATATTTCTAGATTTTTTATTCAAATTTAGCACACGATGAACCGTAATTCGTGTCTAAAAAATTGGCAGAATATTTTAGAAAATTATACAGGTTGTACTTTTTTCGGTGTACTGCTTCTTTGACCGCCTCAAAAAAATCGTGTAGCAACATTGACTTAGTACTTTTATCAGACTTCATTTTCCAAATTTTATATTGGTCATTTTTGATACTTTGCACTATTTTAAGCTAATTTATAAACATTTATTAAAAAATATGGATAGTTTTGATAATTTTAGCATCAGTTTTTTTTTATCTAAATGCCAAGCCAATACCCATCCATAATGTTCATGTTTTTAAACAAACATATTTTTCTAAATTACTTCAAAACAGTACAATGTACCAAAAAAGTCCAAAAGACATAACATTTGTCAAATAAAGCAGGAAATTGGACAGTAATATCGGACTGTCAGTGTCGCTACAACATTTTTTTGGGGCGATCAAAGGGTAGCAATTAGAAAAAAACTTAGGCCCTGTAAAATGTTCTAACATTTTTTATAGTCATTTTGCCAAACTAATTGCTGTTTATCGTAGTCAAATTTGAATCAAATATCTCTAAAATGTCCGTGGTACATCAGCAAAACTAAAAGTTTTAACATCCTGCGCCTTGAAAAAAAAAGCATTTCTAGACATATATACATACAAACTTTTTTTAAATATTTACATATGTAAAACAGCTTCTTCATGTATTGGGACATCCTGTATATTAATTTTTCAAGTACGAAAACAAAATTGGTTAAACTATAAACATATGACCTTTTCGAAATTATAAAGCTATGACTCATATTGCAAAAATATGCGCAGCTGTAACTGTTCTGTTTACTTATTTAAACAATGACTTTTTAAATCAAGAAGTTGCTATTAATGGTTTTTATCTTGCAAATATTTATTTCATTACGTACAAATATATAATCCCACAAATTTGTCATATGACGTAGCTATTTCCGTTCCATGTCAAATTTTATAGGTTTATTAAACAAATATTGCATTGGGAATTTCAAAAAATAATATACCTTTAACAACTGACTTTTAAAATTTGGGTATTTTCCTATAATTGTTGAACACGATTAAAACAGTATTATTTATTATAATCCCTCAAATTATTGTTGTTTACAATGTTATTATCTAAAGTGTTTGAGAATTGAGAATATTGTATATCAATTTTAAATTATAGGAATATAAGTACATATCTTAGAACTTTGTGGAGTCTATATATAATTTTTTGTCACCGTTTATTTAAACATACATTGACTTTTATATTACTGATAAAGCTAGGTACATTGGTACGAGTGTGAGTTATTGTTATAGTTTGTGCTGGCTGGAAATCGTTTTAAATAAAAATATGAACATAGGTCACCACAGTTTGGCTTTTTATGTAATATCTATGTGAATGCGTTAGAAATCTAACAGGGCTGAAGATCTCGATGAAATCAATGCTTTAGCGTTCTATAGCAAAGCTAGAGATTTGATTGACTGCCATCTCTTAGAGTGCCATGCAGCTGGTCTGGTTGATTTAAAGTTGACAAACGTTTTTTGTCTATGTGTGAAATGCATTAACCAGCATTAGACTTCATTGAAAGTCTGATAGTTCTCTACGAGAACAATACAGAATCTAAATTTATGAAGGAGGCTAAAATAGTTGAAAACTTATAAACCTCGAGGGCTCCCTAATTGAAATGCTCTTCTGAAAGTGTCGACAAAGGTTTTTATAAAAACATAACAAGGTTTCTATGAAAAAGTTGTAAAACTTTGCAAAATCTATATACCTGTAATAAACTGGAATATACAGGTGCGCTCACAACGTTGTGGAGAATTAAAGCCCAATAAAAGAGATCTAAGGCCGGAATCGGGGGACCGTGAAAGCCATTTGATAGACCTTCTTCTTTCTACCCATCTGTTTGTGAACGTAGCATCCAAAAATTCTCTAACTTCACGAGTAAAATGCGGAGGTGCTCCATCTTGCTGATACCAGCTTAAGTTAATATCGGGCTTTTAATTCTTTATAGTTGGAACTATTTCTTGCCGAAGAAATACAATAAACACGCTCATTTCTTAATAAAAATCGAAATGTTTTCTAGATTCCATTTTTTTTAATTTTTTTCTTTCTATCTGTCACTTTTTTGTTTTGCGCTTCCAAACACGTATATTGGCTAGTTTCAATGACTTCTTCATAAATATAAATCTTTTCTTCTTTACACTTTTATTTTCTCTAGGAATACACGCATTTTCTTTTCTTGAAAAATCTTCTGTAAAATTGTCATCATTTAGTGATTTCCAGTTTTACTGTACTTATACGGTATTAATATTTTTATGTATGGATTGTGCTTATATAAACCTGGTTCGGCAATTCTAACGTTAAATAAAAACACACGAATAAAACAACTATAATGAAATAACTTTGCATTAAAAGTGAATAAAATATTTAAACGCGTGTTTGTCTCGCTAGAACTCTGATGGAGCCCGCGTGTATTCTTGTACTTGTTCTCGCACTGCGCCTGATGATTTGCTTCTTCTCCGCGCAGGCTGCTGTTAACTTCTTGTGGAATGGGAAGGTTGGTCTGCCACCGCCGAATGTACTTAGAGTGAATAGCTGCCTCGACGAAGATGCACTGTTGCCGTTATGTATCTGAGGTCATATTTTTAAAGTCTTTCTTATTTTGATACTGAATAGTACTGTACTAACTATCTTAACAATTTCCTCTTCTTTATACTAGGAATTTTTTTATAACTATCTTCTCTTGTCTTCGCTGCTTAGCGTATCCTAAATCGCCGTGCATTGGCTAACTTGAAGAACTCTTCTTTTCTTCTTCACTTTCACGTCTTTCCCATAACCAAATTTATTTAAAATAAATAAAAATATCTTCCTTTTTTCTATTAAGTTTACACAAATTGTCCGCAGTTTTCCCTTTTCTCTCTTTTTCTTTCCTCCTGGTGACTTCTTCTATAACACTATCTACTCCTTTTTCTTCTTCGTCTCTTCTTAAACTAAAAAAAAATTCTAGTTTCTTCGAAACTGATAACATCTATAACTTCATCTGCAAATACAAGAAAAAAACCTATTGCTTCTAGTCTTTTTCTTTATTGTTGGATGCTTCATACGTAATGTTCTCGCTTGCCATTAATGCTGGCTATACGCATTATATACTTCACTGTTTAAGGTAATATTTTATTCTTCATTTATTTCTTCATTTTTATTTTCATTTAGGTAAATATTCTATTCTTCATTTCGTCACAGAACTTTCTATATAGATAAATAAAACAAAACAAATGTTCTATTTTTCTTTCCCTCTTAACGTCATTGCTTTGCTAGGCCTGCCTATTCTGATTTCATCGTACTTTTGGCTAGTCTGCTTGACGTTCCTTTTGCACATTCTGCATTTCGAAATCTTCTTGATATTGTTGAATTGCATTCTTTAGTTTTTTTCAAATACGCAAAATTTCTTTATCTTCTGTTTGTTTACATTTTTAGTTTAGTAACTTCTCACTTGCTTCTCACAGTTTTCGTATCAGCTAGACGGTTTGGTAAATGAAACTAACCAGCATTCACCATCATCTCAACAACTGGGGCTTCACTGTGTTTCCTTTTTTATCGTAACTTCTACTTGGACAAAAAAACAGTTCGCTAATATTATCACTCTTTCAGGTTTTCACGCTTCAATCTAAGACACACTGCTGCTGAGATTGATGACAGTCCCCGGGGGAATGTCGTCAACCATACGCTGGGTACGCACTGGTCAGCTTGCGGCTCTTCCAGTCAATAAGGGTTATATTTTAACGTACTTATTAACTACTTATTACGCGATTATAGATACCCTATTATGAGCAGAAGAACTAAAATTTGTTCAGAAATCTCAGAAAGAATTTTTTAATGATTTTAATTTAACAGATGAAAAAACTTGTTCAGTGGACTACTTGAACAAAAATCTCTATGAAGAATTGTGTCAGGTTTAATAAACAATGTAGGCCAAATTCAAAATACCAACAAGGGATGTGTCTCACATAGTGTTTTGTTTTAACAATGCTAAGTATGAAGTGATAGAGTTGGCCCAATATGGAATTGGTATAGTAGCTGCCACGCGAGGAAGCCGCCGATCAGAGTAGGGCAGCGCATTACTGCGTGATAGGATTCACTAGTAACAGTTCGAAGGTGTGTAATTTTTTAAAAAATAACACGAGAAAATATAAGAACTTCTATTAATGATAATTAAAATCAAAAAAGTATTTAATTAGTTTACTGTACGGTAAATTAAAACATTAAAATTACTTGTTTTAAACAGTTAAATATATACCCGCCACTGAGCCGGCCTTCGTGCAAATACGTCTCTGTACCATTCTCAGCTTGTGTGACCTCTACTCTAACCTAACGCAATGAGTCAAAATAGATTAAATTCATCGAAGTAGAAAGTTTGATATGAGAGAAATGGTAAGATTTTGAGTAGGTTCTTGCGAGATTTCTTTTAAATCACTTCTTAATGTGTGTAACATAAAACTATTCAAAAAGAAAAATTGTGATATATTAATTACGTCAACAGATTCAACCGCCTTCTCTTTGATGAGTTAATTTGCATCTTTGTTCATAATTTTTTATTCAAGACTGTTTTCCTTCTTGACGAAAATCTCCTATGCTGTGATGAAGACTGATGCAGCCCCAATCTGGATAATTAACGTCCGTTAATTTACTTGATTTCATATTATCATCAAGAAAATATCCATTTTTTTTTGTACCAATTTTTTACATCCCTCGTAAAAGGGAAATATTGTAATAGCGAAAAAATCACTCTCTGAGATTTTTTCAGACCTTGGCACGTTTCAGGGTCCCTAGATGACGAAAAATATGTTTTCTCAATTCCGTCGGCCGGTCTGTCTGTTCGCGGCGTAGCCAAAAAACTACTTATCCGATTGATTTAAAATTTTCGTCAAAAATTAAGGGTCATATGGGAATGACCTGATAACATTATGGCAAAAATTCAATATGGCAAAACAAAATGGCGGCCTAGTGAAATGTTAAAAAAATTATTATTAAAAAACTACTCACCCAATTTATCTCAAATTTGGCAAAAACATCAAGTATTATGTTGAAATCATTTGGTAAAATTTTGGTACGAATCCAAGATTGCGAAACAAATGGCGGCATAATAAAATATTTAAAAATTCAGCCTGAAAAAACTGTTTAATGGTTTGATTTCAAATTGTGTGCCATAACTAATTGTGGTATAGGGATCAGGTAGTAAAATAGTGGTACTAATTCAAGATGGCCGAACAAAATGGCGGCCAAATAGAATGTTTGTAATCGTGAAAAAATCACCTTCTCAGGTTTTACACATCTTTACGTTTAAGCGTCGCTAGATGCCAACAAATATATTTTATCAATTAATTCCGTCGGTCCGTCTCACAGAAGGCAAAAATCCAAAATTAGAAAATAAAAAGTCAAATATTGAACATTACGTTTTTTGTCCTTCAAATGCATCTTTGAATGCTTAATATGTCCAAACAAACATATTTGTTTGTTTTGAATTTTTCGGGTAACTTATTTTATAGTAGGCTCTGGAAAAATAGTAAGTATATTAAACGTCAAATAGTTTCTATTATTTGTTGATAATTAACGTCAAAATCAGGTTCTTGTTTTGTGAGCTTAGAAAGTAATTTAGTTTTTGCAACAATAGTATGGTAAATATGCAAGGTAAGTACATTTTATTATCTAGTATTTTTTATATAACCAAACGTTTGTTATATATTTTACTTCCACATCCCTTCAGGATGGGAAGTATAGTATTTTTGTTATATGTTTAAGTTGGTAAAGCATATCATTGTCAAATTACACTCAATTACAGTTAAATCGACCGGTATACTGTTGAGATATATTCGGTTAATCAAATCACACTAAAATCAGCTGCAACAAATTGCAATAAATGCTGTTTTTATAACCTTTTATTTAACTTGACAATGTTGACGTATATGCTTTGGACAAATTTTAATTAACATTTGACCAACTTTTACATACTTACCCGATTACCTTTAAATGTGGTATGTGGCATGATACAATAAATACAAGGTATGTCAGCTGCTTACGTCACGCGTGTGACACGGCAGGCAAGGGCATCTTGATTATTTTATTCATAAAGCTTTTAAGGTAACTTTAAATGTTTTAAATATTATTTTAACCATCTGTAGACTTTATAAAGCTTAAAATACAGATATTTATAAAATTACGACAATAAAATAAGTTTAAACTCAATATTCAATCGTGTTTTCCATTTAAATACATAACAAAAGGCAAACGCTTGCAACCTTAGACAAGGAATTCCTTGTCTAAGCTTGCAACACGCGTGACGTCACAAGCGGAATCCAACCTCGCGTTGCGTGGTAGATATAGTTTTAGGACATAACAATATTATGATGTCATGAAGTTGACAACTCCCCCTCTAAGTGGGTGGAGAGGGGTAACATATAAACACGAGTATAGACATGTTCGTTCAAAATTGGTACAAATGCGTATTTAGGAGCGCACATTACGAATTTTAAAAAATGTGGTTTTTGCAAAGTTTTATAAAACTGACCGATAATAAAACTATCCGCAAATGGTTCGTTTCCAAAATACAGGGTCAATGGTAAAGTTTTGAAAAAAAATATTTTTTTATAATATCTGTGATATCACTTTGAATAACTTTCAAATAGTTGGTACATATTATATTCTATGCATCTGGATGCGTTTTCTGGTGTACAAACACCTTTCCTTGTTTTACCATTGGCGTTCGTATGACATTTGTTCTGAATTTATTGTTATAAAAAAATGGCACGCCACAGTTTTTGCTTAAAACAGTTGTTTTTTTTAGAACCCCTCAAAATCTCCAATTGCGAGCTTTTTGAAGTGTGGCATCAGAATAAGCCAATTCATGGAAAAAATATGAATGTTATTAATTATGTCAGAAATAAAATGGATCACAATGATTGCCAGAATGACCCATGTTCCTGTTATTCCATGCAGGTCAGAAACATTACCAGTTTTTTAAAAAGAAAATGGTCAAAATCACGAAGAGTCCTAAAAGTGTTTGAGAACGAGAACAAAAACTGGCTAAATAGGCGTACTTCTTTTTGTTCTCTTGAGTTACCTTTAAATAGGCAAAATAAAAAAATTGGTCGTCCGACCAGAATTTTAATCAAGTTTCGGCTCAAAGTAAAAGACAGAAAATAAAACATTTGCTCGAAAATAACACCACAGAGGAATTAACTTTTGCAGCGCAAAGTAGTTTACATCGTTCGGGTGAAAGAAACGCAGCCAAAGTAATAGCAGAAGTTTCTACAGGGTCTTCAGATATGGCTACCAAATTTCTTAATGCCTATAGATCACCAAAATTAGCTATAGTGAAGTATACTCCAGAAGAAGCTTTAGCATTGTTTGTTGATGGGCGTTTCACAAAAGCATCTTATATTTTGATGCAAAGGGGAGCAAAAAGCAGGAACGCAAACATATACCCCTCCTACAATCGAATTCAGTGCGCAAAAAAGGAATGCTATCCAGAACAAATATCTATTGCTGTTTCAGAAACATCAGCCACTATTAACTTGCAAGCTCTTGCAAATCATACAGCCAGTAGACTTGTTAAACTACAGGAAGAAGTTTTGCAGTATTGCAGTTGTAATGATATTATTGAAGTGAATTTAATTTTTAAGTGGGGCTTGGACGGAAGCTCAGGGCACTCTCGCTACAAGCAAAAATTCATTGGTGAAAATGAAAATGCTACTGATGAATTTTTGTTTTCTGTCTGTTTGGTACCATTACAAATATATGCTGCAAAAAATACAAACACCGTTATTTGGAACAATCCTCGCCCAAGTTCTACGAGGTTTTGTCGACCTATTAAGATAATTTTTGCAAAAGAAACACCCTTACTTTCCAAACAAGAAATAAACAACGTCGAACAACAAATTTTGCAGCTAAAACCGCTGGAAATCATTTTAGCTAATGATTTCAAAGTAACCCTCAACTACATTTTTAAACTTACCATGCTTGATGGTAAAATGTTTGGGGTGATTTGTGCTACTTCAAATCAGGTTTGTGGTATTTGTAAAGCAACCCCCAAACAAATGAATAATTTGGACCTTATCAAAACGTTACATATTAACCCTATTAATTTGCAATATGGCCTCTCTAGTCTTCACGCTTGGATTCGTTGCTTCGAGTGTCTTGAACGTGTCATATCGAATACCATTTAAATCTTGGCAGGTTAAAACCCAAGAAAATAAAGATGTGTTTAAAGACAGAAAAAAAGAAATTATAGACTGAATAAGGAGAGAAATGGGTCTTCTAGTGGACATCCCAAAACCGGGCTTTGGGACAACAAATGATGGGAACTCGGCTAGACGCTTTTTCGAAGATCCTTCACTAACATCGCGAATTACAGGACTTAACGAAGATCTCGTTAAAAACTTCGCTGTCGTTTTGAAAACGATATCATGCGGGTACGATGTCGATGCCAATAGATTTCAAGAATATGCGTTAAAAACCGCACAAATGTTCATATCATTATATCCATGGTATTATCTACCAAGCAGCGATCATCGTTTACTCATTCATGGCGGAGACATAATACGAGCGGCGGTTTTGCCTATAGGCACTTTTTCAGAAGAGGCACTCGAAGCAAGGAATAAAGATTTAAAAAGACTTAGAGAATTCAACACAAGAAAATTTTCTAGAGAACAAACAATGACCGATTTGTTGCATTCCTTACTTTTTTCGTCGGATCCTATAATATCTAGCCTCTCAAAAAAAAACCACTATCCATGGTTTTAAAAAAAGGTCAATAGATCCTGATGTGCTTGCACTTCTTTCATTTCCCTATCATGGTACTGATTCCAGTTCTTTGTCAGAATCAAATAATGATTCTATTTCTGATGAGGAAAACTTAAGTTCTATCTAAATTTAGCGATACCTTACTTACTATTCCGAAAATAATAGTCAGAATATTATCTTAAAACAGATGCACTAAATAATTTTTTATATTGATAACATAATAACTTTGTCCGGATTTTCCCAAAGCAAACATTTTTCTTTCATGGTTAGATTTTGATATTGTTCTAAATAACGGTGTTGTATATTGTTCGTCTGATTGTCATATAATAAGTTTTATATTTGAATCACCCTGTATCGTATGTCTGCTTAAGTTCGCATTGCATATTCAAACGTAGTTTTTAGTTCCGATCAATTTTTCTCAATAACAATTTTCGATATTGTTACAAATAAAGGAACTTTACTCTTGAGCCAAATTCATACTTTTTGAAAAACATTGTATATGACTGAAAAATTAATATCTGATGGTTGAACTTTAGCTTTAACTCCATGCAGAACTTTTTATAAAGAATAACTATTTTCCGTAAAATAAATAATAAGAAAGTTTTCCATATGGCGAGAACTTAAGCAGACACACTGTATAAAGAAAAAACACATAATTCAAGTAAATACTAGTATTAATTCGAATTAAAAACAGTTTATTTGAATATATACCTTTTGTTATTAGTAAATGCACAGTTTTACTTGAATTTTCAAATTGTATACATATTATATAATTAGAAAAAAACCTCAGAATTCTTAATAACTTAGTAGTTTATTTAATAAAATAGTTACCTATTACTGCTTTTTACAAATTAAAGCTTGTTTCAATCACAAAATATAATATTTGTTCTATTTTACAAAAATAGACTTTTTATTTCCTAATATTGGTATTTTACCCTCTGTGCGTCTGTCGGATGACCTAGTAATATTTTGATAAAAATCCAATACGGCGAAACAAAACGGCCGCCTAGTGAAATCTTAAAAAATATTATTAAAAAACTATTTATCCAATTTATCTCAATTATATTGGAAACAACTAGTATATTTTGGTACGAATCCAAGATGGCGGAACAAAATGGCGGCTTAATAAAATATTTAAAAATTCAGCCTGAAAAACTGCTTAACAGTTTGATTTCAAATTGTGTGTCATAATTAATAGTGGTATAGGGAACTAGTAAAATTCTGGTATTAATTCAAGGTGGCCGAACAAAATGGCGGCCAAATAAAAAGTATGTAATTGTGAAAAAATCACCCTCTTAGGTTTAATATGTCTTTACATTTTAGTCCCTAGATGCCAAAAAAATACGTTTATTCCGTCGGTCCGTCTCCCGGTATGTCTGTCTGTCTGTCAGTTCGCGGCGTAGCTTAAAGGCTACTTACCCGATGATTTTATTATCAAACATTAAGGGTCATATGGGTATGACCTGGTAATATTTTGGTACAAATCCAAAATGGCGAAACAAAATAGCGGCGGAGTAAAATGTTAAAAAAAATATTATGAAAAAACTGCTTATTCAATTTATTTCAAATTATGCATAAACATCAAGTATTTCGTTGGAATCAACTGTATGTAAAATTTTGGTACGAATCTAAGATGGCGGAACAAAATGGCGGTATAATAAAATATTTAAAAATTCAGCCTAAAAAAACTACTTAAGTGATTAATTTTAAATTGTGTGCAATAACTAATTGTGGTATAGGGCTATAGGTATAGTAAAACTGTGTTACTAATTCAAGATGGAGGAACAAAATTGCGGCCAAATAAATGTAATCGTGAAGAAAATCAAGGATTTACATATCTTCACGTTTTAGCGTCCCTAGATGCTAAAACATGTTTTATCAATTCCGTCAATCCGTCTGTCCGTCTGTGTGTCAGTTCGCGACATAGCTTAAATACTACTTACCCGATTGACTTTGAATTTTGACCAAAAATTAAGGCTCATATGGGGATAACCTGATCATATTTTAGTAAAATTGCAATATGACCGAACAACGTTAAAACATTTTTGTTAGATTGGTATATTATTTGGGGTCAAGATCCAGTGAAAAAACAAGTATTTTTTTAAATTGTCTATTTTCGCAATTTAATTGTTGCATCCTCAGGACACATAAATCTTATATCCTGCATGAAACTCATATTATCAGTATTTTTACTCCGTTATTCCGCATATATTGCCCAGATATTAAGTTTCTAAATAGTTTTCGTTAACAATCCTTTTCTTGTTATTGTATGATGTATTATTTGGGGTTAGGATCCAGTAACAAAAACAAAAGTCTATTTTTAAATAGTCGACGTTTCGCAACTCTATTGTTGCATCTCCAGAACACATATAAATTCTATATATTATCAGTCTTTAGATATTCCGTTTGTCCGCAAAAAGACTTTTTTTAAATTGGACGTTCCGAAATTTTATTGTTGCATCCTCAGGACATATATAAGGTTCTATATCCTGCATGAACACACATATTTTCAGTCTTTACTTACTTCTTTTGACCGCAGATATTTTCCAGATATTAGGTTTCTAAATGGTTTTCGTTAACGATCCTCTTGTTTTTATGTTAGAATGGTGTGTTATTTGGAGTTAGGATCCAGTAAAAAACAAATGTCTTTTTTTTATTGTCGACGTTTCACAATTTTATGGTTGCATCCTCAGGACACATAAATTTTATATCCTACATGATACCCATATTATCAGTTTTTACCTACTCCGTCGATTCGCAGATATTTCCCAGATATTGAATTTCTAAATAATTTTCGTTAACGATTTTCTTGTTGTTATGTTAGAGAAGTGTATTATTTGAGGTTAGGAAATATCTGCGGACCAATGAAGTAGGTAAAGACTAATATGGGTTTCATGCAATATATAAAATCTATGTGTCCTGAGGATGCAGCAGTAAATTGGCGAAACGTCGGCAATTTAAAATATGGCCTTTGATTTTTTTACTGGATCCTATCCTCAACTAATACACTACTCTAACATAACAACAAGAGGATCTTTAATGACAACTATTCAGAAACTTGATATCTGGGATATCTGCGGACCAACGGAGTAGGTAAATACTGATAATATAGGTTTCAATTTAAGATGGCGCAAGAAATTGACGACCAGAGACATTTTTTAAAAAATCAACGCCAAAAAATCTTGTTCAATTGATTTTAAATTTTGCAGAAAATTTAAATGTGAATATGGGATAATTATTGAATTTATTTTATTTTAAATTATGCCCAAAAGTCATGTGTAGCATAGTTAGAAAGGAAATGGTAAACATATTGATAGGAATCCAATATGATGGAACAAAATAGCGCCCAATAAAAATGAAGAGACAGTATATGTAACTGTGTACTGTGACTATTGACTGAATTAACTTGGTTCACACTTCACTCTCCAATAAAAGTAATAATTCATAACGAGGGAAGTTCCGGGTAAAGGAATTTACCGATTTTTCTATTACGCACTTTAAAATCAGACCATAGTAAATAATCCGTCAAAAGACATTTAGAAAATAGTTACTACTAAATGAAAATAAAATACATAAAAACACTTCGGGAACACAGTAGAAGCGTACTTTATACTTCTCTGGATACTAGGTTCCAAATATAAGGGAACTAGATAAGAGAAATTACAGAGATTTTAGGCGCCTTATTAATAAATTTAAATCCTTTCAAACTTCAAAGACACGAATATACGTTCGTATAATTTTATAACATAGAACAAATATTCGTAGAATATAAAAATTTAAATAACCAACAGGATAATCTTAAGCTTACTTATTTTAAGAGCAAATATTTAGTTAGGGAATTAGAAAATTACGTTTTTGTAAAAAATCTACTCCTCTAAACCTCTGAAACAGCTGTCAAGCAGAAATAAATAAGTGGAAATTAATAAACTAAACGTGTTTATTTTGTATACTAGTACTCCTCTAAGTTCGAAATTATTTCTGTACATAATATTAGTCATCTTAAAAGACGTTTACTTAAGGGTTTAGAATCTGTTATTATAGATATTACATGTATCTTATATTCTAATGATGGAGACAAAATATATAAAATAATAAATCATTTAGAAATTAACTGCAACTTGCTGACCCAACTAGAAATACATTTCTCTCTTATTAATCAAGCATAATTAAAACTTGTTGAGATCTAAAATGTTGTTCTTAGATATACTATTGGGAGAAAATATTGAAATTCAGGATATTTTTTTTTGTAAAAGACCAACCAATTATTTTATATAACTTGTTATTAAGCACATTGCAAGATATCGAGAACTCTATTACCTTCTGGAAACTAGGCATATCCCACCCTAGTATAATTTCACCTACTAATCTGAAAACATTAAAAAAAAACTACCAATCTTTTTGCACAAATAAAAATACTCCCTTTTCTCTATCAGAATCGACTATCATTTTCTGTCAGTCTTGAAAAATATCTCTAAGTACGAATAAGATAACTTATTTTCTTTCAATATTAATACATTTCGATGAAAAAGTTGAACTGTGTCACATTTTACCTCTTCTTGCAAGTTATCAGAATTTGGTAAGAGAATAACTAGTAACCGATATTTTCTAAAATTAAATAATAGCACAATAAAACCTCTAAATGACATATGTATCGGAGGCAAACCATGTCACTGCCCAACTTCAGGGTGCCTTGGGAAGAAGAAATCCTTCAACATGATAATTCTAGTATCTTGTATTTGGTTGTGTTTCCACGAGAAGAAAGCAAGCAAGTGCACCGCGAAGATCATGTGGAGTCCCGAAAACTCCAAGGTATCTTCCTAATAAATAAAGATGCCTGCAACATAATATCCAGGAACTAGGAGCTTCCATTTCAGGAAAAAGTTTTGGGCGTCCATCAGTAATCGAAAACTTTAACTTGCAACTTTCAATGCGAAATCTATCTAAAATTAGTATTGAAATAAAAAAAATCAAACCTTAAAGCCGCAGTTGAAAATCCTATTTTTCCGATTCAAGAAGCACACCTTCTATCAGACTTCACACGCCCAAGTTTATGGCGCATCATTTTGTACATAGCAGTAATTGCAGGTTGCATTTATCTTTGTTGAAAAAAGACAAATGCCTCCAAAAATAAGAAAAATAAGAAAACTTAATTTTGGAGTTAAGCTACTTCTGCTCTGAAGAGTAAAACAATCATGTCAAACCCAGCCCAAAAGTCAAAAAAAGTGCGCACAAAAAGCCTGTCTACATCCCATTTATGAGTATTCGCTGACTGAACTATATGAATGAAATGTGGATTAAATTTAATGATTAGATTTACCTCATAACATCTATTAATAAATATAAAACGTGGATCAGAATCAAGTGGTAAAAAATATTTAGATAATATTTATCAATTTAGCCTGGAATGTGTTTATTATTTATAAGTTATTTATAAGTACTCTTAGAGAAAACGTTGCAGATAATAAAAATCAGTCAATGAAGAATATAACTGATATCGCACTTATACATGCGTACTTCAATTGTTTGAAAAATAATATTTCTTGTAATTATGTTAATCAATGACTTTTAGTATTTATTGATTTGAAAGTTTTTGGAAACTTTCGTATCATCATAACTCAGAAATAATATTAATTTCAATATTATTAGTGGTTGCGTTGAACGTATGAATGAGAAATGTGGTATCAATTTTTTGTTTTTTAATGTTATTTAACTTTGTTACGTTTTTTATTAGTAGGTATACCTTCTTGTACTAAATCGTCAGCTTGGAATACTGTATTCAAAAGTGTCACCGTTGTACCTGTGGCCTGAACTGAAATTAGTATCACTAAAGCTTTGGTGAACATAACTCACTAATAATATTTCCCCACCAAGAATGTCATGTTTTTTTTTTTCATTTTATAATTTTTCTTCGTCTAGATACTTGCGGAACACAGGAAAATCTAGTGTCGTTTCCCCACTAGGGGCGTCCAGAAGTAAGTAAGCTTATTTGTCTTTTAGAATTTACATGACTAATACTTTTGATTGATTCTGTACTTATTTTTAAAGTATAGTCTGAGAACCGACAGTCCTCCTCATCGATAAGGTTTTAATCCTAGAGTGTATTTACATACATTTAAGTAATTATACATATTTATCGGAGACTCTATAAAACTCATAGAGACTAGCGACATTTTGAATATATTGGTTAAGTTCCAATTAATAGTCTTAAAAATAAGAGGCAAAGATGATTAGTTTTTTAGAAAATCTTATATATTCTTGTATTTATTTAATTTATTTAATCTTAATTGAGGCAATTCTCATTGTTTGAACGAAATGGCTGTTTCGATCTATGTTGCAAGTCCATTACAAGTCGGACTTGTCATGTACAGGGTGATTTATCACGGGATTGTTAAAAGATGACGAGCCCAATGGGCCAGGCAAGGTCCCACAACATTTACCAAAACAGATTGATTCTTGTTTTTTGGTACTTTGCTTTTTAATGGAGTGTAAAAATAATTTAATAAATTTTGAGCTTTGTGACAAACAGTAATATTGTGGTTTGAGAGAATTGGCTTTAGTTTTTCTGATAGGTTATTTGTGTACGGTAGGGCGAAGTATTTTGTAGTTTCGTCTTTTTTTGGTTTTTGTTTTTTATTATAATAAAGATAAGTTCTTTGTTTAAACATTCTTAGAATATTTTTTTCTGGATAGTGATTTTCTATTAATATTTTTTTACTTTTTTTAGAGTTTCTGGTCGGTATTCAGGAGAGGTTAGAGCGATTGCGAGGTCGGTTAATCCTATTATTATGCTGTTTTTTTGGTGGTTAGAATGGTTTGAATTAAAATTTAGATATCTGCCCGACCAGGTTTTTTTGGTGTACCATTTTGTTTTTAAGTTGTTTTGAGTTAAGTTTCTAATTAGTGTTAAATCTAAGAAGTTTATTTCATTATTTTCTTCTGTTTCCATTGTGAATTGTAATTTAGGGTGAAAATTGTTAAAAGCATTAAGCAGTTGGTTTTCGTTATCTTTTGGAATGGCGGTTAAACAATCATCAACAAATCTTTTGAAAAAAATCACATCGAAATCCAATTTTTCCAAAACACTTTCTTCCAGATACTCCATTAAAAGTTGTGCTATTGTAGAAGAAATTGGAGAACCCATTGCGCAACCGTTTACTTGTTGATAGAAATTTTCTTCATATTGAAAGTAATTGTTGTTTAATGTTATATTTACAGCCTCTATAAAATCATTTAAATCAAGTGTTGTGTGTTTTTTTATTGTATCCCATTTTTTTTAAATTATTTTAGGAACTAATTCATTTGAAATATTGGTGTATAAGGAAACTACATCAAGCGACACAAGTCTGTAATTTTCTGGAATGTTAACATTGCTAATAAATTGTTTAAAAGTAAACGAATCTTTTATGAAATAATTGTTTTTTCCAGTAATATTTGATAGGCATTCTGAGAGATAGTTTGATAGTTTGTAAAATGGAACAAATTGTACGCCAGAAATAATTGGTCTTAAAGGAATGCCTGCTTTATGAAGTTTAGGTAAACCATATATTTTGGGAGCAATAGCATTATGTATCATTAAGGTTTTGGCTGTGTTTTCTGTAATCAGTTTTTTTGTTAAAAATTTTTTTATTAATGCATTATTTTTGTTTTGAAATACGTTGGTAAGATCGCTTTTTATTTTTTTATAAGTTGTTGTATCGCTGAGTAGTTCATTCATTTTGCTAGTGTAATCACTTGAATTCATTACAACGGTTTTGTTGGATTTATCTGGTTTAAGGATCTTGATTTGAGGGTTATCTTTAACAAAATGTTTGGTTTTTGTTATTTGTTTTTGGATTTTGACTTCAAATTTAGTCTGTTAACATTCATTCTTATTTTGTGGTTTGTAACTACATTTACTATGTCTGCACGAATTGAATCTTTAATTTCACTTGGTTTATCCTCGATGATACTTTCAATGCTAGCAGTATAGTCAGTGATGGGTAACTGTTTTTCGTTTATTATTGGAAGAAAGAAATTAGGACCTAGCGCAAGAATTTCAGCCACATCACTTGGTATTTCAGTGTCAAAAACATTGTCTAACCACTGATTAGTATTGATTTGTATTTGTTTTTGATGTGCATTAGATAAGAGTTTTGAGATTTTTTTTTGGTTTTTGTTTTTAATAGCTAAATTGTTTTTCAAATTTAATCATTTCGAATGTCAAAAAATTGTTTACAGTATCATGAGGCAAACGATATTTAGCATGAGTAGTAAGGTTTTCAATTTTTTTATTTAGTTCATTTATTTTTTTGGTAGCCTCAGTTACGGTGAGATTTAAAATTTTTTGTTTAGTATCATAACCTTTACCCAAGAATATAAAGTACCCACGTATAAATATATGGTTAAAGAAAATTCTGATTTATATATATATATATATATATATATATACAGTGACGACCAAATTGGATATAAAATAATGGGTATCTTTGAAAAGTTATGTGTGTGTAATCAATTTTTAATTCTGACGCTTCGGTTCTGAGATACCATTATCCAGTTATCTTTTTCTTATGGCGGTCGTTTTGTTTTTTCGCTAATTAAAAAGAACATTTTTTTCCTTTCTTATGATGTATAACATGTCGTAAACATATTTTATTTTTATGTCAAAAAAACGACAAAGGTAATTTTTCGCTTGAGTTACTCATGACTGCGGAGGCCATGTGTAGTGCAAAAAAATGCCTAATGCTTCAGAATTATTTTACTGACAACTCTGCAAAAAATTGATAATATTACCGTTTGATTTTATTTTACTAGTTATTGTTTTTTATTAATTGTAACTTTTAAAAATAACCCTGAGTTATATCTGAATATAAGAATGTTATTTTAAATGTAATAGGAATACACATTTACCACCGCCAATTATTTAGAGCTCTATTCTGTGAAGCCACCAGGCAAGCCAAAGATTATCCGCGCGGTTTACCACAGTTCTAAGAAACAGTAGCGTATTTAAAATCTTGCCTTGCTGAAGGGGGAGCAAACAGTTACATCATTTAGCGACTAAAAAAAGGTTTTTGTTAACACAACATAAGCATAACACCCATGAAAATCAGCGTTAACTAAAAAAAAAAAAGATTCTCCCTTATACAATCGTGGTAATATAATGCATAATAATTTTTAGTTTCAAACATCTTGCTTCAATTAGTACCTCTGTCCCCCACCTCTCCCCCTCCAGAATTTGGTTCGTCCGTTTCTCTTAAACCTTAAACAATAGTAGGAATATATGGATGATATTCACTTCCTTTGAGGGCGCTCAATGCAATAAATATATATTAGTTATCTATATCTATAGTTATATTACATTTAATATAACATTCTAATATGTCAAATGTTTCTTCAATGGTATATCGCATTGCCGTTTTTGGAAATCAAACGTTAATCACAACAAAAACTACTAAATACCGACAAAATAATAAGTTGACATAAAAGTTTTGACAGAAC
Source organism: Kuschelorhynchus macadamiae (assembly GCA_030620095.1). Taxonomy (NCBI): domain Eukaryota; kingdom Metazoa; phylum Arthropoda; class Insecta; order Coleoptera; family Curculionidae; genus Kuschelorhynchus; species Kuschelorhynchus macadamiae. The sequence goes on along the minus strand of JAUTXW010003115.1, from coordinate 49,584 downwards.
AATGATTTTTTTTTCGATAAAATTACTTGAATAGCGCTGAATTATTATTATGTTAATTTATGAAGTGTATACATCTTAAGAAAGAACTATATTATAGTAAAAAAAGGATTTTTTGGGATGACTGCTAATGCACAGTGAAATTTGGCCAACCGTAGACACGTGTTTTTGACTGAAAGGACAGTCAACTGGTTAAGAGACCAGTACTTTTGAGTTAATTACTCTTGCCTTAACTTCTACCACAGGTGACTTTAGGCTGCTCCGTGATAAAAGAGTATCAAATCGGCGAAGATTCCGGATATTCTCTTGGTAACCACAAATGTCCGTTTGGTTCCTGTTGGTGACTCTGGTGTGGTTTTGTGTATTGATTTTGGCGCTATTTGTACTCGTCTTGCAACTAGTTGACTGTACTGATCCTAAGTCAAAAACAGGTGTCTACGGTTGGCCAAATTTCATTGTGCTTTAGCGGTCATCCCAAACAACGAAAAAATCCTTTTTCTACTGTATATATATATATATATATATATATATATATATATATATATATATATATATATATATGCATATATATATGCATATATATATATATATATATATATATATATATATATATATATATGCATATATATATGCATATATAGAAAAACATTTTTGTGCTAAAGTAAAATGAAATTTGGCTTAATCTGATTTAAGGTTTACAAGTACAATCAACTAGTTGAGAGACTCATAACCCAAGGATATTCAAATCAAAAGTAGAATAAGATTCACGCGGCAGGAACTACTATATAGTAGAAAAAAAATGAGTCGGGATGACCGCCAAACTTCCCAAATACCAAAACAGAATGCCTCTGATTGGGCGCAGTTGCTAAAGTGAACAATAAATTTCAAAAATTCTTCAAAAACTCCCAGAACTAGATATAACTTTTATAATCTCATTGGAAAGCTGAGTTAATTTCCGACCATTTTGGTACTAAACTTATCGTCATGTAACCCTTAATTAGGGTGGCGGGAGTTGTTGACTTACTTAAATTTAAATCGCAGTATCTTCTGAACTCCGTTTCTGAATTGGTTGAGCTCAGGTTTATTTAAATAGAAATTTCAAGCCATTTTAGGATTCGAATCGAGTGACACTCCCTAGTTTTTGACAAATTGGTCAGATGGCGCTCTTTGTAGCTATTACAGGTTTTTCCAATTTTCTTACACTTTTTAAATGGAAGGTTATACTTCTCTTACAGTTTTCTTAAAGAGTAGTAAAAAGCCGAAGTTCTGGCGAAAACTGCACGTCGATATCTGTATTTGCTTTTAAACTGTTGCCCAATTAGTGAGATAATACGTATTTTTCGGACGAAATAAATAACAACATTAAATAAGCGTAAAAAATATTTTTTGTAAATTATTAAAGTAAAAAATAAAGAGTAATAAAAGGCCGAAGTTTTGGCGAAAATCGTACTTAATATCTTTCTTGATTTTTAAGCTATTGCCAAATAAGTAAATAATAGGTATTTTTCGGATGAAATGAGTAATAACGAGGTTATCGGAGTGAAATTGGAATTTCCAGAGAAATCCTTAGACACCCCTGCTGTTAAGAGGGAGGGGCAGAAAAAACCAACTGACAAAAAATCATTAATTTTGTATTACAGTAATTTCGGTATTACATGTCGGTTCTGCTTTTTCGTAACGTCGTAATTTGCCAACTTGCACCCCCCCTGCCCCTCTTTTAGTGACGCCCTTGAAATTCTCGATTCTGCTGCTGCACAAAAATCACATAATATTTGCGGACAGATCTATGGAACCCTCTGAGAGAAATCTCAGTTGTTTAGCAAACGAATTAAAAGATTGACCCTAAAAATGCATTAAATTTTCCGACGAAGAACAGAATACGTTGTTTTTTCGATAAAATTATCGAAAAATCAAACTTTTTTAAAACTGAAGAAAATAAAATATGGAATAATACTGACTTGACTTGGCGATATTCTTAACGAAAAAAAACATGCTGTTACTCGACAAATTTTTTTCTTCGTCAAAAGGTAATGCGATTGCGATGCGTTTCAGAGTTACTCCGATATCCTCTTAAAAATGGTATTAATGTATTAATAAAATTAATAAGTTTGGTCGAATGGACTACAAAAACAATATTACTTTTGAATATTGGGCACATTATTATTTACAGCTTTATTAAATTGTATTTATTTAACAATAATGAAATATTACTTGTTAGTTTTGGCTTTCCTCCTCACACACTTTATACAGGCTTAGGACTGGTCCAACCTCTGTCAGAATTGAAGTTTGAAGCGTGTTTAGAGGCCATCGGGCCAAAACAACAACAACATAACGTTAACAGTAAAGCGAAAACACACATAAACAATAAAACTAATACTAACAACAACAATAACACATCTGTGTAACAAACAACAGCAATAGGAAAAACAATACTAAGTAACAAAGAAAACTAAAAATTCTAATCTTCAAAATGTTTTCCATTATTAAGGATGCATCGATTTAGCCTTCAGAGAGTCGCTGAAAGAGCAGTTACAATTTCTGGCCTTGATATACTGTTTACGGCAATTTTGATCCTCTCGAATATGTTTTCCCGTGTATATATTCAAATTTTTAAAAGTTTTCAGTTGTTATTTAACTTCATACACTAAATATTATTTTTTACTTTTTAGTTCAATAGTTTATAAATAAAAGAGTGTTTTTAAAAATATTTTTAAGGTTTATTTAACGTTATTATTTCGTCCGAAAAATACCTATTATGTAACTAATTGAGCACTAGCTTGAAAACGAATAAAGATATCAACGTGCAGTTTTCGCCAGGATTAAGGATGTAAGAGAAGTATAACCTTCCATTTAAAAATTTTACGAAAATTGGAAAACCTGTAATTGTTACAAACATCGCCAGTTAACCAATTTGTGAGAAACCAGAAAATGTCACTCGATTCAAATCCTAAAACAGCTTGAAATTCTTTTTCAAATAAACTTAATTTTTTATTATTGTCCGAACATAGACGCGAAGCGCCGGCGCTGTAGGCGTGAGCATTGTAGTTTCATATGAACTGTTCCACACATAAGCCTCTGAAGCAGTTAGACATGGGTGGTCCGGGTCCGGTGATGGTTTCGGTCCATTCGTATAAAGTCCGCTCGTGGGCCCGTTCCAATGGATTCGTTCTCGGGTCCATTTAGTTGTCTACGTTACGTGTGTTGAATTAGTTGTTCACTTGTTGACCATTTTTTATATTCATTGTTGGATACGAATTATGGGCCTAGCAAAATGTAATTAATGGGAACATAGCGAATAAATTTCGGCAATAAAAGATGATTGATTATAAGAGGCACAAATTAAAATATTTAAGGTTTATTAATAAATATAAATGTATTTTTCGTAAATACTCTGTATTTACTATGCTTATTTGCAGAGTTGCAGATTTTGTGTATTGTAAGTAACCAATATATGTATATGTACGTGAAATCAATTTTAAATATTATGTTTTCCACATATAAAATAGTTATACTCTAAATAAAGAAAATCGAGACAAACTCCTAATTTAAACTAAGGAAACACTGGTGCATTGTTATATTTATAGTATAAACGAGTGCCCTATTCAAAATGTATTAAATATATTATTTAACTAACTTATCCTTTCTAATCAAAACATACTATTAAAGATGGTTAATGACGCTTATACAGCGTTTCCAATTTCCTTGAGAGTGAAATATCTATTACTGCTCCAAAAACATTCGATTTTATCCATCGGCGTCGATTGATAACACTGCGGAACCCATATCGATGTTGAATGCAATTCAATTATTATTTACTTTAAACTGCTGACGATTATAAATTGTACGGTCATAACTGTAATTGTTGACGTAAATCTGTCTACATATCTGCTATGTGCTAAACCCTAAAACCACAGGTAAAAGAATATATTCCTTTAACTGTGCTAAAACGTACGACTATCATCTTTTTATCAATTTAGATCTACGCGGATCCAATCCAATCGCAATCGCGGTGCCGCGAAATCAATGTTAATTCAGACAGTGGCAGCTTACTCGTGACGCGTATGGACCCGATTTTGATACTCGATTCGTTCCAACCGGGTCCGCCACTGGGTTCTTTCAATCGGACCGGGTCCACTCGGAACGACAAGTCTAGAAGCAGTGCAGTACGTGTTACCGCTAGAAGCAACTGCTGGACAATCAAACAAAACCATACCTTTAGGGCGCTAAAAAACTGTTCACAATACAGCGGCCAAAACGCTCAGGTCTACCGCCGGCGGCGCGGCGGTTCGCGTCAGCGCACATAGGGGCCAATAAGGTCAAAACCTGGCAAAAATGAAGAATACGCAAAGCTTCACATTGATATATTGATATGTAAAAATCATTAAAAGAATATACGGGCTACCCGACATCAATTTTTATTAATCCGAAAAACGACATGGTAGGCCATGGCAAGCTGTCAAATATTATCCCTGGAAACGGTAGATTTATTATTGACACAAGCAATTTTTGTAATAGTTGGTATTTTTTATGTATATTTATTAGCATTGAAGTGTTTTCAATTACTTAGTGATATGAATTCATTACCAAGAGGTAAGTTTCTCGTTTTTAGGTAAAGGGCACTATTTAATTGTAGTTGAGTTAGTTAAAATCACATACTTAAAATGGCCGCCAAATTTATTGTTTTTCATAATTTTTTATTTAAATGTGTAAAGTTTTAGTATCCATAGGTTGCAGTCCGAGCATTTTTTGTAGCATTATTATATACATAAAAGAGTAGTATTTAAACTAGTAGAGAAAAATCTTGCGCAAATTTGCGCCTTTTTGAATTACACGCTGAAAACTACACCAAGTTATAAGAAATCTACTTAATAAAGGATACCACACTAAACGTTAAAATAATATATACTATGTCTGTCCAATTTTCATTGCTTTTTTATATATTCAACTTTTAGTTATAAACTTGTGCAAGTTTAAATAAAGTCTTGCATTATGTAATTTTCGATATACCTTACAGGGTGTTAAATTAAAAATAACGTTTTTCATGATTATTTTAAACAGCCTTTGGCAGATTTTGTCTAAGTTCTGCATTGTTATTACAGTGATAAGAGGCTAAATTAGCATTAACTGGACTTAATATTATTACATAAGTCCAGTGGCGTCCCAGAGGGCAGCCTACTGAATTGAATATTATTGACAACAAATGTACGTCACAGACTTTTTATGTAACATATATATTTTTTTCAAATTGAGCAACTAAAAATACAACTTTTCATCCCCAAATAATTTTTATATGGTTGCTTAAAAAATACATTATATAAAATAGATTTCTTTACAATAAATTTCCGACAGCCATATTTTTTCCTGTTTATTTAAATGCAGTTTTGAAATAGAGATCTTCTGTTTCTTTTAGGGTCTGGTAATACTGACATTTTCTTAACTAGAAAATTTTTATTTGAGAAGATGAATGAGTCTGGTTTTGATAAATTAGAAGATAAAGTATTATTTCTAAAAAAATACTTGCGAACCCGAACTAAATGTCCTAAAGTCAAGGAGGCCGATTTACGCACTAAAATGTCGCATTTTATTTCTGATTTTAAGAAAAGATGGCGTAGTTCTCAAAGACAAAAGCAAAGATTTTTGGATAAAAACGTTGATTGGCTAGAATCATCCATCAGTTTTCCGAATTATGAAGTCTGCGATTCTTCTAAAAAAAAAAGGAAGACCTAACATTAAATTTCAAGACGCTTCAGAGAGGACTAAGAGACAAAAAACAGAACATTTGAGGTCTTTAAATTCTACAGAAGAATTATGTTATGCAGCACAAATGAGTTTACGGTCTTCGGGGGCAAGTCATGCATCTAAATTACTTAAAGAAGTAACATCATCACCCAAACGTGCGGTTTGCTACACAACAGCTTATAAAAAAATGAATAATTTTAAGAATATTGTCCAGCTTTCTCCCGAGGAAGCTTTATCTACATTTGTAGATGCTCAACTTACAAGGCAGCAGTATAATATAATACGGAGCAAAGACAAGCAACGTTTTCCTTCTTACAAAATAATACAAAATGCTAAAAAACGTTGTTATCCTGACACAGAATTTATATCAATAAGTGACTTAACAGCCGAAATTAAACTTCAAGCACTGCTTGACCATACAGCATCTCGCCTAATGCAAGCGCAAAACATAGTTTTTAAAAATTAAAAAAAAAATAAGTGAACTGTTTTTAATATATAAATGGGGGTTTGATGGATCATCCGGTCATTCCGAATACAAGCAAGTATTTGCAAGTGGAGACGCCAGTGATGCAAGTATTTTTTTGTCGTCATTAGTACCTTTGCGACTTATACATGGTGATCCTGAAAGCCCAGTAGGCCAACAAATTGTATATTGGAGTAACCCACGACCTTCATCGACGAGATATTGCCGTCCAATAAAATTTCAGTTTGCACACGAAACAACGGAATTAGCTAAAAAGGAACGCGATCATATTGAAGTTCAAATTCGTAACTTGGTACCGACAGTATGTGAAATCAATGGTTGCCTAATTAAAATAAAACATAAACTTTTGTTTACAATGGTTGACGGCAAAATCTGCAATTCATTGACAGACACGGCTTCAACCATGAGATGCTATCTGTGTGGCTTAACGTCAACGAACTTTAATAACATCCAAAAGTGCATGGAAACCACGGTGCTAGTAGACGAATCCAGATTACAATTTGGCATTTCAACTCTTCATGCATGGATTCGATTCATGGAAAGTCTACTAAAAGTAGCCTATAAATTACCGTTGAAAAAATGGCAAGCTCGGGGAGAAGACAAAAAAATTGTTGAATCCACTAAAAACAAAATATGTAGAGAATTTAGGGCTAAACTAGGATTAATCATTGATAAACCCAAACCAGGGTTTGAGAATAGCAATGACGGGAACACCGCTAGGCGGTTTTTTCAAAATTCAGATGAATCGGCTAAAATAACAGGTTTAGATATTCATATTTTAAAGAGATTTGGCACAATTTTAAATACAATTTCTAGTGGGTTTGATATAAATATACTTAAATTTAAGGATTATGCTTTGGAAACAGCAAATTTGTTTGTGGAAAAGTACCCATGGTACTGTATGCCCCCTACTGTTCACAAAGTATTAATTCATGGGCCAATTATTATTGAAAAAGCGGTGTTGCCCATAGGGCAGTTGAGCGAAGAAGCTCAGGAAGCTAATAACAAAATGTTTAAAAGATATAGAGAGGGTTTTTCACGTAGAATTTCTCGTGAAAAATCAAATGAAGATATTTTACATCGTCTTTTAATTTCATCGGATCCTCTGATAAGTAGTATGCATCAACCGTTAAAACGCAAATCCCTTTTTGATCCAGATGTGTTAAATTTACTAGAGTGTCCTGACTTCAATTTTTCATCTGAGGATATGATCCATAATGATGAAGGGAGCGATGAAGAATCTTCAGATAACGATGAAGATTGATTAATAGTATCATATTTAACAAGCGTACAATGAATTGCTCTTTCAGTGCTATTTTGGTCTTATCAATAAAATACACATCTCTTCTCAGAATGTACGCAAGTTAAATATTTAATTTATAGCTAAGGTTACACGTATCAAGTAGTTAAAGCAGGTTACTAAATCAAGTAACTAAATTTAGTTGCTTGTATGGTGTGAACAGCAGCGCAAGTACTAAATCGTACCAAATCAAGCAGTTTACACCATACAAGTAACTAAATTTAGTTACTTGATTTAGTAACCTGCTTTAGCTACTTGATACGTTTAACTCCAGCTTTATCTTCATCAACAAAATAAAATTATATCATTTGGCCCATGATATTTTGTGATTTTGAAGTTTTTTTAGTGGATTCAACATTTTTTCTTTTTTTTTTTACTTGTAGTAATACAGGGTGTTTCAGAATAACATGCTAATAATAAAGGGGGTGATTCTTGGGCTCATTTTAAGAAAAAAAGTTCATATGAACGTATGTCCTAAACGCCTTAACTTTTTAGATACAGGGTGTCAAAGTTTTAAAAAATAAATACTTTTTTTACAATAACTTTGTCACTACTGTAGATATCTGTATGAAATTTGGGTCATGTATTTTAGGCATTAATACGTATTTTTTGATGCATCAAGAATTCAATTATTCTGACCAGTGCCGTTCATGCGGGTTTTGCTTTGCATATTTTTTGTATAACTGTAAGTTTTATATCTTAATATACTAATGGTATTATACCCTGTATTTAAAAATTGGTAGGGACTTTTTGCTATAAAATACATTTGTAATATTGAAACCTAAACATTGTTTCTACCTCATTTATCTCCTGCCACCAAGAGCTACCCTCCTAATATAGGAAGGGGGTTTGCGGTCATATGTCATGTGATACCACATTTTAAAGGCCTTTCGACCTGATATTATAGTTTTTGCTGTGATTCTGTTTAATATGACAATTTGCTGGATTTAAGCTAATAAAATAACTAAGTATCCACAGTATCATATTAAAGGGGATGACAGTAAAAACTTCACAGTCATAATATAAGTGAAATGACCTTTAAAATGAGATACCGCACGACCGACCTCGACCTTCTATCAATTAAGGAGTTTTAAGGGGTTGGATCCTAGGGGCAGAGGGTTAAAGGTAGAGAAGCATCTTTGGCTTTAAAAGTTGTCCTTGATATATTTTTTACAAATTTGGGCGATCATTTTTAAATTTAAATTTTGAGAAATCCAATATCCAATGTATACGTTTTAGAATGAACACCCTGTATATTTAAATCCAATTTTATTGTATCTAAGAGTCAAATTACCATCTAATATAGATATTCAACTAACCTAAAATACAAAACCAGCATTAAATATTTTTTGCCAACTTTTTACATCATTGGCCCCTATGTGCAGCGTCCTGACTGGCAGCGAGGCCGTGCCACTGCGGCATCGCATGGCTGCCACGTATTCTACGTCATTTTAAATTTTGTTTTGCTGGTAGACGATGTTAATTTTTTAGGTAAAACATTTATACATTGTCTCATTTAATAATGAAATATTTTTCTCGGCTGTAATAGATTATAACACAAACTTTCTCGGTAATTTTCCAAGAACCTTGTGTACAAGATCTAATACAAACTGAAATTGTCTTGAATGTAATGTTTTGTTAATTAAAATTCTTTCATTAACGGATTTTATAAATATTGTTGCCTTTTTTAAGTAACAAAAAAATTCATCTATTCCGTCAACCATAACAATATTAAAAGGAGCGATCTAATCCTTATTCGACACTACACACTGCTTGTGTGCATATTTTGATCTTAATACGGGTCTCGACTCTAACGCATTTCACATAGGGCCCAGCACAGTAGTTTTCCAGACCATTAAGATTGCAAACTCAAATTAGTTTATTTAGTGTACAACTTTAGATAAAGAAATTCATATTTATTTCAAAATACGTACTAATGAACAATGATCAAAATTTAATCACTTTCATGTGACTAGAATAACGCACTATTATTTCAATTATTATACACGCTAGGTGGATTATAAAAAAATATGGTTTTTTTTTATAATCTGTTTTATCTTACTTGAAAAAATGTATCACGCGCATCATTTATCTTAGCCACCGTAAGAATATGCGTTTTGGATGAACTCCTAAACCATTCAAAATAAACGTATGGCTTAGCAACAATAATTAACACAATTATGTAGCTATACAAATATGTGAAGTATCGGCAAAAATATTAATTTGATTTGAAGCACTATTACAACAAATAATTCATTAGTGGATGTTGGCTAATTTTTACGTCATATAACTTGTCTTTTAACTTTTAAAGAAAGTCAGATTTAGTAAATCTGATAATTAATTTTAAACCAATGAAATATGTTAGTAACGCATTATTCAAAACAATTAGTCTTTCCGTTGTGGTTTCTTCGAGCCCTCAAAATGCATATTCTCAGGTCGTAAATTAAGCCCTTATGGTCGGCATTTTATATATTTTTGAAAATTAGATCTTTCTATGTGAGAGCACTTCTAACTGAAAATTAAGTATCTCACAACATATTTTATGTAGCACAGCCATAACGACTGTCCTTTGCAATTGCCAAGAAATATTAATATTCCTTTGAGGCCTGACTTTCTAAATGTACTTTTACAACTGTCTCTTCAGATCAACTTGCAACTATATTAATGATATCTCTGCTATATAGTAAGTTTATTTAGCGGCTCTCTTTAAAATTATAATAAAAAAAATAAAAATTTAATAAAAAAATTAACATAAATTTAAAAATTTAGGTATGCTTGGCTTTAATTAACTATATATAGTATTTTTATTACCAGATACGCCGACTTTGCAAAATTCAATGTCAGGCTGCGCCAACCACTCAATTTTTAATATGTTATTTACGAAGGGTGGCTAACCTACTTTGATTTAATATTCTATACTCACTAGTAGTTATAATAGGGGAGCGCCTCCTCCTCCTCCTCTTCCTCTCTCTCATGTCCCTCATTCTTAACTTCCTCCCCTTTTATTCTCATTCGCATCATATTTTTAATTTTTTCTCTTTGTTCTCCCACATTTGATTTTGCATTCTTAAGTCTTATAAATAGGTGCATCAAGATCATTTTAGTATGTTAAGGTACGAGTGACTGTTAAAAGAAAAAAATCTGTTGAATAAATCTATTAATAATAATATTAAAATAAAATGAGTGAATCAGTTGGAGAAAGAAATCGATGCATTCCGCTTCAGACAATTAGCCTCGAAGAAATTATACCAGGAGTTCAAGAAGAAAATATACCATTAGTTCGAGAAGAAAATAATCGGATTGTTTTAAAAAATTTGAACAAAACTGAGAGTGAAGAGAAAAAAGTGTTTTGTGCTATTTGTTTTGAAATAATCGAATATTATGATTCATGTAGACCAAATACATGTTCCCACATTTTTTGTTTAAAATGTATTTTAAGATGGAATGATGAAAATTGTTGTTCTATAATGGTAAACAATTGTCCTGTATGTCGCACTAGATATTACTATTTGGTACAAATCTTCAAAGATGTAATTAGAAATCATTTTGTTGTAATTTTAAAAAGAGGATAATATTTTTTTTATAATTTGTGTTTGTGAAAACTCTGGTAACAAATAATTTTGTAAAAAAAGTAAATGTAAATATATATATAATAATTGACACACATTTTTTCCTTTTCCTATATTGAAACGACAACAATGATCTAACAAGTTTTTTAATACATACTAATTTTCACATTACATAACAAAACAATTGTTATGGGTTTACACAAAAAGTGCCACGCCCTAAAATGGCACCACTTTTGCAAATCGAAGCTTAAATTTTCTTATGGGAATTTACATGTAAAAATGACGGTTTTGATTGTCGGACCGGCATAGCCTAATCTACTACTTTTTAATTATACTAATAATATTAATATAATTTGCATCAAGTAAGAGAAAACTCAATTGAATACAGAAACAAGCGTTAACAAAATGTTATGCTAATATATGAGTGCTTCTAGTGGCAGTTGACATAATCGACACTTTTTTTTTTTACATATGATTAGCTATTTCATTTACAAATACAGTGTCAGATGTTAGAATAAAAAGAAGTATTTTGCATATAGCACTGAAAATATATAACCGCTTATAGTAACAGTTGACATTTTTTAAAATTAATATTGTTGACGTATTCTACTTATTATCTTTACAATTTATGTTTAAAATTAATATTTTTGACATTATCTACCCATTACGTTTATAACCTATATTTAAAATTAATATTGTTGAAATAATCTACACATCACCTTTACAAACTATGTTTATTATTAATATTTAACAACATAATCTTCTATCTCTTTTTTTTCATTTTTATTGCAGTAAAAGCAAGCATGTTCAGGAATTAGTAGAAAAAGATGTATCCTACAAATAGCACAATGTAAATCAGAAGCACTAACAACATAAGCTCTTTTGTAGTGGCAGCTCACATGATCGGACTCCCCTCTCCGTAAATATCTCATGTGAATTGCACTACAAGGAAGGCAAATAGCAAATGTTCCTAGTCTTCGACTTTCAATTTTAGAGTAGCTTTGTATAACACATACATCTTTTTCTTCAAAATTATTAAATAATTCACTAGCCCTAAACTTGCTTACTTTTACGTCAGCCTCGTTCCTAAATTTAGCAGTTGTCCATCCATGTCCACTCCTTCGTCAATTTCCTGATCATCTTCCTCCATCTCTTCTTCTTCCTCCTCAATATAATTAATGTCGATGTTAAACAAGAATGATCTTCTAACAAGCCTAGATGATTTGTCCAAAAATGAATGTTTATAAGTGATGGAATCGCCTTCCAAGTTAATAAAAATTTCTTCTCTTTCTTCAATTTGAGCGGCGTTCTCCACATTATTTTCTTCAATTTGGTCAGCGTTTCCAATCATATTTTCTGCCATCGTTAGGAGCTTTAGATTTAGATAGATATATTTGATAAAAAACAATTTTGGTTATAGGTTATAAATAATATCGACAACTGATATTACAGCGAATGATACTGTATGATCGTCGAGTGGATGTTCTTAAGTATATATCCCATCGACCACCACTTTTACTACCTGCAATACTTAAGTTTTTTTTTTTTCACTGTCCCTTTCCCTGTCAGTTTCCTCGAGGGGGGGGGCAGGGGGCTTCGCTTCCTCCCCGCTCCGCCAACCCCCCATAAGGGGGGAGACCCTCACCTTATCTTCTTTCTCTCCCTTCCTTCTTTCTCTTTTTTATATGTTTCTCCTTTTTCCTTCCTTCTCCTTTTTCCTTCCTTGTTCTTTTTCTTTCCTCCTCCTTTTTTCTTTTCTTCTTTTTTAATCTAACCTAACCTAACCTAACCTAACCTAACCTAACCTAACATAACCTAACCTAACTTAACTTAACCTGAAGAGGGTAGCCCGAAATTGGGGAGCCGGGATTTGAGTCTCGGAAATTCAGGGGTCCGGGGGGGAGGGGGAGGGAGAGGTGGAGGGGGAGGGGGTAAGGTTGTTGATCGGCTTGGGAAAGTGGTTTTTAGAGATTGTCGTTCAACTTTAAGTAGGACACATGTGATTAACTTTTGCATATAAAATCGCCTCAGCGAAGAGACGAATGCAATTGATTTCTGCATTCACACTGTGCAGAGCTCGCGAGTTTTCTGGTGTTTACATTGTGTCTATTTGGTAATTTTTTAATTTTTATTTTTATTTCTAACATTTTTATTTGGCAAGATTTAATTCTTATATATATTGGTGACATTTTTATGTACATTTGTGACATTTTTATTTGTTATTACGATTTTTTTCATAATGGACAATTTTTTGGCATCGACTAGCAAAATAATTGACAATGACTTTGACTTATACACATGTACTCAAATGCAAAATTTTGCAAACCAACAAAACAATGAAACAGACGTATTTACAACTAGTCAACAACAAACTATTCAGGACTTGAATGAAATTATTTACAACAGCCAACAAACCACAAACAACGAAAAATATTTATTTACAGCTACTCAACAACAAACTCTTGACGATCTTAATGACATTATTGACAACAAAACGGACTTAATTACAACAAAAACTAAACAAACTCTTGAAGAACTAACTGAATGACATTGACGAAAATCAATCAAAATTCTAGCTATGAGGATATTGTTTGTTTTCAAAAATCTAATCCAAATTATTTAACATTAAAATCGCCAATTAATTCTCCGAGACCAATTTGCTCTCCTTTTTTGTTTAGTGAAAATTCTGATTCGGAAGAAGAACAAATTGATCAAAATTTAAGTTTGGCTATTTGTCCTATTAATTCACCATATGATATTGTAAATTCTGATTCGCAAGAAAAACAAATTGATCAAAATTTAAGTTCGGCTATATCTTCTATTAATTCACCATATGCTATTGTAAATTCTGATTCGCAAGAAAAACAAATTGAAGCAAATTTAACTTCGGATATTTCTCCTAATAATTCACCAGTTGAACAAAATTCAATTTCGAAACCATCATTTATCATTAAAAAAAAATTTAAAATTAATAAAAAAAATAAAAAACAAATAGCAAACCTTAAGTGTCTGGGTTTCGCTATTCAAAATTTAACTAATTTGATCACAATTAAAAAGGGAGACGAAAGTACGGTGAATTATGTTAAACAGGCCTTTGACAAATTAGTTGACTCATTTGAAGAAATGGATTCATAAAGTCAATTAATTTCTATTGCTTTTTTCAAAATTTGACTATAACTATAAATATAAAAATGCACAATATTAATTTTATTATTATACAAAGAACTTCAAAAATGCAATTGCTTTTTTCAAAATTTGACTATAACTAAATAGAATTGCACAATATTAATTTTATTATTATTATTATTATCCAGAAAACTTCAGAAATGCATAAGTGTGTAACATGTAATAAAGTCTTCACTAGAAAGGATAATTTATTGCGACATATTAAAAAACATGTTAACGGAAATTTCACAAAACTCAACAGTTGGTTGAAAAAACAAAAGCTTGTTAAAGGTAAGAACATTTTATTTTTCATGTTATATTTTGTAAAATATTTTTTTCTTAATTTATAGATTCTACAAATATTGTAAAATATTGTAAAGAATGCAAGAAAAATATAAACCAAAGTCTATGGGGTGGACATCTTCGATCTAGTGTGCACAAGAACAATTCCAAAATAGGCTTGGAAGAAGGTGTTGAAATTATCAAGTCAGCATTCAGGGAACGAATAATATCTTATAGGATTTCCTCACACCAAAACTTCATAAATGTGAAAGAATATTTTCAACATTTGGAATACAAAATTGCACATCTAATAGATCAAGAACTGCAGAAACATAAATGTATCAAGCTAAATATGGAACTGTTCGGTTTCTATTTTAACCCCAGCAGCGACAGCTATGATGTCAAATCTTTTAATGCGCCGTTCCAAGTCATTTGCCAGGGATATCAGAAAAAAGAACTGTTAGAAACAGAAAGAGATTCAGGTAAAGAATTTATTTTCGATTTTACAACAGCAACAAAAAAAGTAATTTTTTAATTTTTACGTTGCAGGATGGGCTTTGATGAATTTACTTCATTTGGAAATTAATGTTAACAAGCACAATCCGCTGAGAGCCTCATCTTTTATCGAACTTCCTCAAGAGATCAAGAGACGTCAAGCTGTGATCAACATTAGGAATGATGACAACTTTTGCTTCGCCTGGGCAGTTGTGTCTGCTCTTCACCAACCAAGCGGATTAGATTTTGAAACTTCATCCTACCCACACTACTCTTCTGTTTCCAATGTTGCTAAAGAACATTAAGATTTTTGAAGAAAAAAATAACATTTCTATTAATGTATATGGATTAGAAATTATAAATCCTAAAAAGGGGTATGAAGTAATTGGTCCACTTTATTATTCATCGAATAAAAAAAATCAACATGTCAATTTATTGTTAATAAGTGATGATGATGAAAAAACTTTTCATTATTGCTATATTAAAGATTTATCAAAACTAGTTTCTGCACAAATTTCTAAACATCACGGAAAAAAATATATTTGCGATGGTTGTTTACAATATTTCCCTACAGAAGAAAATTTATTACAACACAATAGCTATGATTGTGATCATTTACGAATTAACCTACCTTCTAAAGAATTAATAAAAGATAAGTTTGGAAACTATTCATATGATAATATTTTGAAATTTGTAAATTATCATAAACAAATGAAAGTTCCTTTCGTGGTGTATGCAGATTTTGAATGCATTTTAAAGCCTTTAAATAATGACAATGTTGATAAAAATCCTAATACTTCATACACCTTAAAACAATATGAACATATTCCACATTCATTTGCCTATTACATTAAATGTTCCTTCGACGATAATTATTCTAAATTTGAAAAATATAGAGGTCAAAATTGTGATACATTATTTATAAATTCTTTAGAAAGAGATGTGTATAACATATACAATAAATATTTAAAGGCTCCTAAAAAAATGATCCCTTTGAACGAACTGGACAAAATTTATCATAACTATGAAAAAGTTTGTCATATTTGTAATAAACCTCTTTTAAATGACAGGGTTGCAGATCATTGTCATATAACCGGTCTTTATAGAGGTCCAGCTCATTCACTCTGCAACATAAATTACAGAATACCTAACTTTATTCCAGTTATATTGCATAATTTGCGTAATTATGATTCTCATCTATTTCTTAAAAAATTATGCTTAAACAAAGAACAACTAACAGTTATCGCACAAAACAAGGAAAAATATATTTCATTTGAAAAGCTTATTCATGTGGATAACTATTTTGATAAAAAGACACAAAAGGCTAAGAAAAAAAATATATCATTAAGGTTTATTGATTCTTTTCAATTTCTATCCCATTCTTTATCAAAACTCTCTGAAAGCTTAAAAGATGAACAATGTATGGAAATAAAAAAAATTTTCAATGATGAAGAAAGATTTAAACTTATTCGGCAAAAAGGTGTATTTCCTTACAGTTATATTGATGATTATTTAAAATTAGAAGAAACAACTTTACCTCAGAAAGACCAATTTTATAATACTTTAACGGATGAGCACATCAGTGATGCAAAATACCAAAGAGCTGTAAAGGTTTGGCAATTGTTTAAATGTGAATCTCTTGGTCAATACTCCGACGTTTACTTACTGTCGTAATATCACATTTTTTGCCAAAATTAACCAAATTCTACAAGTAAAATTAGGCCAAAATAAAGACAAATGAATTCCCTATGTATTTACATGCATTAGACATTGGAAACCGGCCTAGAACTCATCTTCTAGAGCTTCGAACCAAACCGAATAATAAACGTAGCCACACCTAATCTAGAAAATTCGATAGAAACATTCCATCCAATAGAATTAAAGCATTCAAGTCTTCCAGCCAATCAGATTTACCCACGCTGCAATCGGATTGGTCTGATCGATTCTAGAAATTCTATAAGTAAATTAATTAATTAAAAATAGTTCTAATCAAAATAATTAAATGAAACTTTGTACAAATGATCTCTAGTATATGCGCTTCACGCTCATATAAAAATCTTTACAAAAACATTATTATTTCTACCTAAAATTCAACGTTAAAAATTTCTCAAAATCTAAAAAACTAATTATTTTACAAAACTTTTAACATCTCCAAAAAGGCCTAATCAAACCCTACATTTCAGTAAAAGAATGATTAAAATCCGTTCAGAAACAACAGAGAAAATCAGCTTTAAAGGAAAAAATTCAAAAATTAGAGTTCGTTAAATTTTAATTTTTCAATTTCAATCTTAAATAAAATTTTTTCTAAACCAGACAGACAAGTGCCGTAAGGACTAATCGAAAGAGACCCCTTAGGGCCACCTTGTACCCAAATTTCAAAAGGATATATCAAGAAATACAGAAATTATGAATAAAAGAAAATAGGCGTCGCAAATGCCACTCCTAAAAAAGGACGTTACGTCCGTAGCGCCTAAACGCGACGTCGGACGTAAAAAAGTCACTAGACAAAAAAGATTCCAAATGATTTAAACTATAACATATCAAATTTTCAAGGAAATAGGAAAATTTTTGCGAATAAAATTTTTCACTTTTTTGGACTTTTTGGATAAACAAAAAATCAAAATAAAGGTATCAACTTGGGACCTTCACAGGATGAAAGCCCATACAAAAAGAAGAGTTTTATGTAATAAAACATTTTTAGAAAAAACAACTAGGAAACCAGGAAATCGACGTTGGAAGTAATGCACCAGGACCTGGTGAATATGTCCAATATCTATAAAACGACTGACAGAAAAAATCTGATTTTTCACAGGATTAAATATTAACTAAAGAACTATCGTTTAACAAAGTTTTAAGGCTATACGAATTTTTTAATTTCAAAAAGAAAAAAGTTGTAATAAAAATCTGAAACTTGGCTAGAATACGTATAAAGTGATACTATTCTAGGGAAAAATCCCAAACTGAGAAAAAACTCAAAAATACGGATCCCACGGGACTTTAAAGTTTCCAGGGAGATGTGTCCTCAATAAAATCTTGTTCGAAAGTGAACAGAAAATGCACCAGTTTCGTTCACGGGACTCCGCCCACAATCCACAGGATTGGTCCAGAGCGTGCAAAAGGGTGTCGCCGTGACGTCAAACTTCGATTAATATAAATATAGACAGATTTTTGTTTCAAAAGCGATTCGATCATCTCTCAACGAACAGTATACGTGTCAAACTCGTGTGTGAAATAAGCCTATATTCATATACCCTCCTAAGCGTCGGAAGCAGTGTTAATAGTGCGTTTCTTTTTGTCATTCTGAGTGATACAGCCGAAGCCTACTAGAGGAACCTTGCACTTTGTTCCCAACGTTGGATTGCGCCGGATATTAGCTTCGAAAAGTTCCATTGCACTAAGGTTCTTAGTAGAGCTCTGATTATGAAGATCGTCCTCGGGTCTTAAATCTGGTTCTCTTGATTTATGGCCTAGTAGGAGGCATCTGGAAGAAACATAACTGGCTGTCTAAATTGCGCGAGGAAAAAGTTGTAAGTTGCTTTGCCTCTGGTCTCCTTCTCCTCTAAGCGTTCTCCAAGCTCAGTTTTTCTCCAGATCAAGTTTCCATTCTTTGCTCAAAACCTTAGCCTAACTAGTGTTCAAGTGTTAAAGTTAAAACTCTGTAACTTCTGGCATAAAATTATCACTCATTTTTCAAAACGTAGACCTGTTTACCTTTGCTTATTTTGGGAAAATTTGAATTTGCTTTTCACTCTAAATTTTAACGAATTGCTCACTGATTTTTAAACATTTTTATAACTCGTAAATTTTTTAAATTACCGATTTTTGACTGCAAACTTTTTACTATCTTGTAACATTGTATATTTTATTTGATTTGTATTTTATGATCTACCCTTAATTGGGCGAATCATATTTTTGTAAAATTATTGATTGTGACAAAACCGATTTTGATATTCTCTTGTGCTTAAACTTAATTGTTTAAACAAATTGTAAATAATAATTTACTTGATCTTGTATTAGGTAAGATAGGATCCTAGCATTAAGTACGCTTGGTGAATCCGATCTTTTTTAATAAAACTTAACAATCCCTCCAGAGACATAGCACGTCAGTTCCTGAAGTTCTCAATCTCTCTTAAGTGTAGAGGATTGTTTATTCTAAGGAACACTTAGCAAAAACCGTGCTCTTGATTTTGAAAAAATTTGATTTGATTTGATATATATATATATATATTCGTGAATTTTGTATATATTATATAAGATATCATAAACTTTAACTTTAACAAAATATTAATTTTAATTTTTTTTTTTTTTAAATAATTAAATATTACAACATTTTCGCGTCTAATATCCCAAGCGGCGTGACCCGAGTGGACTATTAGATTAGGGAAAAAGGCAAGCTTGAAAAGAATATCTTTTTGAGTTTTTCCAAATTTTTAATTTTTAATTTACAAATATCATTTTTATTTTACCTACTTTGCTAATTTTAAAACAGTGATTATTTTGATTTTACTATCATAAATAAATAAAGTTTTAATTTTAATTAAATAACAAAAGATATTCACTTAGTTAGTTCGACTAGGTTAAGTAAAATTGTAATTTGATACTAAAGTTGTAACATAAAAAGATTTTACTGGGCAGTCACAGTGTGATTCTAATTGATATAAACAATAACAGATACGAGAGATTTGTTATTATCTATTTTGACTCTATTGACTTTGATAAGTGAGCAAAAAGACAGTGTTAGTAATTGTGGTCAATTACTATTTGTATGGACAAATACTGTTGAGCGAACTTTGAAAAAATCTCAACATTGATTGAACATAAACAATAAACTATAAACTTAAAGAGACAAAGTATCTCCACGAACACTTATCGTGACAGTGCGTAGTGCTTTCTTAAACGTTTCGACTTAAGTTCGAAAGGTGGAATATTTAGTGGTGTAAGGACTTAGCAAAGCCTACACACGGCCAAGGCCATAATTGATAGGAGTTTTTAAGTAAATAAATCCATAAGATTTTTGTAATTAAAAAATTAGACTTAGGGATAGGACTCCACTCGGGTTACGTTACTTTAGTTTTAAGTGACTTTCCCCCGACTGACTCCCGTTGCTCCCTAATTTGTTTGTTCGGCAAGTCCGAACTTTGAAATCTTTAAACAAAACTTTTTATAACTGACTACCAATGGGTACTCCTACTTCTGGTGTAGTTCCCAAGGGTGGTAGCTCAGAATCCATTCGCCCAGCAACACCGTCCCCCTTCTTGAGCCTATGCTCAATCTCTTTCCTGGCGAGGGGAACGAACATTCAAAAATTCCCCGGGTGAGTGGTGGGTGCCCGGCAAGCTTACCAAGCTTGCCTTTCAATGCCCCTGAGTACATAGACAATCACGACAATTCATATAGGACATATTTAGTAGATACATTTGCCGGAGCATCCTACATGGAGAACATCTCCATGGAGGTACCCCGAAAAAGAGAGTATCAACACAATACATCTTTCATAAATAATAAATTTAGATTTGAAGTTGAATTAAATAAACAAAACAAACCAGATGAAACCCTGTTGCTCGATAGTAGCCGCGAGCGCGAATCTCTGCATACAATTTATGCTGACAGTTCGTTAGAACTTAGAAAACAAAACAAAAACCGAAAAATATATTCATTGTTTGAGTTGGATTTCTCTCCGGATCGTCAGAGTCTGGGTGGGAAATCTGAGGCCGACCTTCTTTCCATTTGCGAAGGCGGAAACCTAACAAATGACCAAACACAACAGGACCACAGGTCCTTACGCAAAAAACAAACTACAGGACAAAGGGAAGGAAGTTTGTATTCCTTGTTTTCAATGGAAGAAATGGAGCTAAGTGTCCCCGCAGGGGAAAAACGTGGTAAGAAGACTGTAGCCCCGCCCAACTTTCGAACAAATTCGAATAAAATCGAACACCCACAAGAACATGGCATCTTGTATGGGGAAACCCTTCAGGATCGTCCGTGTTCTCAGACAAAAATAAATAATTTTTTGAATACGACTCCTCCCACAGTAGAACATGGCATCCCTGGTGGGGAAACCTATCCGAGATCAGCTGTGTTCAGTGGAAAAATAAAAAATTTTTCAATACAAACTCCGCCCGCACGAGAACATGGCATCCCTGGTGGGGAAACCTATCAGGGATCAACTATGTTCAATGGGAAATTAAAAAATTTTGCGATACAAACTCCGCCCACACGAGAACATTACTCTCTGATACTTTACTTTTGGCAGATATTTTTGAAAATTCTAGAAGCACTTGTTTATCCACATATAAGCTC
Source organism: Kuschelorhynchus macadamiae (assembly GCA_030620095.1). NCBI lineage: Eukaryota > Metazoa > Arthropoda > Insecta > Coleoptera > Curculionidae > Kuschelorhynchus > Kuschelorhynchus macadamiae. Next base: position 28,253 of record JAUTXW010003115.1, on the reverse strand, counting down.
GATCCAGCTCATTTTTACACTTTTCCAGGTTTATCCTGGGAGGCCTGTTTGCGTTATACTGGAATAGAGTTAGAATTGTTAACTGATCCAGATATGATACACTTTTTCAAAAAATGCGTTCGCGGTGGTGTGAGCTCTTGCATTTGTAGAAAATCTGAAGCTAATAACCCATTTCTTTTAAATTTTGATCCTTTAAAGCCAACTAAATACATAATTTATTATGATGCAACAAATTTGTATGGTTATGCAATGTCACAGCACATTCCAACGGGAGATTTTGTTTGGTTAACAGATAAAGAAATCAATGATTTAAATATTATGAATATTTCTAAAAAATCTAATAAGGGATATGTTTTAGAAATTGATTTAGAATATCCTACAAGTCTACATTCCTATCATAACGATTTTCCGTTTTGTCCAGAAAACTTTAAACCGCCAAATTCTAAATGCATAAAATTAATACCCAATTTAAATGATAAATCAAAATATGTTATTCACTATCAATTATTAAAACAATGTTTGGAACATGGATTGAAGTTAACTAAAGTTCATAGAGTTTTACAGTTTTCTCAATCTGATTGGTTGAAAAAATATATAGACTTGAATTCAAGATTAAGAAATGATTCAAAGAATGAATTTGATCGTAATACTTACAAGTTGGCAAATAATAGTATTTATGGCAAGACTATGGAAAATGTTGATAGAAGAATTGACGTAAGACTTGTTACAGAGTGGGAAAAAAATAGAAGAAAAGATGGTGCTGAGAATTTAATTGCAAAACCATATTTCAAGGACTTAACAATATTTTCTGAAAACTTGGTAGCTATTCAAATGCAAAAGATTCAAGTTACTTACAATAAACCAATATATGTAGGCTTCTCAATATTAGATACATCTAAAACTGTCATGTATGATTTCTTTTATAATTTTTTAAAACCTCTTTATCAGGAAAATATTTCACTTTTATACACCGATACCGATTCGTTCATTTTAGAAGTCACAATTCCAAATATTTATTCTGACATGATAAAAAATATTCACAAATTTGACACATCTAATTATGAATTTAATACTATTCATGAAATGCCTATTAAAAAGTCAGTTATAGGAAAATTCAAAGATGAATATGCTGGTGAACCCATTACTGCTTTCTTTGGTACTGGAGCAAAAGCATATTGTATTAAAACGGAAAACAGTTTAACAAAAAAAGCAAAAGATGTTAAAAAAAGTGCAATTAAAAAGCAGTTGGATTTTATTCATTATAAAGATGTTGTTGAAAATCATTCTAAAACCTTTTGTTCAATGTATGTTTTTCGATCTAGACAACATACAATTTTTACAGAGTTAATTAATAAATTGGCTTTGAGTTCCGAAGATGATAAGCGGTATAAAATTCCCTATAGTTTTAATACATTAGCTTGGGGACACCAAGATATTGCTTTGTATCAATGGAATGCAGAACATGAAGATTTAGATATATTTATGTAGATATTATAAGGTATTTAAATTTGTTGTTTTTGAAACCAAAGTTAGTCTTCATAAGTCTTTCACAAAATGTGCTTAGGAACTTTTGACAAAGAAATTGATAACAGTTATTTTAAAACATATGAAAAACGACTTTCCACTTTTAAAAAATGGAAAGGAAAATTGAGACCAGAAGTGTTAGCTGGAGCTGGCTTTTACTATACTTCAATCAATGATATTTGTAAATGTTTTTATTGTTGTATTGAAATTTTTGATTGGTTAAGTCATGATGATCCTATTGTGGAGCATAAGAAATTTGCTAGGAATTGTGATTTAAATAACTGTTTATGGAAAAATAGGAATCGAATAATTGTAACCATTCAAAATAAGTCTTCAAGCTACACATTTTATATAGTATTATTAATATCCTTATTTATGAACTGTTACATATATTTAAATTAAGTATTTTATTGTTATTTTTTTACAACTGCTTTTGCTTTCGTGGTGAAAGTATCTGCTTAATGTCAATAAATTTGGAATATAATTATTATTTTGTTTTAATGACTATCAGTAGATCTCAATTTATTCTTCTATTTTATTTTCCAAAATGTTTTTTATGTTCATCATCCCCCTGGCGTAACACAGTGTGAAATATGTTTTTCTAATAAAACAGACGTCACTCTAAGTAAATATTGTAAATTTATGAAAATTGGATTAATTAACAATAGTACAATTAGTTGGATGGAACGAATAAATGGAAATGAAAATGCAAGTAAATTTTTTAAAATTTTGTATCATTATCCAAATCGATCTATTTTTGATACAAATTGGATAGAAAGGTTAGAGTTTAAAAATAATCAGTTACAAATTTTAACCCCTAACTGTACCAATTATTATGACGGATTCAAAAATTATTACTTTTCCATCATTAGTGTTACATTAAACTTTTCATTATTTTTATACATTACCATTTTAATTATTTATCTTTATTACAAATTTCAAACTGGAAATCTATTTTTTCATTAATCCATTTTAATCGAAACTTTAAAGAAAGTGGGGATGAGAATATTTAAGTACAAGAATAACACAATATGTTTCAGTCTCGTTTAGTCATTATAAACAACGCCGTGGTTCATAAACCTTTGGAAACGCTTCTTAATTCAAAAATTTATTTTTTAAATAATTCTTTGTCAAAATTTGTTCTTGTTGGCATTAGTTTAAATGATTTTTCTCCAAAAATTGTAATTGGTGGAAAAACTGGATTTTCAATCGCACTAACCGAAGAAAATTAGAAAGACATTTGTGTTCATCAAGGAATTATTGTAAACAATTTCTACTTTCCTCAAGTTGATCAAACCAGTGTGAATATAAACAACATTCATCTGCAGGTTCAGAAAATAAATGATACCCCTGTTCTACAAATTACAAAAGGCCCACACTTCATATACTTAGGACAAGAGTCTTTGGACAATTTGTGGCGATTAAAGGAAATTATTGATTATAGATTATCTATACTTAAAAGGCAAGAATTCAATACGTATTTCAAAATATTTCAAAATAATATTTCAGCTGATTGTGGCGACTTGTGTACGCATGTTTATAATATAATAAGTCCAACAGAAAATCCTAACAGTGAAAATGTTTCAACTATGATGGAATTACTTGCTTTATATCCTGAACAAATGGAAAACAAATTGAAGCAAAATGGAACAAAACGAAAATATTACGAAGAAAACAATGAAAATGGATCAAAAAGAAAATATTACGAAGAAAACAATATCTTTTCTGGAAGAGAACAATAAGGTGCATGTGTTAGTGAAGTGGAGCTTTGCTTACAGACAAGCCCGTAGGAGTAACTTTCAGATGTGGTACTTAGATAGACTCCGTTTTGAAAAAAGAATAAATGATTGTAAACTTATTCTAGATTCGATATTATCTGAGGAACATAGAAATAAAATATATTTGACACGTTTTAATAAAAATTGTATTTGATGTTTTACTTAATAAAATTTTAGTTTCCTAAATGTGAATTTTATTTGAAATTAATTAGCACATTAAGACTTTGTAATTTGTATCAGCTAAAGCATAAAGTGAGGAACAGAAATAAAACAAATTTAACTAAAATTTAATTTCAATTTAATTAAACAATATTTTTTTTATCAATCCATGTATTATATTTTTTATCAAGTCCTAACCATTTCACATAAACTTTGTTTCCTTTCCTTCTCAAAATCTTCTCAATAAGATACACATCGGTATGCTTTACTTTTAGTAATTCTTGCTCATAAAAACCACCCAGAATGTCCTGATTATCTTCGTCTTGAATTAAATATGTCCAAGGGTTTGTCATCTTAACTTCTTTAATGTGGAATATCTCATTTGACCAATTTGGTGTGTAACCTTTTGAAAATGCCTCTCGATGCTTGCTTATTCGTACGTGATCACCCACTTTAAACTTTGGAGATTTTATATCTAACGTTTTAGCATGAGTAAATGCAGATTTCAAGATTCTATTTTCATTTGTTTTATTTACTTGTTTTGGCTTCATTCCTATTGAAGAATGTTTTGTATTGTTATAATCTTTTACAATATCCGCTAATATATTAAACCATTTGTAATTTCCTTGAATGCTAAATATTTTCCACATATTATTCTTTAAAGTCCTGTTCACTCTTTCTACTATACTCGCTTTCAAATTGGAAAATGTGCTATAATGGTTAATTCGAAATTGTTGCATCAAATTTTGAAAATTTACATTGAAAAACTCTCTCCCTCTGTCCGTTTGCAAGTTTTTTGGTGGAGTTTTTGCACTGATTAATATTTTTTCATTGCCGCTGTTACGTCTTTTCCAGATTTAGATTTTACCGGTTCGGCCCAAACATACTTAGAAAATACATTTATGGTAATCAAGATATATTTAAATCCCTTATTAAATTTGGCATAGGGTAACATTTCAACCAAATCAGCTTGAAAAAGATCATTTAACCCTTTCACTACCACCCTTCTGCGTTTGTAGTTTTTCCTAGCAGGTTTATGTAATTCATTAACGACTTGTTGTTTAACGGTTGTCATGACAACAAACTTGTTTATTCAATTTTAAGGAAGTTCACTTTCTATGTTTTGTAATAATTCGAAATATAACTTTTATATGTTTTTTCCCATTCATTCAATTTATCAATTTGTATTGTATAACTTTTTTGATTTAAAACTCTACTAATTTTAGTAATCTCCTTTTCTAACGCATTAAAGGATTTTTTTATCTTTCCAGTGAAGAAAGTAGTTGATCTACTATCACTATTTTTGAATTCCTCCTCTGTTTTATTTAATTCTTGTTCTAATTTCTTAATTACACTGGACATTATATTTTCCAAGGAAATATATTGTTGATTTTCTTCCAAAGTGAGTTGGTCAATTGTTCTACTGTTAAGAATGCTATTTTGATTTCTTTTTTTTTCATCATCTAACCTTTTTATAAAAGTTCTTAATTGTTTAATTTTTTCCTTGTGTTTTTCAATTATTACTTCTCTTATATTTGTTTCCATTATTTTATTAATTTTGTTGATATCATCACTTAATTTTTTGTCTTCCTTTTTAACATGTTCATTTAAAAATTGCAAATCTTTACTTATTTGATTTAGCGTTAGCAACTGTTTATTAACGTTTTCAATTGAGGTATAACATCCTTTAATCTGGTTTTCATACTTTAAAAAATGTTCATCAAAAACCTTAAGCTTTTTAGCAAAGATTTCATTATTTGTTTCATTTTCACCTAATCTCCTTTTTAAATTATTAATGTCACTTATTCTCTCTTGATTTTGTTTTGAAATATGGCGTCCAAATTTATCAACTGTCATGTTGAGCTTTCATTAAACAATAAATATGATTATATTTGATAGCTGTTATTTATAGTATTACTTTATCTTTAATTTCGTTTACATTATTCCAGTATACATAGTCTGTATTTGATCTGTTTGTTTTCAAAATTAATCCCTTTCCTGTAGATTTGGCTCTAGTTGTTCTAAACGGAGGTTTTGGTTTGTTAAATGCTGTAACTAATCTTGGCAAGGTTTTTGTCTTTGTAATCCCCTTTCTTTGTAAATATGGTCCTATTATTGTAACATATTTGTGTGATGTATTTCCTTGAACTTGTTCATTTGAATCAAAATTCCTACGATATACATTTGTTTTAGCTAGAATGTTCATGTAATTATCTAAATCTTCCTTCTTATAACCTTTCGGTTCTTTTTTGAAAAGCAATTCGTATAAACCTGGCGTGCCTGTGTACGTTATTCCTCCCACTTTAATGTCTTTTCCAATAATTTCTACCGGTATCTGTGTTAAACCAAAAGAAAACTTATCCGTTTCGAGGTCATGAACTATTCCATAATAATGGTCAAATTTATGTTGTGTATCTTTCACACCCTCATCAATATATGATCTGGGTAATTCATGAAAATCTGCTAAGTAATCTTTATATGATGGTGTACCAACATAGGTTTGAATTGTTTTTCTAGTTTGTTCCAATATGTCTGACAAGTTTAAATTTGTTGTTGTGTCACTAGAAGGATCTGAAGTTTCTGCTATAACAGTTGATGACAATGGTTGTACTACAGGAGAGGAAGAAGTGATACTACTGTCATTTAAAAATGTTGGTAGTTCTGTAGGGAGTAACGGAGTTTTTCCTGTTTTCTGAATATTTTTCGTCGAAGTTGATGTTTTATAAAGCTTTGTAGGTGTTTCGAAATCTTCATACTTTGAAACTCTTTCTTCTTTTAAATCGAATGGTTCGGATTTACCAATACTTGAAATTAGCTGTTTAAGTGGTTGTGTTATTGGTCTATAAGTTTGTTCTAATTCGGACTGAGCAGTAGAAGTAGCTAATTTCAAGCTTTGATATTTCTGCTTCACGGCTTGTCTCGATTTTATTAATTCTCGAGCTAAACGTTTATCCATGCTGTACAAGTTTTAAATGAAATAAAACTGCAAATTTTTTACTTTTATAAATATATAAAGGAATCGAATTTACTCCTATATCTGCCGTGATTTACTTCACAATCTTTGTCAATTACAAGAAAGCCATATGGATCCATCCAACAGTTAGCACAAATATTTTTAAACTGATCAAATGTCATATCCAATATACAGTGGTCATTATATATATGTTTTAAACTCAAACAGTCCTGTTTAAATAAAATTAATAAGTTTGCATTTTCTCGAATTAGACGTTTAAGGATTGAGGAATATCCTTGAAAAATAAAAAAACAATCGGTGTTTCTATGCCTTCCATGCGTGAAATAGTCCCTAATAATAGATTGATTATGACAAGGAATATCATCAAAAATGATAACGGAATTTGGCTTCATCTCATGAGGTGAAATAATGTTCTCATCGCTATCATATTCAAAGTATCCAATTTCTTTCATAGGCTTTAACAACTTTCTTAAATATTCATATTTTGGTTGATCTAATGACTTTGAATAAACATAGACATTTTCAAACCTAATTCCATTAGGATGCTCGAGCAGTGTAAGCATAACGTTGGTTTTACCGCTACCACTGCAACCAACTATAAGCCCTCTTTTTGAACCACCGCAAAATAAGTCACCATGCTTTCTCAACTGTTTACTTAAAATTTTTTCGTCATGATTATTTACTGGTAATGAGAATTTTTGTTTTTCAATCCTCATTCTTAATCACACTAGTAAATATTTTTAGCTGTAAAAGTATTTATACCAGAAAAATGTCAATGTGCTTTTAGTATAAAAAGAACTTCAATGACTGTGGGTCGTCATAAGTTGAAAAAAACTATTAAAACACGTAATAGAAAAGGCTCTGGTTTAGTAAATAAATTAATTAGTAAACTACCTTTCAAAGTTCATATACCAGGATATAATTATTGTGGTCCCGGCACCAACTTGGAAAAAAGATTAACTAGAGGTGACGTTGGTATAAATCCATTGGATTCCGCTTGCAAAGAACATGATATATCTTACTCTCAGACTGAAGATTTATCAAAAAGACACATATCTGACCAAATATTAGAAAAAAAGCCTGGGATAGGGTAAAAGCTAAAGATTCTTCTATTGGTGAAAAAATTGCAGCTTTAAGTGTTGCAGGAATAATGAAGGGTAAAAGAAAGTTCGGTTTGGGATTAAAAAATACAAAAGGGGGTAAACTTAAATTGAGAAAAAAACGTATCATTCGAACACCCAAAAAAATTGGAGGATTTCTACCTCTTTTGTTTCCCATTCTTGGCGCCCTGGGTGCACTAGGTGGAGGCGCGGCAGGAATTGCTAAGGCAGTAAATGATGCTAAAGCAGCTAAACAGCAACTAGAAGAAATACATAGACATAATATTGCAATGGAAAATGCTTCTAAAGAAGGCAAAGGATTATATATTAGACCATATAAAGGAAAGGGACTATTTATTAGACCTTATAAAGGAGGATCCGTCAAAATGAAAGCAATCAGACAAAAAAAAAAACTCAAAATAAGTTTTCCAAAAAGAGCACTTACGAACAATGATATTATTAAATATGTAAAGCTGTTAAAAATAACTGGCTTTAGAGGTGTTTTTATGCTCGATGAACTTCCAAAAAAAATTAATCTGAAAGAATGTGGTATTGTAAATTTGGATAAAAAACAAAATAAAGGATTTCATTGGACTGCTTATATTAAAAATAACAAAAATGTAATATATTTTGATAGTTATGGAAATTTAAAACTACCTTTTGAACTTCTCAAATATTTTAATTCGAATGGCAAAGTGGATGTATTTTATACTTATGAAAATAAACAAAAATTTAATTCATATAACTGTGGTCAACTATCCCTAAAATTTTTGCAAAAAAATATATAAACTCATTATTTATTGTAATATCTCATTCATAAATAAACTGCAATGTCTACCACAATTGCCATATCAGGAAACAGTTCTGTTTTGTCTGCTGATTTTAATCCGCCCATATATTTAGAGGATGAAAAACAATATTACCTGGGTTTAGCTGATTTTGAAACGTTTATGACTATCCCCAATATAAAAGAAGGATATAATAAATTTTATATAGATAATAAAGTAATTGTTATTCCCGACGGAACTTATGACATTACAGATATAGAAACATACATAAGAGAAAGTATAGAAGATTTATTTCCGAATGAAAAAATTTTTTTCTTTTAAAAGCAAATGTTAATACTCTAAAAACTTTTTTAATGTGTAGCAGAATAATTGATTTTACCAAGGAAGATTCGATAGGAAAAATGTTGGGTTTTAATAGCAGGATACTAGAAGCTATGAAAGAGGAAGAATCAGATAATGTTGCAAAAATAACTAAGGTGAATGCTATTTGTATTGACTGTAATATTTGTGTCGGTTCTTACAATAATGGTAAACCTGTTCATATTATTCACCAGTTTTATCCAACTGTAGCTCCAGGGTATAAAATAGTTGAATCTCCTTTGCCCATTTTGTATTTTCCAGTTAGCGTCAAAGCAATTAACAATATAACAGTTAAAATAGTTGATCAAGACGGAGAACTTATCAGTTTTAGAGGAGAAACTATAACAGTAAGGTTACATTTACAAACAAGTGAAATATAAAATGGTTGTTAGATATAATAGAGCCCTTGGGATGAGACTTGCCCCTACTACTATCAACAAAGTAAAAACTTATAAAAAGAAAAAGCCTAAACAACAGTTCAGTATCAAATCCAACACCAACAAGTTAAGACGAGATAATCGTAAATTTCTCACATCCTTGGGTTTCACTGTTTTAAAATAATGAACATATTAAACGTAAACGAAAAGCTTTATGTAGACAATTCCATCGTCAGTTCTGAGCTTCACACATATCAACCATATATTTCTTCAAAATTCGATTACAATGATGAAATAAGGATCCCAATTCAAGAACTCGATGCTTACACTCTACCATCAGATAGTTTACTTTATATCGAAGGAAAATTAACTAATACAGAAGGTAAATATAAGAAAGAATTGCTATTTATTAACAATGGTATAGCCTTTTTGTTCAGAGAAATCCGCTATGAACTAAACGGAATTACTATAGATTCAATAAGAAATGTTGGATTAGCATCAACCTTAAAAAGCTACCTTTCTCACAATACCAACGAAAGTTTAAAACTGGAAAATGCAGGTTGGTTTCCACATCGGAAAGAAGGTGATACAATTTTAGTTGATAATGATGGAAAATTCTCCGTATCCATACCACTAAAAATGCTTTTAGGATTTTTTGAAGATTACAGAAAAATTATTATGAATATGAAACAGGAATTGGTTCTTATTAGATCAACTGATGATTTAGATGGTGTTATTTTCAAAGAAGATCCGGCACACCTTGTTACTGCTCCTGACACTCCATTGGTTACTTTCGATAAAATTTATTGGAAAGTTCCTCACATTCTAGTTGATATGCCACAACAACTTGCTCTATCAAAAATATTAGAATCAAATAAAGATATATTGATAGGATTCAGGAGTTGGGAACTTGTTGAATATTCTTCTCTAACCGAAACAACCCGTCACACATGGCCGGTAAAAACAACTAGTAAACTAGAAGCTCCTCGTCATGTTGTGATTGGCTTTCAAGAAAACAGAAAAGGGAAAATTGTTAAAGATATGAGTAAATTTGACAATATTACCTTGTCAAATATTAGAGTATATTTAAATTCTGAAAGATATCCTTATCACGATTTGTACTTAAATTTCGAAGAAAACAAATTTTCTGCTTTATACGAAATGTTTGCCAACTTTAGACAGTCTTATTATGGTGTTCCAAATGAACCCATTTTTAATCCTGAACAATTCAAAAACATTAGTCCTATTACACATATTGATTGCTCCCATCAAAAAGAAACAATTCAAACGGGATCCGTAGTAATGAGAATTGAATTTGAGACACACAATGCAATTAAAAAAGATACTTCTGCTTATTGTCTTATTTTACATGACAAATTATTTAGCTACAACCCTCTTACTAAAATTGTGAAACAATTATAAACTTTATCCCCACTATTTTCATATTTCGATTTAATTTAAAGAAATTTTCAAAAGCTTTTAGTTTTAATCATGACATCAAAACTACAACTACAAATTGAAAAATTTATTTTTAAAATTAATCAACTGAAAGAAGAAATTGCAAATTATTCAAGTAAAAAAAGTCTCATTAAAAAATTTGCTGCTTTGAAAATATGAGATTGGTTATAGATATTCAAGGATTCAAAGATGAAAAAAATAAATTTATACCGAAAGAGCTTGCAGCTTTTGATGGTTATGAAATGACTCATTACATTTTTAAAAAGCCTTTTCCAATGGAGTTTCTTTCACCTGATTGTCACAAGCAGGCGGTATGGTTAACGAAAAATTATCATTGTATACATTGGAATAATGGATTTACTCCATTACATCATTTCCCAAAAATAATTGAAACACTTACGAAGAAAGCAGATTTTGTTTTTGTAAAAGGAAGCGAAAAAAAGGATTTTATACAGAAATATTCTAAAAAGCCTGTGATTGAAATAGATGAACAACCAGCGCTAAAGCTAATGGAACCAAAATGCTTCTATCATTCAAAATCACCTTGTATGTGTGCTTTGACAAATGTGTTATTTTTATATGACAATTGTTTTATGAATGAATAAAAATATAAAAAACTTAATTACCTTTTTATTTTGCATTAACCAACCATGATTGAATACAATTAATATGATACCTTAAATCTAATTTTCTAAATTCATTTAAAAGTTCATACTCATTTTTATATTTTAAATAATCATTACAAAATTTAGCGGCTAATTTACATTGTTCCATTCGATCTATATTATTAACATATGCTGACAAATCTTGTGCTTCTGCGTCTTCTTCGCCTACAATTGATAAATATTGGAAGTATGCAGCAGATATAATAAACTCTTCATACATTTCAGTAACCATTTGCTCCATTGTAAATATTATTAAATTTATTCTTCCTTTTCAATTTCTTGAAGAATAGTATCCTCGTCAATAAATTGCTTCAAGTCTTTTAAATAGTAACCAAAGCCAATATCTTTTAGATCTTGAATAAGTTGAAAAAAATTTAATGTTTCAATGTATTTGTTGCAACAGAGGGCAGCCTTTACGAATTCCTCAGATTGATTACAATAAAAGTCTATCCACTCCGGACCACTTGCCATACAATATGAGAAATAGGTTTTTGAAAGATTACTAAATTTCTCCTCTAATAATTTAACTGCAATCAGCAACTCAGCCATTTCATTTATTTAACATAATATTTTAAATATGTAGGGGGACGTCTCTTGCGAATAGGATTAACTTTCTTTGATAATACCTGTTTTTTATCTTCGTATAATTGAAACCTCTTTTGGGTTGCAATAATAGCAGGTATAAATTGGCAATCTTCTCCTATAAATTCTATTAGGTGGCTTAATTCTCCTACAAAGTATGATTTCCCAAATGTATTGAAAAACGTAGTAAGGCTTATAATTCCTTCTAAATAATCATCACAACAGTCAATTGCTTCCAAATAATCTCGTTTCAGTGGATAAAACAGCTTGGTGTATTCATCTTTCGAAATCACTTCAAAGAAATTGAGATATTTAACTTTTAACTGTCTGATAGTTGTAGTTAATTTTTCGCGATTACACATAATTCACTTATTACTTGACACATTTTTTCTTTTTGTTTTATACAAAATTGGTGGAAAAATTCAAAAATAACTTATTACGCAACTCGAGCACAGCTTAGTAAATGTGCCTCGGCATACTAAAATGATCATGATGCACCTATTTATAAGACTTAAGAATGCAAAATCAAATGTGGGAGAACAAAGAGAAAAAATTAAAAATATGATGCGAATGAGAATAAAAGGGGAGGAAGTTAAGAATGAGGGACATGAGAGAGAGGAAGAGGAGGAGGAGGAGGCGCTCCCATATTATAACTACTGACATTATTAAACGGTTACCATCTTTCATAGTTGCGTTACATATAATCAAAAAATATTTAATGCTGGTTTTGTATTTTAGGTTAGTTAAATATCTATATTAGATGGTAATTTGACTCTTAGATACAATAAAATTGGATTTAAATATACAGGGTGTTCATTCTAAAACGTATACATTGGATATTGGATTTCTCAAAATTTAAATTTAAAAATGATCGCCCAAATTTGTAAAAAATATATCAAGGACAACTTTTAAAGCCAAAGATGCTTCTCTACCTTTAACCCTCTGCCCCTAGGATCCAACCCCTTAAAACTCCTTAATTGATAGAAGGTCGAGGTCGGTCGTGTCGGTATCTCATTTTAAAGGTCATTTCACTTATATTATGACTGTGAAGTTTTTACTGTCATCCCCTTTAATATGATACTGTGGATACTTAGTTATTTTATTAGCTTAAATCCAGCAAATTGTCATATTAAACAGAATCACAGCAAAAACTATAATATCAGGTCGAAAGGCCTTTAAAATGTGGTATCACATGACATATGACCGGAAACCCCCTTCCTATATTAGGAGGATAGCTCTTGGTGGCAGGAGATAAATGAGGTAGAAACAATGTTTAGGTTTCAATATTACAAATGTATTTTATAGCAAAAAGTCCCTACCAATTTTTAAATACAGGGTATAATACCATTAGTATATTAAGATATAAAACTTACAGTTATACAAAAAATATGCAAAGCAAAACCCGCATGAACGGCACTGGTCAGAATAATTGAATTCTTGATGCATCAAAAAATACGTATTAATGCCTAAAATACATGACCCAAATTTCATACAGATATCTACAGTAGTGACAAAGTTATTGTAAAAAAAGTATTTATTTTTAAAACTTTGACAACCTGTATCTAAAAGTTAAGGCGTTTAGGACATACGTTCATATGAACTTTTTTTCTTAAAATGAGCCCAAGAATCACCCCCTTTATGATTAGCATGTTATTCTGAAACACCCTGTATTACTACAAGTAAAAAAAAAGAAAAAATTTGAATCCACTAAAAAAACTTCAAAATCACAAAATATCATGGGCTAAATGATATAATTTTATTTTGTTGATGAAGATAAAGCTGGAGTTAAACGTATCAAGTAGCTAAAGCAGGTTACTAAATCAAGTAACTAAATTTAGTTACTTGTATGGTGTAAACTGCTTGATTTGGTACGATTTAGTACTTGCGCTGCTGTTCACACCATACAAGCAACTAAATTTAGTTACTTGATTTAGTAACCTGCTTTAACTACTTGATACGTAACCTTAGCTATAAATTAAATATTTAACTTGCGTACATTCTGAGAAGAGATGTGTATTTTATGATTTTTAAATATGCGTGTGTGTAAAATCCGTAAAATTCACACCTCATTTCAGATTTGGTAAGACCAAAATAGCACTGAAAGAGCAATTCATTGTACGCTTGTTAAATATGATACTATTAATCAATCTTCATCGTTATCTGAAGATTCTTCATCGCTCCCTTCATCATTATGGATCATATCCTCAGATGAAAAATTGAAGTCAGGACACTCTAGTAAATTTAACACATCTGGATCAAAAAGGGATTTGCGTTTTAACGGTTGATGCATACTACTTATCAGAGGATCCGATGAAATTAAAAGACGATGTAAAATATCTTCATTTGATTTTTCACGAGAAATTCTGCGTGAAAAACCCTCTCTATATCTTTTAAACATTTTGTTATTAGCTTCCTGAGCTTCTTCGCTCAACTGCCCTATGGGCAACACCGCTTTTCAATAATAATTGGCCCATGAATTAATACTTTGTGAACAGTAGGGGGCATACAGTACCATGGGTACTTTTCCACAAACAAATTTGCTGTTTCCAAAGCATAATCCTTAAATTTAAGTATATTTATATCAAACCCACTAGAAATTGTATTTAAAATTGTGCCAAATCTCTTTAAAATATGAATATCTAAACCTGTTATTTTAGCCGATTCATCTGAATTTTGAAAAAACCGCCTAGCGGTGTTCCCGTCATTGCTATTCCCAAACCCTGGTTTGGGTTTATCAATGATTAGTCCTAGTTTAGCCCTAAATTCTCTACATATTTTGTTTTTAGTGGATTCAACAATTTTTTTGTCTTCTCCCCGAGCTTGCCATTTTTTCAACGGTAATTTATAGGCTACTTTTAGTAGACTTTCCACGAATCGAATCCATGCATGAAGAGTTGAAATGCCAAATTGTAATCTGGATTCGTCTACTAGCACCGTGGTTTCCATGCACTTTTGGATGTTATTAAAGTTCGTTGACGTTAAGCCACACAGATAGCATCTCATGGTTGAAGCCGTATCTGTCAATGAATTGCAGATTTTGCCGTCAACCATTGTAAACAAAAGTTTATGTTTTATTTTAATTAGGCAACCATTGATTTCACATACTGTCGGTACCAAGTTACGAATTTGAACTTCAATATGATCGCGTTCCCTTTTTAGCTAATTCCGTTGTTTCGTGTGCAAACTGAAATTTTATTGGACGGCAATATCTCGTCGATGAAGGTCGTGGGTTACTCCAATATACAATTTGTTGGCCTACTGGGCTTTCAGGATCACCATGTATAAGTCGAAAGGTACTAATGACGACAAAAAAATACTTGCATCACTGGCGTCTCCACTTGCAAATACTTGCTTGTATTCGGAATGACCGGCTGATCCATCAAACCCCCATTTATATATTAAAAACAGTTCACTTATTTTTTTTTCATTTTTAAAAACTATGTTTTGCGCTTGCATTAGGCGAGATGCTGTATGGTCAAGCAGTGCTTGAAGTTTAATTTCGGCTGTTAAGTCACTTATTGATATAAATTCTGTGTCAGGATAACAACGTTTTTTAGCATTTTGTATTATTTTGTAAGAAGGAAAACGTTGCTTGTCTTTGCTCCGTATTATATTATACTGCTGCCTTGTAAGTTGAGCATCTACAAATGTAGATAAAGCTTCCTCGGGAGAAAGCTGGACAATATTCTTAAAATTATTCATTTTTTTATAAGCTGTTGTGTAGCAAACCGCACGTTTGGGTGATGATGTTACTTCTTTCATGATTTGAGATGCATGACTTGCCCCCGAAGACCGTAAACTCATTTGTGCTGCATAACATAATTCTTCTGTAGAATTTAAAGACCTCAAATGTTCTGTTTTTTGTCTCTTAGTCCTCTCTGAAGCGTCTTGAAATTTAATGTTAGGTCTTCCTTTTTTTAGAAGAATCGCAGACTTCATAATTCGGAAAACTGATGGATGATTCTAGCCAATCAACGTTTTTATCCAAAAATCTTAGCTTTTGTCTTAGAGAACTACGCCATCTTTTCATAAAATCAGAAATAAAATGCGACATTTTAGTGCGTAAATCGGCCTCCTTGACTTTAGGACATTTAGTTCGGGTTCGCAAGTATTTTTTTAGAAATAATACTTTATCTTCTAATTTATCAAAACCAGACTCATTCATCTTCTCAAATAAAATTTTTCTAGTTAAGAAAATGTCAGTATTACCAGATCCTAAAAGAAACAGAAGATCTCTATTTCAAAACTGCATTTAAATAAACAGGAAAAAGACTAAACCTATTGTATCCAGGTCTTAGCAGAATATAACACTGTTCAGTAAACTTTGAGGATGTGACTAATGAGTTTTTAAAACACAAGTTCACAAAGTTACCATTTAGTTTTTACAACTCTAAATTGATTTTCAATGTTTTGCATGTTGTGATTGCTTATAATATTAATTTATTTTATAGTTTTTATATATGTTAACTATTTTTTGCAACTTACAATACCATTTTAAAAATAGGGATAGGGCATGTGCATAATATATTTCACTGGTTTTGTATTTCATTATATTTCACTTATAATAATAACATATCCTGGTTTGCCTTCAAATCATAGTTAAAATTAAACCATTTTATTTTATTCCATACCTACTAGTTTTTCCACTGTGTAAATTTTGACCAGTGCACAAGTACCAAACTTTTCTACACCATAATTCATTATAAAGGAATTAAAGGTATTTCATAGGTTTCAATATAATATACAGTGTTTAAAGTTATTTATAAGAATTAAAAGGTAATTAAAAGTATTTAAAGTTAACAAAAACTATTAAATTGCATTGCATGAAAGAACATTAAAAATACAAAAAGACAATTAAAAAATGTAACTAATAAAAAGAGAATGGTTTATATTTAGTAATAGTTTGAACACTGATTTCCTCAAGTCTTCTAAAATAATTAAATGCTCATTAACTTTATTTTCACATTTGTTTATTAACCGAAAAACAACTTGCCAACAAAGTTTATATAATAACCAAGATGGTAATAATTTCATTTTTTGTGTTATAACATAAAAATGGGCCTTCTTATAGATAAAATATATATGGAGATTTAGTTTTAACATGACCAATATGGCACATATTTTGAAAATGGATCTTAAATTTGAATATATTACATGTATTTATTATCACAAAAAGGTTTCTATTATTATTCATAACTAGCCCAAACCGTCTCAGCATCGCACGCGATAACACTTCCCGTAAAGGTTTTCAATGGTTATGTATTCGTTACAGAAATTCAAAATTGATAAATAAAATTATAAATAATTATTCTGAAATGAGTCCTTTTAACTATTGAAAGAGTTTTCAACACAAAAGTGAAAACACTGTATAAAAAAAATAAAAATTTTTTTAGAAAAATTCAGAAATAATCTTTAGAATTAACACTGAAACAAAAAGCCGAATCCTCTTTAAAAAAAATCACATTTAGTTGAAAAGGTATTGCAAAAAAGTAAAATCACATTTCACTTTCTCAAGAGTCGAATTTCGAAAAAATCAGGAATCTGCCTTTAGATAATTATTTTTTAAGGCCAGAGACGAAAAATCGTTATAAAATCTCATTTAGTTGAAGAGGTATTGTGAAAAAAGTAAAAACACATTCACCCATTTTTACTCTTGAGGGTGAAATTTCCAAATAATCTAAAAGTCGATTTATAGACAATTAGCATTTAATTGCAGCTATCTCTTAAAAAAGTAAAAATAAACTTTTTTTTTACCCACCCAAGAAATCTCACATTTCACCTTTTCCCACTACCAAACAATTGAGTTTTTAGATTGTCAAAGTGATTAACGAATGACTTGCCAAATTTTGACGGCATCACAGATATGGTGGTTGATGAATGTATGTTAGTGAGAGGGTTTTCTCTTTTACAATATGTATAGATTTGTTTGAAATTGGGTTATGTGTTCTCTAAAAATTATTCATAAAACAATAGTTCCCCTAAAAATACCCAGTGTCTACACTAATGAATCTACAATTTTGTCATCAAGATATCTACGTAACTGTGTTCTTAAAATAATATCTAAAATATTTTGAACCATTAAAAAATGTTTAGGTCCATTACACCGAAAATTTAACACAACCAGTCATGTTTATGCAGTAAATTTTAAATAAATTGGTCTAGGCATTCTCAAGTCGTCCACCATACATTTTTGTTTACGGCCACACACACTCACAATAATACCTCCCCTAATCTACTTTTGGCACATGTATTATCCCCCATTGAAAAAAAAAAAGATATAAAACTACCGCCTGTCGAGTTTGGCAGTACTTTTGATCTACAAAAAAACAAGTGCGTTCCGTATTCCGTTCAGCTCACTTCCAACAGTGAAAAACGCCTTTAAATATACGTTAGATTAATAATATAAAAACGTATTGAAAGGTACTCCCTTCGATAAAATGGGTCTATTTTTTAGTTTTTAGGTTGCCATTTGTTATATTTTAATAGATCTTGAGATTCTTTATAGGTATCTGCCTTAACTATGAATCCGTATCTGACAAAAGATTTTATAATGGATTTATAAAACTGTCACAATTGTATACTTAAGAATTCTCATAAAATGTAAATATTATTGTATTTTGCTAACCACATCTTGTGCATGGTTATTCCATGCAAAAGCCAATGAAATTGTGTTTTTAGATATTTAGTATGGGAATCAAGCCAGTGTTTTATTTTTTTATACAACCTCTATTTTCTAGCTTTACTCTTATTATTATTTCATGTATTAAGACCATAGTAACAACTGTGTAAGGTTTAATATAGGTTATAAAATTAATTATAATAGAGGTTACAAAAAGGGTCCTAGTCTGGTTTCCTGAGAGACTCCTATTTTGATTTTCAATGGATTACTCAGAGTGCCATTCATATTGACATATTGAGTTCTAATAGTGAGATATGACAAAGATTTATATTTATTTTATAAATTAACTCAGATTATTTTCACTTCAGAATTATTTTACATTCAAATCAACGTAATTATGAGTTAGTTCGAGTATTTCAGTATCAGGTTTCAGTTTGTCTTTTTCCAGCTCATCCCCAACTACGTTAGTAACATGAAGAAAAAACTATAACAAAACATATGCCACGGACACTAAATATTCAAAGCAAACTAAAATTGATATACGAGACGAACACTACACAAAAACAATATTGTTAATTTCGCTTTTGCGTCAATACCGAAAAAATTTGAGAGAATACATTTTAACGTTGTTGAGGGTTTTTTTAACTATACCCTTGTTTATGTATAGATAGTTGTTCAACACTGAGTTAGTACTGGACATCACTATTAGATGGAGAGATCACCAAGTGTTTTCATTCATACCTTTTTACTACTAAAGATTATTGTATTATTCCTTTCAGTTACAAAGTTGATTTTGTTGTTTGTAGTGAAATAGATTTAACCAATCTCAAGAATACAAGATAATTCTGAAAGAAAGAAAGAAAAATTTTAAAGAGGGCTAAAAACCCTCTTTAAAATTAAATCAGTAGAAAAAACACTGGCGTATCCAGAAAAAAATTCCTGGTCTAAAATTTTAGGCAAAATTTAGGGCCGTGTCTAGAAAATATCACTGTTTCGAGTGGGTATGATGTTGAAAAAACAACGCCCCCGGAAAAACAAGCGAAGCCTTTTGATGTCTTTTCTTTAACTTTCGGTGGTATATTGTTATGTCGTGTTGTACTAAATAAAGTATATTTTGAATACAAAATCGCACTATATAACATTATTATCATAAAAATAACAAAAAAATATGTATTGAAAGGGGTTAACAAAGTTTGTTTTGGAGAAATCGGGTGTTGAAAATACATATTTTTAACATACCAGGTGACGTACGAGACATCTAATAATCCACATAATTTTTTTCTTTTATTTTTCAAATATCAATTTAAAAATTTTCACACATATATTATTGAATACAAGGAAAATTGTTGATGAAAAAAACCATTAAATACTATTCCCGGTTTTACTGGGTTTGGCGGCTGAACAGCCATTTTTACTTATATAGTTATAATAAAACAAGTTATAAGACAACACGTTATAATTTCATTTTTATCTATCTACATGTTTCAGAAACTATAAAATGTAACTAACACTTATAACAAAGTTTATATTCCTAATCTTATCAATATTTGTTTTTAATCTATTCGAACTAAAGATTTTATCTGTGTGTGTGTGATTGAATGTAATCGAAATTCGGTGCTCATAGCTTAAAACTGACATTAAAAAGAAAAATATATAAACCAATGTAAACCTACTTCAATCTCGTCGCTCCCGCTTGCCCCCCACCTAATTTGTAGGTTCATTCATAAACTAAGGTTCCCATAATTGACTTCAGGTGTCAGGAGCTCTCGATGGCCACGGTTGAACAACTATCTATCTATAAACAACTATACATTGATACGATTTCATGGTCGTTGATTCACGTCGACCTGGACTACTTAAAACTTGCGTAGGTATTCACTTTTGGAAACAATGCTAAGATTGGGTTTGAATTATAGTATATAATATGTATCAAAGTTAACAGGAAATTTTAAAAGCTTGATACAAAAAAACAAATTTACTGGTAGCGGTAGTGTGGCAATTGAAAAGTTATGAGTATACAAGCAGAGATTCTGTATAAACCAATTAGATTAAAATAAGTTAATTCTAGGTAGCATCCAAATGAACAAGATATTTTGCTTCCTAATTTTTCTTTCCAACAAGATACTAAATCACATTTATAACAATTCATTAATAAACTACTCGCTTTCGATATAAATATAGATACACTCACCTCTATCTCTATCACTAAAACTACTGGGTCTGTCACCATCCCGCCAAGCACCAGGTCGATCATCTTGATCCCTATTTCGGCCAAAGCCACCATCCCTATCTCGTCCAAAATCTCGGTCTCTGCTGAACCCTCCCTCTCGATCCCTATTCATTGACCCATATTCTTTATCTCTAAAAATAAATATGTAACTATTAACTAAACTGACATGTGAAAGTATTTTTACTATGTACTATGACATGAATAAATATTTGAGTATGAAAAAAAGGCTTGAATCAAATGAGGGTCCAACCTTGCGCGTCTTCCAATGAAACTAGGGGATAGCCTATCAAGCCCAGCGCTCTTTGTACAATCCAACGATTTAATCTTATTTTCGACTTCAGATAGTGTGAATGTTCTAAAGGCCAGATGTACTACTTCCATAATATCCAATGTATTAGGAATGTCCACATCTCCATAATCAGAATAGCATGATCTAAAATGACTAGCAAATGCGTTGGGTAAGTCTTGTGGGCTGTTGAGTTATGCTTCATAGAAAATGGTATTCCGCTATTCTTACGTAAAGTGTTAAGACCAAAAATATTTAATATTTCCTGGAATCATATGCTCTGTATTTGTTACATATAGTAAATAGCATAGATCGATGTGATATTTCTTTCCCTCGAACTGAATACTGCTGATAATCAACTGGGTTCTTTTAAATTTTTTATAGCAACGGTTTTTTTTATTGATAAGTGATTTGACTTCAGGACTATACCATTTTGGATATTGTGTTCAGTTAAAAATTTTGAAGAAACAAATTTTTCTATCGCTTCATATATCAGTTCGTACAATCTGTCTACAACCAAGTTAATATTGGACATTGTTTCTATAAAATCCCAGTTACTATTGTCTAAGAATGAGTTGATCTCTGTGTAATTCGGCCTGTCAAATAAGTTTATTTTTACATTATTTTTGGTGGCATATTACTGGAAAGAGGTAGTCAGGTTTTAAAATGAGAAATAATATTTTTAATAGCAGATAATTGTATAATATATAATGTCTATACTTTTGAGGATACTGGGATATATGTGTTTATTCACGAACATGGTGTGAGTAATGAGTAAACAAGTGTATTCATTCACATAAGTTAACAATTTTTCTTACGTATATCACAAAGAGGGGCTTATTTTAACGATTTTGGAATTACATATCTTACTCTGATGTGTGGTATGCCTGACTAAATACACATTTAAGGCTTCCACGATATGAAATGTACCGTCCGGGTCTCCCTGTTTCTTATTTAACACTGTGTTTGTCTAAATATGTAATGTGCCAGTGTCATATATTTTACATGTTTTTGTTGTTTTAAGATCTGATGATGCCTGTTTGGCGAAACATGTGTAATTATAACATTTTTTCATTGTGTTTAATACAATTGTTGCTTTTAATTAATTGAACTATTAGTAAGGTTGTGCCAAATTAAAATCCGAGCTTGTCAAAAATGAAACTATGACGTCATAATTGTAAATATCATAGGTACTTGGAGGATATCGTGGTTGGCTCTGCTGTATACAGGGAAAGGCTATAGACAGAAATTTGTACGTATCATAGGTACTTGGAGGATATCGTGGTTGGCTCTGCTGTATACAGGGAAAGAGACAGTCTTTTGTGATGGGCTAAAGTGAGATAGAAATATGGCTTTTTACTCTATTTTTTTGAAATATCTTTACTTTTTTCCCCTGGTTGTTAGGTTCCAGTCTTTTTTTCTGTGTAGTTAGAGGGGAATGGTCACTAATCATAAGGTAACTATTTTTTATAAGTTGGCAGTTCTTATAGAAGACAAAAATTTGTGTTTTTCTTTAAAAAAAAATAAGTATTGGCATTGTGTATTTTGGACCTAAAGTGGTCTATTGCCCTCGGTAGACTTGGCAAATTATATTTTTAGTAATTAAATCTTCATATTGGGTTTCATATTAATTTTATTGATACTTTTACTTAAATAAATAAGTATTTTACAGACTGAAATACGATACCCTTTGTGAGTTCACTAATTTGGGGATATATTTTAATTCATAACTTGAAGTTCACCATTTTGTCAATCTTATAAAATGTCTGCCTGTCTAAATAATAATGATGCTTTTATTTTAAGGATAATTTGATTGGCATACCAATAACTAATTGCTAATTTTGCTTTTGAGGGAGAAAATTTAAATCTTTATAATTAGATAAATAAATTGGAGCAGCTTACCTTAATGAAATTGTTCAAGCTATAGAATTTCGATAGTATATAGTGCAGAATTAATTCTTTTGTTTAATTTTGAATGCACCATTCTTTCAGTTCTGTAATTAAGAATGTATGCAATATTTTAGTGTAATGTACAGGGTGGTTCAGAAGATAAGTTATTTTATAAAAATATATAAATAAAAAAAAAAGGGGTGAATTGGATAATTTTGCACTAGTACATTGTACTAAGGATAGTTTGTTCTACTATCAGTCTACCTTTGATTTTGGGCAAGCAGACCTCTACATTGACTGGCCGTTGCTTGTTGTAGTGAGACGTGGTGATTTCGACCCTAAACATTTGCGTGTACAGATAAGTGATATCTGAATTAAAATTACTATCTCTTGCATTTTACTATCAAATTTGTATCTACGAAATATAACACCAGCTTTGTACAGAAGTTATTACACTGCAAATTTGATTGTATACTTTTAGTGATTTGCCTGTTCTGCCATATGAGTAGCAGGTGATGACATAAAATGTTACTTTTAACATAAATATATTTTATATTATATTTTAAAACCCAGATAGCACTACTCAAATGAGTTGAATTTCATTCATCCACATATGTATGCTGTACCTGAATAAATGGTATTAGTTTAAATTAATTATTTAACTTTAACATTTTCATTTTTGACTTTCATATTCAATGACTCCATTAAGCCTTGTTAAGGCATGCTAAGCATTATTTTAATTATTTCATTTGTTACAATTTAATTACTAATTTAAAAAAAATAGTAACTTCCATTCTTTGTAAATTACCAATAACTGGTTACCCATATCAGAAGTGTAAAACTATTGTTTTTTTTTTCTAAAAAAAATAATGATTCTATTAAACACACTTTTTGTGATTGATCGAACTCTGTATTTTACTACCTTGCCAGTGACTCAAAACATTTTGTTTTGTTATATATATTGTTTGAGCCCTTAAGGAACTTCTGTACACAAAGGACCTACTAGTTTGGGTTGCGAGATACAAACTAGTGGCGCCCTGGTTAAAATATAATTGACGCACTCGCAAGCCGACTGGCAGTCGTAAGCAGGAATGTTGCAATCACCGCATCCTTAAGGGAGTAGGTATTTAATTTTCAGGTTTTAGGACAAATAATAGTAGAATAAATTAAATGTTTCAATCATTATTAATTAACCTTAAGTTAACCGAATTAAGCAACAGATTAATGGAAAGCAGGTTGGTAATGGATTAATCTCGATTGCATAGAATTTTATTTCACTAAAGGTGGGATATTGTATCTTTTTGCAAGTAGTTCAAAGGAAGATCAATTAAATTGAAATACATACTTTTATCCTATTTTATTTACACAAATTGATTAAAAGTCAGTTGGTAATAGCTAATAAACTATTGCTTGCATACAGTTTTGTTTCATCAAATATGGTAGATTGTATTTCATATAAGCAATGAAACTCAAATATAATACAAATTACTAACTTTAATTACACTTACCTCCGATTTCATAAAACTTGCTGTTTAGAATATTTAACAGAGCTTTCGGATTTGACAAGTTGCTTACAGAAAACTAGGAACTCGCTGTCAAATTTGACATCTCGTTAAACATTCTAAACTTTAATTGAGCTTTCTGCCAAAGGCTGCAAGTAATTAAGTCAGTTGGTAACAGGTCTATTTATCGATTGCATAGAATTTTATTTTACTAAGG
Source organism: Kuschelorhynchus macadamiae (assembly GCA_030620095.1). Taxonomy (NCBI): domain Eukaryota; kingdom Metazoa; phylum Arthropoda; class Insecta; order Coleoptera; family Curculionidae; genus Kuschelorhynchus; species Kuschelorhynchus macadamiae. The sequence goes on along the minus strand of JAUTXW010003115.1, from coordinate 3,744 downwards.
GTGGTAGACTGAGTTTATGTTTGAGCGCATGAGCCGAAATGGCAGTTTTGAAATGACAGAGAAGTTTTTGACTTGAAATGCAAAAAAAACATTGGGCGATCTTCATTTCCGCGCGAATAAAAATAGTAATACTCTTCCTAATGAACTTTTAATGTATCTGATATCTGTAATCATAAAATAAAGTGTATGTATTAAATTATAATTTAAATTTAGAAAACATTTTTTTATTTTCATCAACAACTCTAGATGAAGTATACCATGTATAAAAACGGAGGCGGATGGCAGCGATACCTCAGCCAAAATGCTTAAAAATATGTAGCCTTATTATTAATTGTTGCTTTTATTACAAAAAATTAACGACCCTAAAAACTATGGCGACATTAGATTGATTAGCATATTGCCAGTGGTTTCAAAAACTCTTTGAACAAGTTTTGTTGAATAAGATATACTGATATTTTAGTGAAAACCATATTTTATCCAATAAACAGTGTAGTTCTCTAAAAAGTCTAAGCGTCGGTACTGGATGACGGGTCTGTTGTTTGGTTTAATTAGACTTTCCACGTGCATTTGATACTTTGAACATTGATTGCTATTATCAAAATATGACGAGTTTAGTTTGTCATAAATGCAGTTAACTATGATCATATTTGCAAAACAGGACACAAAATGTACTGGTTAATGGTGTGTCTTCTGATAATCAAAGTTAAATATAGCTTTAATATTAAAAGATAAAATCTCATTGACAAAGCAGAATAATATTTAAAAAAAAAACAACCTAAGACAAGGATTCCTATATTATAATGAACACAACAATTTCTATCTTGACAAGTAACCCACAAGGTTCGATTTTAGACCCTTACTCTTTATAATATATTAGTGATCGCCCGATACCGATATATCGGCCATATCGGTCACTAGGCCGATTATCGGTAGATATACTTGAAGTACATCAGCTCGCAGGACGATATATTCTTTTAATGTTAATAATTACTTAATAATATTAAAAATTGTAATTTTATTGTATTTCCATTATTATTTATCTTTTATTTATTTATTTATTTTATTTATTTATTTTATTTATTTATTTATTTATTTATTCACAGCAACACTACAGAGTATCAAACAACTCCAAATGGTTCAGTCTAAATCTAACTATAAAATGTAAATAAGTAAATAACCTTAAAACTATGGATAAATTGAGCCATAAACAAGACAAAAATTAACCATCCAAAGACACGATTCTGACATTAAGCACATTAAAAAATATGGAAAATAGAAAACATCGACAACAAAGAAAAAAAAACAAACTACATTAACATTAGTTTAAAATTGCTGGTTTAAAGCGCATAAAATTACCTGTAAAGAGGTCATATTGCGTAAAATGTCTATTGTAATTTATGACCATTTTATCGGCAAAAGAATTATTACCATAGTTTGTGCGATGAAAAATTTCGTGTAATAAAGCTGTGGAACGGGTATGTCTCCGTGTATTCGTGGAATCCGAAATAAAATATTAGCGAGCAAATCACTACAATCGATAAGCCCATTCAACAACTTGTACAGGAAAAAGGCCATCGCATTTCTCCGACGTTCCTGAAGGCTAGTTAGTCCAACTAATTGGATTCTAGTGCTGTATGGTATGTCTTTATAAGGAAACTTATGTTTGAAAAGAAGGAAGGAAGGCAAATCTATTCTGCACTGCCTCAATACGTTGTATATGACACAAATATGACGAAGACCAAACAACACTACAATATTCCAGAATACTTCTGACTAGACAGTTATATACAGACAAAATAGCTTTAGTGTCATAGATATGTTTAGAGTTTCTTTTCAAAAACCCGAGCATTCTACAAGCTTTCATGATGATATTATCTATATGTCTCTTAAAATTCAATTCTTTGTCGAAAGTCACACCCAAATCATTAATAATGTCCACAGAGTCTAGAGTGACAGTATTGATAGAGTAATCAAAAAGTACTGGATCATTACATCTGTAAAAGCGCATTATTTTACATTTTTTGATATTAAGAGACAAGTAATTATTTTGACACCAAGAAAACAAATTATCTAGATCCTCCTGAATAGAAAGGCAATCATCACTAGCACCAACAGACATTTACATTTTTTAAATACTGATATAACACTATTTATAAATAACAGAAACAGTATTGGACCCAAATGGGATCCCTGAGGAACTCCCGAAGTGACATTAATTTCGCGCGTTGACAGTCCATTCAGCTTAACACATTGTTTTCTTCTATCAAGGTAGGATCTAATCCATTTGAGGTATATACCACACACACCAATCGAATGAAGCTTATTGAGAAGAAGTCCATGATGCACACTGTCGAAGGCCTTGGATATGTCAGTGTAAATTACATCGACCTGGTGTCCATTCTCGATGTTCAGAGTCAAGTCGTTCTGGAATAGGGCAAGATTTGTTGTTGTGGATCTACCTTGGAAGAAGCCGTGTTGTTCAACTGCTATAAGGTGTTTATAGGTCCTAAATAGTTCATCAGTTATTATTGACTCGAACAATTTCGCTACAGTTGACAATAATGAAATCCCCCTATAGTTTTTAATATCCATTTTCGATCCAGATTTAAATACGGGGAACAGGGTGGACCACTTCCAGACTGAAGGGAATCTTCCAGAATTAAAAGACCTTTGAAAAATATGACATAACGGCATGGATAAAACGTCAGAACATTTTTTGTAGAAAATGGGGGGTATACCATCAGGTCCCGCGGTTTTATTTATATCCATTGATCTGATTTTATTTTCAATTTCTTCTGGTGTGAAATTGTGTGTAGATAGCATGCAACCAAGTAAGTCGGGAAGGGCGAGAGGAGTGACAGAGCCATAGTTCGAGAACAGGATTGGAAGTGATCTGCAAAAGCATTTACGATGTCTTCAGCACTCTCGATTGGTTCGCCATTGAGTTCAAGTTCCCGAGGAATACCATTATCTTTACGTAGGGAATTGACATAGGACCAAAAATATTTGATGTTAGATGGTATCATGTGTTCTGTATTAGTTAAATACATAAGATAGCAGTACTCGATCATGAACTTAGTTTCACGTCTAACCTCAGAATATTTCAAATAATCGGAATGCTGATGAGTATATTTAAACTTTTTGTGAAGTTTGTTTTTATGATTTATAAGCTTTTTTAAATCGTTGCTATACCACTTAGGATACTTATCTTCTACAATAGTCTTTAGAGGAACATACATTTCAATAGCACCGTTGAGTGTATTATAAAACTTATCAACAATAATATCCACATCATCCATGTCCAGAATAAAACTCCAGTCAATGTCACTCAGATGGATGTTAAGTGCAGGAAAATTTGCCTTGCCAAAATTATGAACAGTAATATTTGTTCGGTTCTTCAATGTTGGCAAATTTCTGACACTAAAAGAGATTTCCATTGGTGGGTGATGAATATCAGGATTACTTAATGGGTCATTACAATTATCCACACAGACATAATCAAAAGCATCCTGCAAGACCAGATCTAGAATTCTGTCGATTGTGTTCTTTATTGAATTCATTTGTTGCAACTCAAGGTAATAGATGCTGTCTGAAAAGTGACCCCTGGGCCGGACATAACATTTGTAGGAATCAGGTGACCGTCCTCTTCTACCCATTTAATATGTGGTAAATTGAAGTCTCCATAGATAAGAAACTTTGCACTCTCATTAGAATTAGCAATACTATGTTGAATACACAACATAA